>CM051236.1:499817936-500210436 GCA_027917425.1 Gastrophryne carolinensis
AGGGGCTGGTAAGTCAGGGTTCAATGGAAAGTTACCAGCCCCTATGCTCTTTGGCAGAGGTCTGGTGCTCATCCAGGGGTGCCAGGGTTTTACCTTCATGCCCCTTATGTTCCTTATGTAAAAATGTCAGATGTCAATATCTCGGCCACTTTATCCATTTCTTGCCTGCTGCCAGCCTATCGCCGGCACAACAATTGTCTTTCCAATTGTCCTCTGTGACAGAACCGTGACTGCCTCTCTCACAGAAGGCAGATGCACTTGACATGACAGGCAGCCCACAGGCACCCTTTGGGAACATATGGTGTAGGCCGGTGTCAGGCTGGGGTGTTCTGGGCCTGCTACTGGAATTAACTCTGGGGGTCCACCCTGTGGTTTAGGATGCCCTTCTACACATCCCTCACCCAGAAATTTCAATACCAGGCAACCAGGCAGACCATACCTGATTCTATTCTATTCTATTGCTGGTTCACTGCTGGTAAAGAAATGTAGGTTTCCAGCACACCAATAGTTAATTCAAGTATATGTGGGTGCAATTTCAATCCGAGGTGCCCCCCCACACTGCACCTTAATCAAATAGATCAAATGTTAGGGGACGTGGATGAGTGCACACCAACTACAGTTTTTAGTTATGCAAGTAAAAAATTACATTATTTTTACATAGAATCAATACAAAAAATCAGGTACTTTACATTTTAGTGCAATGACAAAAACAATATTCACTTATATTATACAATTAAACTGTCAAAAAAGGATATAGAATGCAGATCTCTGTATGGTGCCACATCTGTCATCAGAATTGTCCAACACCTCTAGTAAGATCAGGAAAAATAATTTAGCTGAATAACTCTAGCCAGAGAAAAGTTCTATATCAAAGGGTAAACAAGTTTTACCATAGGAGTCTATGAGGTGGGTAGAAAACCATCCTGACGAGTAGTGTAGCCATGTATAATGAACAGCATATCGGCAGTAAGTCAAGGAAATAACAGGATTGACAATATCAACCATACATCAGAGCATGTCACTCTGGTCCTCTATATCCTTTTTTGACGGTTTAATTGTACAATATAAGTGAATATTGTTTTTGTCATTGCACTAAAATTATTTTTGTATTGATTTTTGTATTGATTCTATGTAAATATAATTTTTTACTTGCATAACTAAAAAATGAAGTCGGTCTGACTAGAGTTATTCAGCTAAATTATTTCTCCTGATCTTACTAGAGGTGTTGGACAATTCTGATGACAGATGTGGCACCATACAGAGATCTGCATTCTATATCCTTTTTTGACGGTTTAATTGTACAATATAAGTGAATATTGTTTTTGTCATTGCACTAAAATGTACAGTACCTGATTTTTGCATTGATTCTATGTAAACCTAATTTTTTACTTGCATAACTAGAAAATGTAGTCGGTGTGCAATCATCCACGTCCCCTAACAATTGCTGGTTCATTGCGGGATCGCATATTAGTAGTGTGGCAAAGGCCCCAGGACGGGAGCCATTGTCCCCAGTGCTTCATTCTGTCCTGTCCATGACACTCATCTCCACTATACAAATGAGGTGACTAAGGTGTCATATAAACAAATCTTCTTACTTGGCACTGGATAAGGTTTAAAACAGGAGATAGCCCCAGGTACGCTGGAGTCATAGCAGCACCCCTTGCCATTACAGGCATCTTGAGTGACACCGGAGCCACAGTCTAAGCGATTATTCGGTGAGATGGCACACTGGGCAGGAGCTGTTGGAGAGAAACAGAATAGTACAGTTATCTCGTTAGCAAGGAGGCCAATACATAAACAACAAAACAATTCTGAGTTTGGTAGACTATATAGGATTGGCTTTGCCAAGTAGAGATCAGACTATGTAGCTGTTAACACCATTGAGCTAAACCTTTATGGAATCAAGGTCAAAGACAGGGGTGTAACTATAGGGGGTGCGATCACACCAGGGCCCAGAAGGACAGGGGGCCCATCATTGTTTCTCAGGGGCGCACTGACCATAGGGAGACCCGGGCGATATCCCAATGGGCTGCAATGCTACCAGCATCCAATTCCCGCCTCCCTAGTTTCTTCCTCAGCCCCTTGTATTGATCCTGTACACTGCCAATGGAACCCTAGACAATGTTCTGCCCCATTCAGAATCATGTGTGGTGATGGTGGTGGTGTTGTCTACGGTCTTAAAGCTTCTGTATCATTGTTCCCTGTGATGCTATAGCGTTGGTCTCTTGACAGTAAAGCACAACGGGAGGGTCACTGTGGGTGTCATGGGTTGGTCATGGGCAGACAGGAGGCTTTTCAAATCCCGGGCTTATTTCTTTCCCCAGACCGCCCCTGTTGTTGTTGTGCCTTCACCTTATTTATCAGATTTGTGCTCACTTGAAATCATATAATGGAAAAAGAACCATCAGCCTTTAGTTGTCTAGTTGTAGCCAGTTGAGTTTAAATACCAAGAAGAAGGGGGGTGTATGGGTCATGACAGGGCCTCATTTAATATTCACACCAGGGCTTTGTTACATTTACTGTAGTTACCCCATTGGTCAAAGAAGTATCTGGCAGCTAACTCAGCAGGACTCTGTCCAACTCCCTCCAATGCAATGAATAGAGTTGGTGTGCTGCAATTTCTGATGCGGAGGCCTCCATCCGAGTGGACGCCGGTGAATGGAGAACAGGATATTTGCCTGGAAAGGCCCTTATTTTTTGTAGTGTTTGTAGCGTTGAGCTTCATATTTTAATAAAATGGATTGTCCAGGCTAAAAAACAAAACATATATACTATATATACTCAGGGCCGTATTTGCCACTAGGCACAGGTAGGCACGTGCCTAGGGCGGAGCTACACACAGGGGCGGGTACGGGGAGACGACAGCAACAATTTAATTTAAAAAAAAAAATCACTTCGCAAGCAGCGATGTCCCCTTTTTGGTCGGGGATGCAGGGAGGGCGGTGACAGCAGAAACACTTTGAGAGACGGGAGAAGTGAGCTGTTCTTCACTCCACACAATACTGCACGCTGCTGCCCCCTCCAGTATTGGCATGCCGCATGTGAGTTTAGTAAGGGAGGGGGAATAGAGCCTGATTCTGCCTTGTGTGACTGCTGAGTAGGGTTACAGGCAGACCTACATGTTTCTCAGCAGGCAGAGTAACCCTTTAGGAGGCCTTTCTCTGTGCCCCAGAATATCTCACATTGCTAGTTGCTGCTGTGTCCTGCCACTTGTCCAGTCACAAACTTTATCTCAGCATGTGACTCAATGCCTCCACACTTTCTGAATTTACTTGACAGCAATCCCTGTCAAGCAATAGACTTTTTATCTTGCCACCAGTTATAGAGGAAGTAAAGTCTGCATAGAATTGGGATGCCCCTCTGCACAGTGTCACCCTGCAAACATGATGCCCAGTCTATTACTGCTGATTGCTGAACTATTGGCTGGTTGTTAGTCATGTGGACGCTGAAACACAGAAGAGGCGAGTTTCTCTTTGCCAAGAAGCAGTGCCTGTACTTAGCAGAAGGTACTTCACAGCAGGGCATTATTGATTTGGGAAGCTCTATGCAGGCAGTTTTGAGAGACTTTACTAACTTTAACCCTTTAAACACCAGCCACATAACATTTACGTGGCTGCCTCCCCTGCAGTTAACCGTCAGCCGTCAGTAAGTCAAGGAAATAACAGGATTGACAATATCAACCATACATCAGAGCATGTCACTCTGGTCCTCTATATCCTTTTTTGACGGTTTAATTGTACAATATAAGTGAATATTGTTTTTGTCATTGCACTAAAATTATTTTTGTATTGATTTTTGTATTGATTCTATGTAAATATAATTTTTTACTTGCATAACTAAAAAATGAAGTCGGTCTGACTAGAGTTATTCAGCTAAATTATTTCTCCTGATCTTACTAGAGGTGTTGGACAATTCTGATGACAGATGTGGCACCATACAGAGATCTGCATTCTATATCCTTTTTTGACGGTTTAATTGTACAATATAAGTGAATATTGTTTTTGTCATTGCACTACAATGTACAGTACCTGATTTTTGCATTGATTCTATGTAAACCTAATTTTTTACTTGCATAACTAGAAAATGTAGTCGGTGTGCATTCATCCACGTCCCCTAACAATTGCTGGTTCATTGCGGGATCGCATATTAGTAGTGTGGCAAAGGCCCCAGGACGGGAGCCATTGTCCCCAGTGCTTCATTCTGTCCTGTCCATGACACTCATCTCCACTATACAAATGAGGTGAGTAAGGTGTCATATAAACAAATCTGCTTACTTGGCGCTGGATAAGGTTTAAAACAGGAGATAGCCCCAGGTACGCTGGAGTCATAGCAGCATCCCTTGCCATTACAGGCATCTTGAGTGACACCGGAGCCACAGTCTAAGCGATTATTCGGTGAGATGGCACACTGGGCAGGAGCTGTTGGAGAGAAACAGAATAGTACAGTTATCTCGTTAGCAAGGAGGCCAATACATAAACAACAAAACAATTCTGAGTTTGGTAGACTATATAGGATTGGCTTTGCCAAGTAGAGATCAGACTATGTAGCTGTTAACACCATTGAGCTAAACCTTTATGGAATCAAGGTCAAAGACAGGGGTGTAACTATAGGGGGTGCGATCACACCAGGGCCCAGAAGGACAGGGGGCCCATCATTGTTTCTCAGGGGCGCACTGACCATAGGGAGACCCGGGCGATATCCCAATGGGCTGCAATGCTACCAGCATCCAATTCCCGCCTCCCTAGTTTCTTCCTCAGCCCCTTGTATTGATCCTGTACACAGCCAATGGAACCCTAGACAATGTTCTGCCCCATTCAGCATCATGTGTGGTGATGGTGGTGGTGTTGTCTACGGTCTTAAAGCTTTTACGTGGCTGCCTCCCCTGCAGTTAACCGTCAGCCACGTAAATTTTATGTGCCTGACTTTCCCCCCTGCTAGATAAAAAGGTTAAAAAAAAGGCACTCACCTGACCCCTTGATCGAGATCTGGCCGGGTCTCCTCTTCAACCAGAGGGGCTCCGATCACCCATTGGAGCTCCTCCGGCTTCAACGGAGTGCCCAAAATAGGGTGCCCCCCCCCCTGTTTCACCAGCCGCCTGATTTTCCTGTAAAAAAACAATGACATTTACTCACCTTTGTGTCCGATCGCTCCCGCCGGCTCTCCTCTTCACGGGGGGGGGGGGGGTCTCCGATCACCCCCCCCGCTCTTCCGCCTTCAGGAGAGGGCCTGACAGCCCGCCGCCCATTACCTGCCTCCCCAAAGCCCAGGAGGGGGGGGGGGCAGAAGAGCCGTGGTCCTAGGCTATGCCGGCTTGTAGCCTGCAGGGCCAGGGGCCACCAATGCTGGCCCCTGCGCCCTGTTCTACAAACCCCCATAGCTGGTCACAGGCTGGTTATGCTGGGTAGGGGGGACCTCACAACATTTTGTCTTTGGATTTTTAAGGGTTTTAACCCTTAAAATTCCCCCCAAAAATGGGGTCCCCCTCCCCGGGAGGGGGGACCCTATGTCATTTTTTTCTTGAATTAACCCCATGTTACCTGTCACCCAGTAGGTATAAAAGGCTTCCAGCAGCAGCAGGAGAGCGGAAGCCAAAGTGATCAGCGTGGGACACAGTGCTCTGGGATGGATGTGAGGTAAGTATTAAAAAAATTATAATAAAATATTTTTTCTCTGTGTCAGTGTGTTTTTTTTTTACATTTAACCATTTGTGAACTGGTAAGGGATCTATGAGACCCCTATACCAGTTCACAAGGCTCTGGGTCTTGCAAGTCACCTGCGGCTAGTGGTTGACTTGCCATTAACCCCGAGCCTCCCCATTACCTGCCTCCCCAAAGCCCAGGGGGGGGGGCAGAAGAGCCATGGCCCTAGGCTATGCCGGCTTGTAGCCTGCAGAGCCAGGGGCCACCAAAGCTGTCCCTGCACCCTGTTCTACAAGCCCAATAGCTGGTGCCTGGGCTGGTTATGCTGGGTAAGGGGAACCTCATGCCATTTTTTTTGAGAATTTTTTTTAACCCTTAAAATTCTCCCAAGAAATGCCCCCCCAACAATTTTTTTTTTATTTAACCTTTTATAAGGGTTGATTCAGAGCCCCTTTCTCATCATTTTTTTGTGTGAAAATTTCTGTTCTCGTCCATTTTTCCACCTCATCTGATTCAGCAAAGCCTTTTTTTCTGCAAGAATGTTTATGTGAAATGTTTTCTTTTTTGTGTGATTTTTTGTTTGGTAGTAATAACTCCCAAAGAATGTTGAGAAAGGGGCTCTGAATCAACACTATAGTGTGGATAGTAGTTGTATTTTATTTTTAAATGTTATAAAGTGCTCTTTTCAGTTTAGGGGATCTTCTGGACAGGAACGAGGGGCTACCGATACATATGTGGTATCATTGTAATCAGGAGAAATGGGGGTTTCACATGCAATTAGGTTTTCTTCAATAAAACAAATGTTTTATTTAAAATAAAGGAGACAATTGTCTAAAAAATATTATTTTATAATTTTTTTCTTTTTTTACACAAAAATATTTAAAAAACAGTAGAAAAATTACAAACAAGACATTTCATGTTAAAGCCTAAACTCTGCCGCAAAATATATATATATTTTCCTGGAAATTCCGGCAAAAATCATGGTTAAACATGGCGCAAAATGGGGAAAAAGACAATTCTGTGAGTACTCACCTGTAGAATTGCTTTTGCCATGCATGGCACGGCCTGCTTCACGAAGTCATTACATCTGGGTATTCCGCCACAAGGTGCACTGCAGAAGAGTTGTGGCTCCTCCCGGTACCATATAAAAACGGAATCACCATAGACTTATCCAGTGTTGACAAGCAGTTATTCAAGAAACCGGGACATAATAAAGGTAAAAAAGGTAACAAAAAACCCAACTAACTTGGAACAATCACCATACAGAGGCAACCGAGAACAACGATAACAAGGGTGGGGTGAAGCAGGCCGTGCCTTGCATGGCAAAAGCAATTCTATAGGTGAGTACTCACAGAATTGTCTTTTTCCCATTGCATGGCACGGCCTGCTTCACGAAGTCATTACGTCTGGGACATCCAAAAGCAGTGTCCATAAAGTAGGGTGGGATCCCCAAAGCGTAACAACAGGCAATTTAAACCACTACCGCCTGAAGTACCTTGCAGCCAAAAGCAGCATCAGCTAAGGCCCTAACATCAACCTTGTAAAACTTGGAAAGAGTATGAACAGAAGACCAAGTTGCGGCCTTACAAACTTGTTCAACAGAAGCTTGGTGCTGAAAGGCCCAAGACACACCAATAGCACGAGTAGAATGAGCAGTAATCCTAAAAGGAGGTTCCTTCCCTTTAGCAGAATAGGCTTGTACCACCGCCTGACGGATCCCCTTGCTGATAGTGGATTTAGCAGGAGGCAAACACTTCCTAGGTCCAGCAAGAAGAACAAAAAAAGCATCAGACTTCCTGAAAGGCTCAATAGCAACCAAATAAAACTTCAGAGCCCTAACAACATCCAGAGAATGAAGGGTCCGCTCCTTGGCATTTGCAGGTTAAGAACACAAAGAAGGCAAAACAATGTCCTGATTGAGATGAAAAGCAGACACAACCTTAGGCAAAAAATCCGGCTTAAGCCGAAACACCCCCTTATCCTGGTGCCGCTCAAAGTAAGGAGGCTTGATGGAAAGCGCCGCCAGCTCAGAAACTCACCTGACAGAAGTAATGGCCACCAAAAAGGCCACCTTAAGAGTCAGAATGGGCAAAGCAGCCCCACGGATAGGCTCAAAGGGAGGACCCTGCAGAGCAGACAACACCAGATTCAGGTCCCAAACTGGTAGCATAGGCTTAAGTGGCGGACACACGTGAGTAACTCCCTGGAAAAAAGTCTTAACCAACCAGTGATTGGCAAAGGACCTTTGGAAAAAAATTGCCAGAGATGACACCTGTCCCTTGAGGGTACTAAGTTGAAGGCCCGAATGCAAACCATGTTGCAAAAATTCCAGAATCCTGGGGATAGAAAACACCCGACAAGGAAAAGACTTGGACTCACACCAGGCAATGTAAGCATGCCAGATTCTGTAGTAGATAAAGGACGAGGATTTCTCCCTAGCTGTAATCATGGTATCAACAAAAGAAGCTGGGAAACCCTTATCCATCAAGATGGAGGTTTCAGCAGCCAAGCCGTTAAAGCCAGCGTTTGTAAATTGGGATGGCACAGTTGTCCCTGAGTGAGCAGATCTGGATCCTTGGGCAAGACGTACCGATCTACTGCCAACTGCACGACGTCTGCGAACCACACCCTCCTTGGCCAACAGGGGGCCACCAGAATGGCTGGTACCCCTTCCTGGGCTATCTTGCGCAGCACCCTGCCCAGCAGAGGGAACGGAGGGAACACAGAGGAGCCGAATGTCCGTCCAAGGCATTGCTAGCGCATCCATGGCAAAGGCCAGAGGGTCCTGTGACAGGGAGACAAACCTGGGATGCTTGTGATTGTGACGGGACGCAAACAGGTCCACATCCAGCTGACCCCAGTGGTGGCACAGGGAGTGAAATACCCTGTTGCTAAGGGACCATTCCCCCAGCCGAGACGTCCCCCTGCTCAGGGAGTCTGCCTCCAGGTTCTCCACCCGCCGAGATGCAGGGGACATTCTCTTCCGCCCAGGACAGTATCAGGGACACTACCTTGAGGGCTCACTTTCTCCGAGTCCCTCCCTGATGATTGATGTAGGCAACCGATTGATGTAGATCGCCCTCAGTTCCAGTACATTGATGGGAGCATGGGCCTCCTGGGGGCCCCACCGACCCTGGAACTTCAGAGACTTCCAAAAGCCCCCCCAACTGGTCAGACTGGCATCTGTGGTGACAGTCTTCCAGCACGGGGGCAGAAAGGTCCTGCCCACTAGAAGGTTTCCTGAGTCCAGCCACCACGAGAGGGACTGTCTGGCCAGGGGGGACAGAGCAAATTCCTGATCCAGGGACACAGGGTCCCGATCCCAAACTGACAAGAGGTGCGACTGAAGAGGCCTCATGTGAAACTGCGCAAAAGGGACCACCTCGAAGCAGGACACCATCAGACCCACTAACTGCATCTCTTGCCGGATGGAGGGATGGGGACACAAGAGCAGAGTCCGTGCCTACTTCTGAAGGCCCTCCACCTTCTGCTGAGGCAGGAATACCTTGACCTGAGAGCTATCCAGAGTCATGCCCAGAAAGGACCTCACCAAAGACGGAGACAGTGAAGACTTGGGATAGTTGATCACCCAGCCGAAGGGAGAGAGTGGAAGTCACCACCTGAGTATCTGTCTCTGCCTGATGAAGAGATTGAGCTGAAATCAGAATGTCGTCCAGGTAAGGAAGGATGCGAATGCCCTGATTCCGCAGCAGAGCCATCACACCCGCCAGCACCTTGGTGAACACCCGAGGGGCCGAGGTGATACCGAACGGTAAGGCCACAAACTGGTAATGCTGATCCTCTAGAGCGAACCTGAGAAATCTCTGATGACCTGGAAAGATTGGCATGTGAAGGTAGGCATCCTTGATGTCCACCGAAGTCATGAAGTCGACCGGGCGCAGGGTACTGACCACCGTAGAGTCTCCATGCGAAAATGCTTTAACCTGACAAACCTGTTGAGACCCTTCAAGTCCAGGATGGGCCTCAGGGACCCGTCCTTTTTGGGGACCGTGAACAGATTGGAGTAGAACCCTCGACCCCATTCCTGGGAAGGCACCAGGCGAATTACTCCTGACTCCAACAGACGTTGAACCGCAAGGCGCAAACCCTGAGCTGACAGAGGGTTTAAAGACATCCCGGATCTGATGAATCTTGGGGGCGGCCAGGCTGAAAACTCTATTTTGTAATCGGAGGACACCACCCCCTGAATACACCAGTCTGAGACGCGTAGCCTCCAGACGTGAGCAAATAGCCGAAGTCGTCCCCCCGGATGGGTGAGGGCGCCTCCTCATGCCTGAGGGGGCTTAGGGGAAGGTTTGGGCTTGGGGCCCCATGATAGACCGGGACGACCACTGGATCTGCCACGGCCCCAAGAATCCCTGCGTGTACCCGAGAACAAGGAGCCACGACCTCCTCTGGAAGCACGAAAAGAGGGGAGGGAAGAGGAGGACCCCCGAAAGGGCCGAGGCTGCCTCCTCCATTGAGGCAGCCTACCATCCTTGGCTAAAACATCCAGATGCTCACCAAAGAGCCGCAGCCCCGTAAAGGGGAGCCCAGTGAGAGCCTTCTTAGCGGCAGTATCAGCCGACCACTGACGCAGCCAAACAGAGCGGCGCATAGCCAACAAAAGAGCAGAGGTCCTACTACACATCCGTACCGCATCATCCATCGCAGCAAGGACAAAGGCAACAAAATCAGAGCAAAGCAAAAGGGACCTATAATCCTCTCCCCTATTACCAGCCGTAGCGCCCTCCAGGAGACGCTTGAGCTGTCTTTTAAGGGCAATAGCAGTAATGGCAGCAGCACAGACCGGACGCAGCCCAGCCCCCACACACGCAAAAGCATGGCAGGCCAGCTGATCCATGCGCCTGTTTTCGCTGTCCCGCAGTGTAGTAGTGTCAGGTGAAGGCATGACCGAGGTGTTGGACAGCCCGAGCACGGGAGCGTCCACCTCAGGGGGACACGACCATTGCTTGACCAGGTCAGGGAAGGGACACCTCCTATCCCACCCTTTGGGCACCGCGGGCAATCTACTAGGACGTTCCCACTCCTTGAGCATCATATAAGTGAAATGGCTCTGCTCAGGGAACTCCAGGCGCTGTTTGTCAGGACGAAAGAGCTCACCCTGCTTCCTCTTAGCCACCTCAGGGGGGACAATGTGCAAGACTTCAAAACTGTGAGCTAACAGGCTATCAGTGTCCTCAGGGAACCATGAGTCTTCCCCAGACGCAGACCCGGGGTCACTGCTGTAACCCTCCTGCTGGTCCCCAGAGGAGTCAGAGTCCTGAAAGAGTTCCCCCTCCTCTAGGGGGTGAAGGCCAACAAAAGTATCAGGTTCATCATCCTCCTCAGGAAAGAGGGATGTCACGGGAGCTAGGTGCGGCTTCTTGCCAGAGGCCTTACGTGGAACAGGCCTGGCAAGTTGTCTTTCAATACTGGCTACACGCAGTGCCAAATCAGACTGTGACCCCCCGCTAGTATCCCCCTCACTAGGGGCTAAATGCAGGCGCGGGGGGGTAGGTGATGCTGAAGGAGGCGCAGAGCTGGGAAGCGAAGCGGGCAGCCCAGCCTGGAGAGCAAGGACACTTTGGGCGCACGGCACGCACACCCTGACACTGTCACTCACAGGGGATACTGCACACAGCCGGGATTGCCCCGAAGGACACCCAAGCACGCTATCCCCAGAAGCCTCCATATGGTGATTAACACAGGCACAATAGGCCAGACAGGGTCAAGGCTAGCAAGAGCCACCCGGGATGCCCCCCCCCCCCCAGAAGCCAGTAAGGAAAGATGATGGGAGGTAAGGGATAGGACCGGGAGAAACCACAAACCACAGTTGTCCCGCCTGAAAGACATAAATAAAGACACATAAGTATCCCGCAGCGCATGCCCAAAAGAGACCAAAAAAACCCCAGAGGGGACTCACTGACCAAGTAGGACAAGGGCACAAACCGCCAGACCACAAGAGGAAGCGTCAAGCAGACCAGGATCACCGCTGCAGCTCCGGGATGAGAAGGGCTCCAACGCACAGCAGAAGAAAAATGGCGCCAGCAGAGGAACCTTGTGGGGCGGACCGCGGGAGGATGATGCAATACGCGTCATCCACCGACCCGCCCCCCCCCCCAAGAGCGCGAAAACGGCGCTCACGTGACCTTGCCGGCGTCATCACAGTAGAAAAAAAAACGCCTCACAAATATAGCGCCGCCCGGCACGGAGCGTAGTACAAAATGGCGAGGAGGTGCTATATTTATGAGGCGTTTTTTTCACAGTTAAAACACAGTTAAAAAACAGGTGAATACACAGCCAAAGTACCCTCGCCGCTACCAACCCCCCCCCCCCCCCCCCGAGCAACTACGAGCAGCGGCAAGGGCCCAGGCCAGGGACGGGGGGGAACCCAAAACGCCAGAACAAGTGAACAGTCCCCAAAAAACACTCATCCCCCGCAGAAGTTAGGACAGGAACTCCGCATCCCTAACAGGCAAACCATAAAGCCTATGGCCGGCTACCCTTTGTGGTACAGGGTCTGCGGCTTGGAGCAGCGCTCCTTGAGCACTTGACCCTAGTGCTCCTCTACCTTCACCCGATTCGTCAGCCGAGGCTGGGAGGCACCCAGGGTCTGGAAATGGGTGGAAATAGCCATGCAGGGGATGCAGGCTTGTTTGCCCTGCTCACCTGCGCAATATAGAGAGCCATCTTCTATCTTCGCAGAATCACTGCAGAGGAAAACTGGGTAAGTCTATGGTGATTTTGTTTTTATATGGTACCGGGAGGAGCCACGACTCTTCTGCAGTGCACTGCGCCACCTTGTGGTGGAATACCCAGATGTAATGACTTTGTGAAGCAGGCCGTGCCATGCAATGGGAAAAATTACCTGTCAACAGAGGGTGACAAAATTTCAAGTAGGCTGGCAATTAAAAGGGTTGAAAGTAGCTATGCATGTTGGGTATTGTTCTGTTCAGGGGATATTGCGCTTTCGGACTTAGCTTGTTTTTTCTTGTTTGCAAATTGATATTTTAGGGAAAGGTGTTTTTTATTCAGCTTTTTAATACATTTTTTAGGGAAACCCTATGCAACCATAGAATTCTTTGACGGATTACTTCCAGAAAGTTGAGCCCACTACAACAAGCTGGGTATGCTTAGAAAGCTTAACATGTGTACTTTCATGGAATATATGGTTTATGGGGGGGTATTCCAAATATAAAGGGTTGTTCTGGTAGAAAAAGCGCAAGGTGCGCACTTTGTCAGCAGAGCTGAAATTTTCAAGTAAAATTACCGTTACGCACATGCTTTACTTTGGGGTGTTTGGCAACTCTTCCCTTGACAGTAGCTATGCATGTTGGGTATTGTTCTGTTCAGGGGGATGTTGCTTTTTCAGATTTAACTTGTTTTTTCTTGTTTGCATATTGTTTTTTTAGGAAAATGTGACTTTGATTCTGTTTTTTTATTCTTTTTTTAGGGAAACCCTGTGCAACCAAATAATTAATTGAGGGATTACTTCCAGAAAACTGCACCCATGTCAACAAGCCTGGTATGCCTAGAAAGCTTGAGGTATGTACTTCCAGAGAATTTATAGTTTTTGGGGAGTATTTCAGATGTAAAGGGTTGTTTTTCTTGAAAAACTGCAAGGTGCGCATAGCGCATAGCATAGTTGTATTTTATCTGAAAATCTCCTAAAGCTCTGTTTCAGTTTGGGGGAGTTTCCTGGGCAGGAAAGGGTGTCGACCAATACATATGTGGTACTGCTGTAACCGAGAGAAATGGGGCTTTTACACGCAATAAGATTTCATTCATTAACAAACTTACATTTTTTTATTGCAACAAAACACTACAAATATTTTTTTGCACATATTTTACCAAAAATATTGAGAATACACCTAAAAAATGACAAACAATACATTTCCTGTTAAAGCCCAGACTCTGCTGAAAAAAACAATATTTAATTTCCCTGGAAATCCCTTCAAAAATCACAGTTGAACATGTGGAGCGCAAAATAGTGCAAAATGGTCTGTCAGCGAAAGGGTTATAAGACCTTTCATTTAATATCAAACATGGTCTACAACTAATGTCCAGAGCCTGATAATCCACATAGTATCAGACTCTGTATGATATGTATTTGATGTTTAGGTTCATTTAACTAAGAAATGAATGGGGATCATGAATTTCTTGGTTACAATATGATAACATGCATATTGCGGGAGTTATACCTTTTATAAAATATGTATCCAATCTCATAGAGGCCGGATGTGGGCAGAACATGGCAGACACCCCCACGAGGCGGGGAATGCTGGCCACTCCCCCTAGTGTTTAATAGATTAGGAAGCTGGGACGACTAGTTGGCAGACAATGGATGAGCCCCTTACCAGGATGAAGCAACCATAATGTTCTCACTTACTTTATCTCTCCATTATCTCTCTCTCTCCATTATACATTTAATGTACTGTAAACTTACTTTATCCTAACATGTTATTTACTGTTGTCAACAACTGCCTATATAAGGTTATCTGGGGAAGCTTCATGAACATATTGGGTTAGTGAAGGTTATTTACTGTGCTGGTAAATTAAACCCGTTTTAATGTATACATCTTACTGTGTGTGTGGTGGATAATTTCTGACACAATAGATTGTATGTGCAAAGTATTTAAGGTATTAAGTGTTTCTCCTTTGGATATTTCACTGGATGTATGAGGACAGCCTCAGTGATCATTAGTTTCTATCAAATTAGTGGCCACTGGGCTAATATGATTATTAGTATTTGCAATATTTATAATATTAATCTCTAGTAGAAATATTGGAGATTAATGTGCAGTAAATATTAATTTACATCATATTCACAATTGCTCTTCTACTGACACACATGAAAAAAGGCAAAGTCATAAAATAGTAAGCTGTGAGGGATTATGACAATTATTGGTGGGCTGATAAGAATGGGAGAGGGAGAGAGAGTGTTAGTCACATCAGCCCAGACAGTCTGTTTAATATCAGACCTTGTGATGAGTCCTGTCTATTCAATCCGGGGCATAATGACACATAACACTATTATACCTGTTTAGCCCACAGACTGTCGATTTAAAGATTTGGATGCATTTATATTCCCACTCAAGTC
The DNA here is from genome assembly GCA_027917425.1 of Gastrophryne carolinensis. Lineage (NCBI taxonomy): Eukaryota > Metazoa > Chordata > Amphibia > Anura > Microhylidae > Gastrophryne > Gastrophryne carolinensis. The sequence continues at coordinate 499,832,679 of CM051236.1, forward strand.
TCTCTCATGTGAACGGAAGCCCCCTTTGAGCACTGTGAGTTTGAGGTCACATATGCCAGAAATGGTCCGCAACAGGCACAAATGGCTTTAAGTCTCTACTGTCCGCTTAAAAAACTTAATTTGAACAGTCTGGAGAATCCCAGAAAATTTCACACTGAGACATCCCAAATCTCAATTCCCCAGCTTCACATGGTTGTGGTTCACTTACCCGGTGGTGATATGGGATAAAAGCACCAAGGCACTCCGGAAACACTGGAGTCATAGCAGCAGTTTTTGGAATTACAAACAGCCGAGGAGATACCAGAGGAGATACCAGAGTAGCCGCAGTCTTTCCGAGACATTGGTTCAATGTTGCATTGGCTGGGAAGGGCCACAGGGGGAACAGGAGCTGGATACAAAGAAATACAAATTGTTATTTCTATAGTGTTTGGTACAGTAGGGAAGAGAGCATAAAAATAAGGCAAATATCCAAGTTAAATTAAACACTATTGCTCCGGTAAGTCTCTCTCGGATTATGAACTAAAATGGTGAGAGCAATGGCTTTCAAAACCAAAACAACTCAGGCTCAATAAATAAAAAGAGGGATGCTGCCATGGTCCACGGTTCAGTGTTGTGACATGGGATCAGTGGAGCCCAGACGCCAATCACTGGCACTTCTGTGTCGGAAACACGTCCCCTCCATCAGTTACAGGGGCGATGCCATGCGCTCTCCAGCCCATCAACCGGCTTCACCTAAGGTTGCAGCAGCAGGAACCTGTCGTAAATCACCTCTGCCTCATCCTCCATCTATCAGGCAGGAACGACAGAGCTACCGTGGCATTGGAAACTGGCCCCAGCCGGGGCTACAGAAAGATGTCCGCTGAGAATTTGTCTAAATGATAGGTAACAAAGGGTGGCTATCAACGTTACATACTCGCATTGGATCGCCGTTACTAGCGGAATACCGCAAAGGCCCTTTCTAGGTCCAATTCTCTTTAAAATGTATATATATTATTGACATTTTGAATGGATTAAACAGTAATGCGGGTTTTTTTGCAGATGATACTAAGCTGTGTAAAGTAACTAACACAAAAGAGGACAGCTGGCAGCTACAAACAGATTTAGATAAACTTGAAGCATGGGCAGTAAAATTCCAAATGAAGTTTAATACATATAAATGTAAGGTTATACACATGGGAAGGAGCAATTTTTACACACTAAATAGGGAAACGCTGAGTTAACCTACAATGGAAAAAGACTTAGGGATTCTAGTTAACAATAAACTTAACTGTAGTGCCCAATGCCAGGCAGCAGCTGCCAAAGCAAACATGATCATGGGGTGCGTCAAGTGAGGCATAGGTGCCAATGACCAAAGCATCACTTTACCCCCCTATAAGTTACTAGTCAGACCCATATGGAAAGACATATCAGAACATAAATAAAAGGAGTATGCGGACTAGAGTACTAGATGTGTCCAAAAAATTGATTCTGTCAAGTGTCGCGATATTTCATTAGACGATACTAGAATCGATTCTTTCTTTCTAGTATTGATTCTGTTCCCCCCCCCCCCCCCCACAGTAATAAAAGGCTCTCCTCTTCACCCGGGGGCATTCGATCCCCCCCCCCCCCCCGGGGCTCTTCAGTCTGACAGGCCCTCTCCTCCTGCTTTCCCGATGGGTCCCACCATCCTTATGACTAGCCCCGGAGCAGATGACATCACCCCTGCGGGAGTCATCCCGGCTCCCTGTGGTTCAGCTGTCAGATGTTATGATCTCCGGACTCCCCCCCCCCCCCAGCGATCACCGCATCTGTCATTGGATCACTGAGGGACACAGGAGCTGGCAATTGGAGGGGGGTAAAGAAAAAAAAAGTTTTTTTTCTAATATAGACATTTTCTTTATGTGTGGTGTTTTTCTACTGTTAACCCTTTGTGAACTGGTAAGGGATCTATGAGACCCCTATACCAGTTCACAAAGCTCCGGGTCGGGCAAGTCACCTGCGGCTAGCGGGTGACTTGCCATTAACCCCGAGCCCCCCAATAACCTGCCTCTTCAAAGGCAAGGCCGAGAGGGCAGAAGGGCCCGGGGCCATTAGGCTACGCTGGCTTGTTGCCTGCAGGGCCAAGGGCCACCAAAGCTGACCCCTGCACCCTGTTCTACAAGCCCCATAGCTGGTGCCCGAGCTGGTTATGCTGGGTCGGGGGGAACACGCTCCATTTTTTAAGGGTTTAAAAATAAAATTTAATTAAAAAAAACTAAATATATAGTCTTTGAGACAGAATCAGGATATATAGTATCGTCATATGTGAATCACGATACGCATCGTATCGCTAGATTCTTGCCAATTCACACACCTATAGAGTACACTGAAAGACTGTCAGAGTTAGGTTTATTTAGTTTGTAAAAGAGACACTCAAGGGGTGACCTAATAACTATGTATAAATATATTTATGGTTAATACAAACCATTTAATACAAATGACCAGTAATTGAGGCTGCGAGGCGATAAACAGTGAAAAGTGAACAGAGCACAATCCAGCCAGGCTGCTATGCAGATTTACAAGTGGACATATACACATACATGTGCTGAGGTAACTATACAAGAATACAGATAATCGCTGAGTGTTATGGCTGCTATGCAGAAATATAGGTAAACCCAGAAGACATAAACACGCTCTGGCTGTACAATATACAAAGGTGGAGTCAAGAAACATACACGCATAAGGATCCAGTGAAAGTCCAAAGGCGGATACACGGCTGAGATAGGGAAAGCAAAACACAGAGGCAGGAGTCTTGGGTTCTGAGTACAGAAGACAATACAATGCTGATCACAAGGGCGGATCAGCTTATAAAGAGTAGGAAGTCAATAGCACAGGTACTGGCTAATCACCAGCACCTCTGCAGCAGAGGTCCACCTTCTGGTGGAGCAGCATGCAGCAGGAAGTTGAGACAGGCAAGGTCTATGCAAGGCAGAAACAGGCTTCCATATTGTGACATATAGACCTAACATATAGGAGGGGATCCTTCTCTGTAAGAGCAATGAGACTACGGAATTTTCTGCCAGAGGAGGTAATTACGAGGAATACACAAAAAGAGTTCAAATGTGGCCTGGATGCCCTCTTTGCATGTAATAACATTACCAGCTATGGCTACTAGACCAATGCAAGGAGATCTTATTTTCTATAAAGCCTGAACTAGAACTTATTCAGCCTTACATACTATGTTACTATGTTACTAATAGAAGGAATTGAAGACAGGAAGAATAGAAGGTAAACAGAAAGAATGAATAGACTGAAAGAAAGAATAAAAAGAAAGCCAAAAAGATAGAAAAAATAGGGGTAACAGAAAGAAAAAAAAAAGAAAAGAATGAATGAATGACATAAAAATATAAAGAAAGTAAAAATAAACAGAGCGAATAAGGAAAAGAAAGGAACAATAGAAACAATGAGGAGGAACATAGAAGAGAATGTATCTCCTAATGGCCAATCTGCCAACATGTTCTCTTACTTTTTTCTCTTCATTCTTTATTCAGTCCCTTCTAATTTTTCCTAATTCGCTCAGTCCCGGTTACTGCACGGCCCTGTGTTCTGCATAGAGGCTTCTCAGAGAGAAGGGAATGATAATGCCGGCCACATGACCACCATGTTTAGGTTGGCCCTCCCAAGGTGCAGGGGCCCTGGCACCTGTCCAGGTAAGCCCAGTGCTGACACCGGCCCCGCTGGATATACATCAACTGATTTGTGTATGGCTCCAAGGACATACAGTAGATATTTACTTTTTTACCTGAGGCTGAAGAGGGTTTAAAGCAGAAGAATGCTCCAGGGACGCTGGGGTCATAGCAGCAGCTTTTGGCATTACAGACGTCTTGGGTAATACCAGGGAAGCCACAGTCTATCCGAGAACTTGGGAAGCCAATATAAGAGCAACCAAACATGTAGCTGACTTAAGCAGACTGTATTGTAAGGGGTATGCTGTATTACTAGTGCCAGCGCTCTAGGGTCAGCAGCGCCATATAGTACCTTTCGTTCATTAGCGCTCTACCATACACTTCAGTGGTGTTTCATTTGGTTGTGTTTAGATAGCGTTTTGGGCCATCATTTTTGCTCAAATCATTGTGTGACCGTTCCTGGCTGCAAACAAACGCTTTTAGAATTTTTTTTTATTTTATATATTTTTATGCAGAATTGTCATTACAGGTCTGGCACTAAAGCGTTAATGTCACAGTGTTATAACAATGTCATTCCATGTGTTTTCACTTTGTTACTGTTGGATATGTGTTCAAAATCAGACGTTAATCACACAGCGTCTGGCACTCTATGCTATAGCACCCAACTTTAGAGCGCCGACGCTGTGTGTGTGTAGTATGGTGTGGAGCACCAGGTGGCGGACGCACTGAGCTGGCGCTACCTCTCGCTTGCTGCAGCATTATACTGTAGTTAGATGTGGTGTAGTCTTTGCGCTTTGAACTTAGGACACCACCTAGCGTTTTCCATTGGTCCTTCAGTGAATCAGGGAGAGGCTTCTACAACGCCCACCACACATTAAATTCATCAATGCCGCCCAGGATACTACAGCGACCGCTACGCTAGGTTACAGTGCGGGACACCCGCTTACAGCGTCTATTAGCGGTCACTAATTAGTATGCACGCCATAAATCGCTGATTGGACCAGGCATGCGCAGTGGGAATGGTGGAAAGGTGAGTGGAGTGGGCGATATTGTGGGTTTTCACACAGAGGGGCATACCGATTTGTGATGCCCCCCAAGGCAAAGACCAATTACCAGGATAGTCAAAATATCAATGACTTGTCCACATTAAAATTTCATTTACATATAGAATTGTATTATTCAAACTGTAAACATTCATAGTCTCAAGTCTCAAGGGAACAAAGGGGGGCTGCCTGGACCTATTCCACGCTTCCACGCACTTCATCTGGGTAGACGCATCGACGGTGGTGAGTGGATAGGACCAGGCAGCCCCCCTTTGTTCCCTGATTTGACTCGTCAACTGCAAGTGGTGGCTGGGGGGTGGTACTTCATTAGATGTCCTTGTGCTATCATTTACATACATGTGCATTGATTTCATTTGGAATGTGAATGTATTTCTTTAGCAAATAAAGTAGGTATACTTACTTTTAAAAAGAAACAGAGAAGTCGAACTACTACAAAGTTAGTAGTTACTATAGTAATTACAACAGGTGTGCAAGGTCATAAACCTTATACACCTCAGAAAATAAGGCTAGCAAACTGGCCTGAACAGACCGCACAAACAGTGTTGTAAATATAATCAAACAGAATCTATTTATTAGAAACACTGCTAACACATACACAAAGCAGGGAGGCCTCTACTGGTGAAAAATAATAGTTATCATATATCATTCTAATTCCATGCTCATGGCTCAATAAACAGCCAATATCGCAATATCGCAATTTGAGAACCAACCATATATTCTTACTCAAGGAATATATATATATATATATATATATATATATAGATAGATAGATATATATATATATTGTGGTAAGGTGTATGGAAAAGTAATAAATGGTGTGTATTTTTCCTCTGCTATGCTCTATCAGACACGGTCCATGCCGGGTTTTCAGGATCCAGTTCACATTCCCCAGTCCTCTACAGGTTTGTTCCCTGATCTCAGGCCTCGCACAGGTGATGAGGCTGATTGCAGGGGAAGCCGATATAAAAGGACAGATGAGCCTGTCAGTTGACTGTTGACCAGCCTGGAGGAAGGAGCCCAGGCTGTACTGCTTACGGATGAATGAGAGAACTGGCTTTAAGCTGAAGGACTTGGCTTCTGTGACCCCAAACTTGGACATGTGGGGATTAGCGGCGTGGGCCTGTGTGGACCTTGTCCAACAAGGACATTTTCAGCGTGTTGTGTTTTTCTTACCCTGGACTTTGCTAAGAGCCGGTGAGGTAACCGCTTATATTGCGTTTTGTGCTGCAACCATCTCTGATGTAAAAGACGCTTTGGCTGTGGACTTCTCATTTTTCAATAAAATACATTTGATTAGAAGGAGAACTGTCGTTTGAGTCACTACCGTTCGCCCCAACCGCTTACAATTGGTGGTGGATGCGGGCATTGTGACTGTTGCTAGGGGCAACGGAGTAACAACACGCTGCATTTAACAGTGGATGTCTTGGACAAAAACGGCAACCAAGATGTCTCACATGGAGGAAGTGAAGAAGCAGCTGGTACAGGCATCTCCAACAGTGGCAGGCCTTGGCACAACAGCAGCAGGCCATAGCACAACAGTACCAAACCCAGCAGGAAAAAAACACCTGTTGATGGAGCAGGAACAGCAGCAGGCCTTGGCACAACAGCAGCAGGCCATAGCACAACAGTACCAAACCCAGCAGGAAAGAAAACGCCTGTTGATGGAGCAGAATGCAGCACTCAGGGAGATGGTTATGGCTAAAGACAACCAGAGAGAGGCCCGGTTGAGTCTGATGGTGCGAGGAGAGCCGTGCAGCGGGTCTTACAAAACATGACCCCTGTGGATGATGTCGAGGCATACCTCACTATGTTCCAGCGCTTGGTTGAGAGAGAGCAGCTGCCGGTTGCTGAGTGGGCCGACGTGATTGCACCATTCCTGACAGGTGAGCCCCAAAAAGCATATTACAACCTCAGGGAGCAAGATATCTGGGGCTATGCCAAACCTAAAGGGGAAATTCTTGCTCGCATGGGTGTTACGACGGCGGTCCGGCCAGGAGAGTATACCACTGGACTTTTGCCGTTGATAAGCCTGCCCGGTCACAGATGTACGACCTAATCCACCTAGTCCAAAAATGGTTGGAGCCAGATCGTTCCACGCCTGCGCAGATCGTCCAGAAAGTCGTGGTGGACCACTTCTTCTGGACCCTGCCGCCAAAACTACAATGATGGGTGGGACAAGGCGACCCACAGACTGCTGAGCAACTAGTCAACATGGTTAAAAGATTTGTTGCGATAGAGGACTACCTTCGGGGCGCCCCTACAGCACCAGCACCCACTAAGACCAGCAGACCTGTGACTACTGTGGGTAAGCAAGTTCCCGTTAGAGGTGTGTGGAAGAGTGAAAGGGGGCAAAAGACTGACCCCAACCCCCAGAGGCCCCCTAATCCTAGGGAGGACGCCCGAGCGAGAAGGTTCCGTGGTCCCCAGTGCTGGAGCTGCCATGAGTGGGGACACATGGCCGCTGATTGCCCCCTTTCCCCTGAGCCCATGAAATGTGACACTAGCCGCCGAAGGTCCCTGTTCGCCAAACCCGCTTGCACCGCTAGCCCGTGGTCCGAGACTGAGCCCCGTATGGTGATGTTGAAGGTGAACGGTTGCTCAGTGAAGGCGCTGTTGGACTGGTAGCCTGGTAACTTTGGTCTGGGCCAACCTTGTGGTTGAAGGTTATGTACCAAAGAAAAATGTTAGCGTGATTTGCATCCACAGGGATATCATGGCTTACCCTGTAGCCGTGTGTAAGTTTGAGACCCCCGCTGGAACACTGAACTATGAAGTAGGCGTGGTAAAGCGCCTGATGTACCAAGCGATAGACAGACGTGATTATCCCTTGTTCTGGGAGTTGTGGGATAGAGGTAACACTTCTGTGAAAAATCTACGGCAGAACCGGTAATCCTCCGTATTGTTGAGTCGGTTGAAAATGTGGGTACCTAGGATTTGTGCAGTGACGACCCTTTTCCACTACAGGTGTTGGCAGGTGAGGCTGATGAGGCTTCCCTCCCTGATCAGCGGGTCTTAGACCTCGAAGTGGCTCAAGGTAATTTTGGGTAGGAACAGTTAAGAGACCCCACTCTGGGGACCGCAAGAGCAAATGTCACAGTGTTGAATGGTGTGCCTCAGGAACCAGAAGCTGACCAGAAATTTCCACACTTCGCCATGAATGGGGATCTGGTATATCGGGTCTCCAAAATTAATAATGCAATTGTGGAACAGCTTCTGGTGCTTGGAGGGCATTTGGGGACTAATAAGACCCAGGAGAGAGTTCTCCAAAGGTTCTTTTGGCCTGGGGTGTATGAGGAAATAAAAAGGTACTGCGAGTCCTTCCCTACGTGCCAGTTAAATGCCCCAACAGCACATTTCCGGAGTCCCTTAGTGCCACTTCCCATTATTGAGGTTCCCTTCAAAATAATTGCCATGGATTTGGTAGGGCCCATTGTGAAGTCTGCCTGAGGACACCAATATATATTAGTGGTACTAGATTATGCTACCTGCTACCCGGAAGCAGTTCTGCTAAGAAACATGGCCTCCAAGAATATTACCAAGGAACTTTTTCTTATGTTCTCCCGTGTGGGGATTCCGAAGGAAATCCTAACTGACCAGGGCACGCCCCTTATGTCAAAGGTCATGAAGGAACTGTGCAAGCTGTTTAAAATTACCCATTTCCACACCTCAGTGTACCACCCTCAAACAGACGGCTTAGTCGAGAGATTTAACAAAACCCTTAAGCACATGCTAAAGGAAGTTGTAGAACGGGATGGCCGTGATTGGGACTGTTTATTGCCGTATCTCATGTTTTCCATCCGGCAGGTACCCCAGGTGTCCACAGGGTTCTCGCCTTTTGAGCTAGTGTATGGTAGGCACCCCAAGGAAACCTGGGAGACTGAGGCCACCCCATACAAGAGTATAATTGAACATGTAGATGCAGGACTGAATAGAAAAGGTAATGCCGATAGTCAAGGAGCATATGCAAAGGGCTCAGGCGGCCCAGAGCAGGATATATAATAGATCGGCCAGGGTGAGGGCCTTTAATCCTGGGGACCGGGTCCTGTCATTAGTGCCCACGGTTGACAGAAAATTTCTTGCAAAGTGGCAGGGTCCCTATGAGGTCGTAGAGAAGGTGAGCGAGGTTAACTACAAGGTTCATCAACCTGGTAGAAGAAAGCCCTACCAGATTTACCATATAAATCTGATCAAGCTGTGGAAGGATTGTGAAGCCTTGGTAGTTACCCCGGCTAGAGTTCAAGAGACTGTGCAGATCGTTCCCCCAGTCAAAATAGGTAAGTCTTTGTCAGGCCACCAAACGCATGAGGTCAGGGAATTTCTGCAGAGAAATAGAGATAAGTTTTCTGACCTGCCGTGCCGAACTCACTTAATAAAGCATCAGATTAAAACTGAACCCTACACTAAGGTAAATCTTAAACCATACAGTATACCTGAAGCACGTACAGAGGCGATCTCATCGGAAATAAAACGCATGTTAGAGTTGGGTGGCATCTAGTGCCTGGTCCAGTCCCATTGTCCTAATACCAAAGCCCAATGTAATGATTTCCGAAAACTCAATGAGTGATGGGTATCCCATGCCCCGGGTAGATGAATTGATTGAGAAGCTCGGGAGGGCAAGATACATCACAACCCTGGATATCACAAAAGGTTATTGGCAGATACCATTGTCTGAGGATGCTAAAGAAAAAAACGCGTTTGCCCCCCCAGAAGGGCTGTTTCACTATGTGGTTATGCCGTTTGGGTTACATGGGGCCCCTGCTACCTTTCAGAGGCTGATGGATATGATCTTGAGACATTGGAATTATGCCGCTGCTTACCTGGCCGATGTGGTAATTTTTTCGTCTGATTGGAAGAGTCACCTCTGCAAGGTACAGGCCGTCCTAGACTCTATCAGTAATGCTGGCTTAACCATAAACCCTGAAAAGTGTGCAGTCGGTCTGGAGGAGGGAAAATACCTGGGCTACGGGATTGGTAGAGGGTTGGTTAAAACCCAGATCAGTAAGGTGGAGGCAATAAAGAACTGGTCCAGACCTCTTACAAAAAAACAAGTGAGAGCCTTCCTTGGTATAACCGGCTACTACCATCGGTTCATGCCCAATTTCGTGTCAATGGCTGCCCCATTAACTGACTTAACAAAGGGTAGTAAATCAGTAATGTTGGAATGGACCCCAGAGGCAGAAAAGGCTTTTCAAAGCCTAAAAACTGCCCTGTGTAAACAGCCTGTCCCGGTATCCCCGGATTCCAGTAAAAATTTTTTGGTACAAACGGATGCGTCTGATTCAGGTGTGGGTGCAGTTCTGTCACAAGAGGTGAATGGGGAAGAACACCCAGTATTGTACCTGAGCAGGAAACTGACCCCAGCAGAGAGAAATTACGCGATAGTGGAAAGAGAGTGTCTTGCCATTAAGTGGGCGTTAGAAGCCCTAAAATATTACCTGACGGGTCGAGAATTTGTCCTGATGACAGATCATGCTCCGCTGGCCTGGATGAAGCAAAATAAGGAGAGAAATGCAAGGGTGACCAGATAGTTTCTCTCCTTGCAAAACTTAAATTCAAAGTAGAACATAGGCCGGGGAAGTTACAAGGGAATGCAGATGCTTTGTCTAGAGTCTACTGTATGGTTGGTGAAAATGGCCAGACCTCGGGTCTGAAGAAGGGGGGGGGGGGGATATGTGGTAAGGTGTATGGAAAAGTAATAAATGGTGTTTATTTTTCCCCTGCTATGCTGTATCAGGCACTATCCATGCCGGTTTTTCAGGACCCAGTTCACATTCCCCAGTCCTCTACAGGTTTGTTCCCTGATCTCAGGTCTCGCATAGGTGATGAGGCTGATTGCAGGGGAAGCCGAAATAAAAGGAGCCGCTGAGCCTATAAGTTGGCTGTTGACCAGCCTGGAGGAAGGAGCCCAGGCTGTACTGCTCAGTGGTGAATGAGAGAACTGGATTTAAGCCGAAGGACTTGGCTTCTGTGACCCCAAACTTGGACTTGTGGGGATTAACGCCATGGGCTCGTGTGCCCTGAAAGTGGACCTTGTCCAACAAGGACTTTTTCAGCGTGCTGTGTTTTTCCTACCCTGGACTTTGCTAAGAGCCGGTGAGGTAACCGCTTATACTGCGTTTTGTGCTGCAACCATCTCTGATGTAAGAGATGCTTTGGCTGTGGACTTCTTATTCTTCAATAAAATACATTTGATTAGAAGGATAACTGTAGTTTGAGCCACTACCGTTCGTCCCAACCGCTTACAATATATATATATATATATATATATATATATATGTGCTAGAAAATAATCCTAAACCACATACTACAGCCAAATACACTACCTGATAAATAAAGTGCACAGTGCTAATTAAAATAAAGGCAAATCGCATGGGAACAGTTAGCATTATCATCTAAAATACATCACCAAGGGGGGGGGGGGGGGGGGGGGGGGGTCTCAGTCCTGCAGTACCAAACTGGTGATGTGATGTAGTTTAGATGATAATGCCAACTAATCCTATGCGATTTGGCTGAACACATGCTTTTGGTTATAGATTTACTGTGAAAGTGTACTCTTATTTATTTTAATTAGCACTGTGTGTTTATTTTAATTAGCAATGGGCACTTTATTTTCAGGTACTGTATTAGGCTATTTTTGCACAGGTAGTACGTGGTTTAGGATTATTGTTTAGCATTAGCACTTAAAAAAAAAAAAAAATTATATATATATATATATATATATATATATATATATATGTATTGGAATATATTGGTTGATTCTTTAGTGATATTCACATTTATGGCTGTTTATTGTGCCATGAGCATGGGATTAGAATGATATATGATAACTAGGGATGAGCGAATCGATCCGGACGAACCCGGATTCATTCCGAATTTCATGAAAAATTTGATTCTGAACGAATCCTAATTTCCCGGCGATTCGATCGATCAAAGTATTCCTTAAAACTCAATGACAGGCATTCTAAGAGGGTGGACGGACATGTTCAGACATGTCCCCAGGGGCAAGTGACGATGGGACAGTCACATGCAGCCTATCAGCAGCCAGGAAGCCCGGTGACGTCACTGTGCTATATAAAGCGGCGGCCATTTTCCTTTTGCGCAGTTCAGACTTGCATTGCAGAGAAAACAGGCCTACCTGCAGGGAGGGACAGACAGTTAGTCATAGTTAGGTGAGAGTTAGCGATAGCTAGAGACAGTTACAGATAGGTAAAGAGAGAGACAGATAGTTAGGGAGATTTAGAGTGGTAGACAGAGCTAGGGAAAGATAGATTTAAAACCGGAACAATCCAGCAGCATACAAGTCACAGTGACAGGGTGCTTAGTGCTATGATTCATATTTCATAATAACTGGGTTACTGTTAATATATTTGGTTTGGTTCAAATACAGCTGCACACTGTGCATGCCATGCACATGCTATTTAACCCTTTCTGCTATTTAGCCCTGAACGCTATTTTAACCCTATCTGTTAAACAAAAGCATTTCTCATAACTGAATTAGTGTTAATATTTTCTGTTCAGCTTAAAATACACCAGGCCACATGGGCATCCCAAGGCACATGCTATTTTAACCCTATCTGTTAAACAAAAGCATTTCTCATAATTGGATTAGTGTTAATATTTTCTGTTCTGCTTAAAATACACCAGGCCACATGGGCATCCCAAGGCACATGCTATATAACCCTATCTGTTAAACAAAAGCATTTCTCATAATTGGATTAGTGTTAATATTTTCTGTTCAGCTTAAAATACACCAGTCCACATGGGCATCCCAAGGCACATGCTATTTTAACCCTATCTGTTATACAACATAAGCGTTGATCAGCATCAGCTGCTTTATTATACTACTTCAGCTTGCACTTGTTTTTGACTGCTGTCAATAAACCAGGCCGCAGGGCACCCCAAAGCTGCACCTTGCACCCTATCTGTTATACAACATAAGCGTTGATCAGCATCAGCTGCTGTATTAAGCTACTTCAGTTTGCACTTCCTTTTTGACTGCTTTCAATAAACCAGGTCGCAGGGCACCCCAAAGCTGCACCTTGCACCCTATCTGTTATACAACATAAGCGTTGATCAGCATCAGCTTTATTAAGCTACTTCAGTTTGCACTTCCTTTTTGACTACTGCTTTCAATAAACCAGCCCGCAGGGCACCCCAAAGCTGCACCTTTACCCTATCTGTTATACAACATAAGCGTGGATCAGCATCAGCTGCTCAATTAAGCTACTTCAGTTTGCACTTCTTTTTTGACTGCTTTCAATAATCCAGGCCGCAGGGCACCCCAAAGCTGCACCTTGCACCCTATCTGTTATACAACATAAGCGTTGATCAGCATCAGCTTTATTAAGCTACTTCAGTTTGCACTTGCTTTTTGACTGCTTTCAATAAACCAGGCCGCAGGGCACCCCAAAACTGCACCTTGCACCCTATCTGTTATACAACATAAGCATTGATCAGCATCAGCTGCTTTATTAAGCTACTTCAGTTTGCACTTGCTTTTTGACTGCTTTCAATGAACCAGGCCGCAGGGCACCCCAAAGCTGCACCTTGCACACTATCTGTTATACAACATAAGCGTTGATCAGCATCAGCTTTATTAAGCTACTTCAGTTTGCATTTGTTTTTGACTGCTTTCAATAAACCAGGCTGCAGGGCTCCCCAAAGCTGCACCTTGCACCCTATCTGTTATACAACATAAGCGTTGATCAGCATCAGCTTTATTAAGCTACTTCAGTTTGCACTTGTTTTTGACTGCTTTCAATAAACCAGGCCGCAGGGCACCCCAAAGCTGCACCTTGCACCCTATCTGTTATACAACATAAGCGTTGTTCAGCATCAGCTTTATTAAGCTACTTCAGATTGCACTTGTTTTTGAGTGCTTTCAATATACCAGGCCGCAGGGCACCCCAAAGCTAAACCTTGCACCCTATCTGTTATACAACATAAGCGTTGATCAGCATCAGCTTTATTAAGCTACTTCAGTTTGCACTTGCTTTTTGACTGCTTTCAATAAACCAGGCCGCAGGGCACCCCAAAACTGCACCTTGCACCCTATCTGTTATACAACATAAGCATTGATCAGCATCAGCTGCTTTATTAAGCTACTTCAGTTTGCACTTGCTTTTTGACTGCTTTCAATGAACCAGGCCGCAGGGCACCCCAAAGCTGCACCTTGCACACTATCTGTTATACAACATAAGCGTTGATCAGCATCAGCTTTATTAAGCTACTTCAGTTTGCATTTGTTTTTGACTGCTTTCAATAAACCAGGCTGCAGGGCTCCCCAAAGCTGCACCTTGCACCCTATCTGTTATACAACATAAGCGTTGATCAGCATCAGCTTTATTAAGCTACTTCAGTTTGCATTTGTTTTTGACTGCTTTCAATAAACCAGGCCGCAGGGAACCCTAAAGTTGCACCTTGCACCCTATCTGTTATACAACATAAGCGTTAATCAGCATCAGCTGCTTTATTAAGCTACTTCAGTTTGCACTTGCTTTTTGACTGCTTTCAATAAACCAGGCCGGAGGGCACCCCAAAGCTGCACCTTGCACCCTATCTGTTATACAACATAAGCGTTGATTAGCATCAGCTTTATTAAGCTACTTCAGTTTGCACTTGTTTTTGACTGCTTTCAATAAACCAGGCCGCAGGGCACCCCAAAGCTGCACCTTGCACCCTATCTGTTATACAACATAAGCGTTGATCAGCATCAGCTTTATTAAGCTACTTCAGTTTGCACTTGTTTTTGACTGCTTTCAATAAACCAGGCCGCAGGGCACCCCAAAGCTGCACCTTGCACCCTATCTGTTATACAGCATAAGCGTTGTTCAGCATCAGCTTTATTAAGCTACTTCAGATTGCACTTGTTTTTGAGTGCTTTCAATATACCAGGCCGCAGGGCACCCCAAAGCTAAACCTTGCACCCTATCTGTTATACAACATAAGCGTTGATCAGCATTAGCTTTATTAAGCTACTTCAGTTTACACTTCCTTTTTGACTGCTTTCAATGAACCAGGCCGCAGGGCACCCCAAAGCTGTACCTTGCACCCTATCTGTTATACAACATAAGCTTTGATCAGCATCAGCTGTATTAAGCTACTTCAGTTTGCACTTGCCTTTTGACTGCTTTCAATAAACCAGGCCGCAGGGCACCCCAAAGCTGCACCTTGCACCCTATCTGTTATACAACATAAGCGTTGTTCAGCATCAGCTTTTTTAAGCTACTTCAGTTTGCACTTGTTTTTGACTGCTTTCAATAAACCAGGCCACAGGGCACCCCAAAGCTGCACCTTGCACCCTATCTGTTATACATCATAAGCGTTGATCAGCATCAGCTGCTTTATTAAGCTACTTCAGTTTACACTTCCTTTTTGACTGCTTTCAATGAACCAGGCCGCAGGGCACCCCAAAGCAGCACCTTGCACCCTATCTGTTATACAACATAAGCGTTGATCAGCATCAGCTGTATTAAGCTACTTCAGTTTGCACTTCCTTTTTGACTGCTTTCAATAAACCAGGCCGCAGGGCACCCCAAAGCTAAACCTTGCACCCTACCTGTTATACATCATAAGCGTTGATCAGCATCAGCTGCTTTATTAAGCTACTTCAGTTTGCACTTCCTTTTTATCTGCTTTCAATAAACCAGGCCGCAGGGCACTCCAAAGCTGCACCTTGCACCCTATCTGTTATACAACATAAGCATTGATCAGCATCAGCTACTTTATTAAGCTACTTCAGTTTGCACTTCTTTTTTGACTGCTTTCAATAATCCAGGCCGCAGGGCACCCCAAAGCTGCACCTTGCACACTATCTGTTATACAACATAAGCGTTGATCAGCATCAGCTTTATTAAGCTACTTCAGTTTGCACTTGCTTTTTGACTGCTTTCAATAAACCAGGCCGCAGGGCACCCCAAAACTGCACCTTGCACCCTATCTTTTATACAACATAAGCAGTGATCAGCATCAGCTGCTTTATTAAGCTACTTCAGTTTGCACTTGCTTTTTGACTGCTTTCAATAAACCAGGCCGCAGGGCACCCCAAAGCTGCACCTTGCACCCTATCTGTTATACAACATAAGCGTTGTTCAGCATCAGCTTCATTAAGCTACTTCAGTTTGCACTTCCTTTTTGACTGCTTTCAATAAACCAGGCCACAGGGCACCCCCAAAGCTGCACCTTGCACCCTATCTGTTATACAACATAAGCATTGTTCAGCATCAGCTGCTTTATTAAGCTACTTCAGTTTGCACTTGCTTTTTGACTGCTTTCAATATACCAGGCCGCAGGGCACCCCAAAGCTGCACCTTGCACCCTATCTGTTATACAACATAAGCGTTGATCAGCATCAGCTTTATTAAGCTACTTCAGTTTGCATTTGTTTTTGACTGCTTTCAATAAACCAGGCTGCAGGGCTCCCCAAAGCTGCACCTTGCACCCTATCTGTTATACAACAAAAGCGTTGATCAGCATCAGCTTTATTAAGCTACTTCAGTTTGCATTTGTTTTTGACTGCTTTCAATAAACCAGGCCGCAGGGAACCCTAAAGTTGCACCTTGCACCCTATCTGTTATACAACATAAGCGTTAATCAGCATCAGCTGCTTTATTAAGCTACTTCAGTTTGCACTTGCTTTTTGACTGTTTTCAATAAACCAGGCCGCAGGGCATAAAGCTGCACCTTGCACCCTATCTGTTATACAACATAAGCGTTGATCAGCATCAGCTTTATTAAGCTACTTCAGTTTGCACTTGTTTTGACTGCTTTCAATAAACCAGGCCGCAGGGAACCCTAAAGCTGCACCTTGCACCCTATCTGTTATACAACATAAGCGTTGATCAGCATCAGCTGCTTTATTAAGCTACTTCAGTTTGCACTTGCATTTTAACTGCTTTTAATAAACCAGGCCGCAGGGCACCCCAAAGCTGCACCTTGCACCCTATCTGTTATACAACATAAGCGTTGATCAGCATCAGCTGCTGTATTAAGCTACTTCAGTTTGCACTTCCTTTTTGACTGCTTTCAATAAACCAGGCCGCAGGTCACCCCAAAGCTGCACCTTGCACCCTATCTGTTATACAACATAAGCGTTGATCAGCATCAGCTGCTTTATTAAGTTACTTCAGTTTGCACTTGTTTTTCACTGCTTTCAATAAACCAGGCCGCAGGGCACCCCAAAGCTGCACCTTGCACCCTATCTGTTATACAACATAAGCGTTAATCAGCATCAGCTGCTTTATTAAGCTACTTCAGTTTGCACTTGCTTTTTGACTGCTTTCAATAAACCAGGCCGCAGGGCACCCCAAAGCTGCACCTTGCACCCTATCTGTTATACAACATAAGCGTTGATCAGCATCAGCTTTATTAAGCTACTTCAGTTTGCATTTGTTTTTGACTGCTTTCAATAAACCAGGCTGCAGGGCTCCCCAAAGCTGCACCCTATCTGTTATACAACAAAAGCGTTGATCAGCATCAGCTTTATTAAGCTACTTCAGTTTGCATTTGTTTTTGACTGCTTTCAATAAACCAGGCCGCAGGGAACCCTAAAGTTGCACCTTGCACCCTATCTGTTATACAACATAAGCGTTGATCAGCATCAGCTGCTTTATTAAACTACTTCAGTTTGCACTTGTTTTTCACTGCTTTCAATAAACCAGGCCGCAGGGCACCCCAAAGCTGCACCTTGCACCCTATCTGTTATACAACATAAGCGTTGTTCAGCATCAGCTTCATTAAGCTACTTCAGTTTGCACTTCCTTTTTGACTGCTTTCAATAAACCAGGCCACAGGGCACCCCCAAAGCTGCACCTTGCACCCTATCTGTTATACAACATAAGCGTTGATCAGCATCAGCTTCATTAAGCTACTTCAGTTTGCACTTCCTTTTTGACTGCTTTCAATAAACCAGGCCACAGGGCACCCCCAAAGCTGCACCTTGCACCCTATCTGTTATGCAACATAAGCGTTGATCAGCATCAGCTTTATTAAGCTACTTCAGTTTGCACTTGCTTTTTGACTGCTTTCAATAAACCAGGCCGCAGGGCACCCCAAAACTGCACCTTGCACCCTATCTTTTATACAACATAAGCATTGATCAGCATCAGCTGCTTTATTAAGCTACTTCAGTTTGCACTTGCTTTTTGACTGCTTTCAATAAACCAGGCCGCAGGGCACCCCAAAGCTGCACCTTGCACCCTATCTGTTTTACAACATAAGCGTTGATCAGCATCAGCTTTATTAAGCTACTTCAGTTTGCATTTGTTTTTGACTGCTTTCAATAAACCAGGCTGCAGGGCTCCCCAAAGCTGCACCTTGCACCCTATCTGTTATACAACATAAGCGTTGATCAGCATCAGCTTAATTAAGCTACTTCAGTTTGCATTTGTTTTTGACTGCTTTCAATAAACCAGGCCGCAGGGAACCCTAAAGTTGCACCTTGCACCCTATCTGGTATACAACATAAGCGTTAATCAGCATCAGCTGCTTTATTAAGCTACTTCAGTTTGCACTTGCTTTTTGACTGCTTTCAATAAACCAGGCCGCAGGGCACCCCAAAGCTGCACCTTGCACCCTATCTGTTATACAACATAAGCGTTGATCAGCATCAGCTTTATTAAGCTACTTCAGTTTGCACTTGTTTTTGACTGCTTTCAATAAACCAGGCCGCAGGGCACCCCAAAGCTGCACCTTGCACCCTATCTGTTATACAACATAAGCGTTGTTCAGCATCAGCTTTATTAAGCTACTTAAGTTTGCACTTGTTTTTGAGTGCTTTCAATATACCAGGCCGCAGGGCACCCCAAAGCTGCACCTTGCACCCTATCTGTTATACAACATAAGCGTTGATCAGCATCAGCTTTATTAAGCTACTTCAGTTTACACTTCCTTTTTGACTGCTTTCAATGAACCAGGCCGCAGGGCACCCCAAAGCTGCACCTTGCACCCTATCTGTTATACAACATAAGCGTTGATCAGCATCAGCTGTATTAAGCTACTTCAGTTTGCACTTGCTTTATGACTGCTTTCAATAAACCAGGCCGCATGGCACCCCAAAGCTGCACCTTGCACCCTATCTGTTATACAACATAAGCGTTGATCAGCATCAGCTTTATTAAGCTACTTCAGTTTACACTTCCTTTTTGACTGCTTTCAATGAACCAGGCCGCAGGGCACCCCAAAGCTGCACCTTGCACCCTATCTGTTATACAACATAAGCGTTGATCAGCATCAGCTGTTTTAAGCTACTTCAGTTTGCACTTGCTTTATGACTGCTTTCAATAAACCAGGCCGCATGGCACCCCAAAGGTGCACCTTGCACCCTATCTGTTATACAACATAAGCGTTGTTCAGCATCAGCTTTATTAAGCTACTTCAGTTTGCACTTGTTTTTGACTGCTTTCAATAAACCAGGCTGCAGGGCACCCCAAAGCTGCACCTTGCACCCTATCTGTTATACAACATAAGCATTGATCAGCATCAGCTTTATTAAGCTACTTAAGTTTGCACTTGTTTTTGACTGCTTTCAATAAACCAGGCCGCAGGGAACCCTAAAGTTGCACCTTGCACCCTGTCTGTTATACAACATAAGCGTTGTTCAGCATCAGCTGCTTTATTAAGCTACTTCAGTTTGCACTTCCTTTTTGACTGCTTTCAATAAACCAGGCCGCAGGGCACCCCAAAGCTAAACCTTGCACCCTACCTGTTATACATCATAAGCGTTGATCAGCATCAGCTGCTTTATTAAGCTACTTCAGTTTGCACTTCCTTTTTATCTGCTTTCAATAAACCAGGCCGCAGGGCACCCCAAAGCTGCACCTTGCACCCTATCTGTTATACAACATAAGCATTGATCAGCATCAGCTTTATTAAGCTACTTAAGTTTGCACTTGTTTTTGAGTGCTTTCAATATACCAGGCCGCAGGGCACCCCAAAGCTGCACCTTGCACCCTATCTGTTATACAACATAAGCGTTGATCAGCATCAGCTTTATTAAGCTACTTCAGTTTACACTTCCTTTTTGACTGCTTTCAATGAACCAGGCCGCAGGGCACCCCAAAGCTGCACCTTGCACCCTATCTGTTATACAACATAAGCGTTGATCAGCATCAGCTGTATTAAGCTACTTCAGTTTGCACTTGCTTTATGACTGCTTTCAATAAACCAGGCCGCATGGCACCCCAAAGCTGCACCTTGCACCCTATCTGTTATACAACATAAGCGTTGATCAGCATCAGCTTTATTAAGCTACTTCAGTTTACACTTCCTTTTTGACTGCTTTCAATGAACCAGGCCGCAGGGCACCCCAAAGCTGCACCTTGCACCCTATCTGTTATACAACATAAGCGTTGATCAGCATCAGCTGTATTAAGCTACTTCAGTTTGCACTTGCTTTATGACTGCTTTCAATAAACCAGGCCGCATGGCACCCCAAAGGTGCACCTTGCACCCTATCTGTTATACAACATAAGCGTTGTTCAGCATCAGCTTTATTAAGCTACTTCAGTTTGCACTTGTTTTTGACTGCTTTCAATAAACCAGGCTGCAGGGCACCCCAAAGCTGCACCTTGCACCCTATCTGTTATACAACATAAGCATTGATCAGCATCAGCTTTATTAAGCTACTTAAGTTTGCACTTGTTTTTGACTGCTTTCAATAAACCAGGCCGCAGGGAACCCTAAAGTTGCACCTTGCACCCTGTCTGTTATACAACATAAGCGTTGTTCAGCATCAGCTGCTTTATTAAGCTACTTCAGTTTGCACTTCCTTTTTGACTGCTTTCAATAAACCAGGCCGCAGGGCACCCCAAAGCTAAACCTTGCACCCTACCTGTTATACATCATAAGCGTTGATCAGCATCAGCTGCTTTATTAAGCTACTTCAGTTTGCACTTCCTTTTTATCTGCTTTCAATAAACCAGGCCGCAGGGCACCCCAAAGCTGCACCTTGCACCCTATCTGTTATACAACATAAGCATTGATCAGCATCAGCTTTATTAAGCTACTTAAGTTTGCACTTGTTTTTGACTGCTTTCAATAAACCAGGCCGCAGGGAACCCTAAAGTTGCACCTTGCACTCTATCTGTTATACAACATAAGCGTTGTTCAGCATCAGCTTTATTAAGCTACTTCAGATTGCACTTGTTATTGACTGCTTTCAATAAACCAGGCCGCAGGGCACCCCAAAGCTGCACCTTGCACCCTATCTGTTATACAACATAAGCGTTGATCAGCATCAGCTGCTTTATTAAGCTACTTCAGTTTGCACTTCCTTTTTGACTACTGCTTTCAATAAACCAGGCCGCAGGGCACCCCAAAGCTGCACCTTTACCCTATCTGTTATACAACATAAGCGTGGATCAGCATCAGCTGCTCTATTAAGCTACTTCAGTTTGAACTTGTTTTTCACTGCTTTCAATAAACCAGGCCGCAGGGCACCCCAAAGCTGCATCTTGCACCCTATCTGTTATACAACATAAGCGTTGTTCAGCATCAGCTTCATTAAGCTACTTCAGTTTGCACTTCCTTTTTGACTACTGCTTTCAATAAACCAGGCCACAGGGCACCCCCAAAGCTGCACCTTGCACCCTATCTGTTATACAACATAAGCATTGATCAGCATCAGCTGCTTTATTAAGCTACTTCAGTTTGCACTTCTTTTTTGACTGCTTTCAATAATCCAGGCCGCAGGGCACCCCAAAGCTGCACCTTGCACCCTATCTGTTATACAACATAAGCGTTGATCAGCATCAGCTGCTTTATTAAGCTACTTCAGTTTGCACTTGTTTTTGACTGCTTTCAATAAACCAGGCCACAGGGCACCCTAAAGCTGCACCTTGCACCCTATCTGTTATACAACATAAGCGTTGATCAGCATCAGCTTTATTAAGCTACTTCAGTTTGCACTTCCTTTTTGACTGCTTTCAATAAACCAGGCCGCAGGGCACCCCAAAACTGCACCTTGCACCCTATCTGTTATACAACAAAAGCGTTGATCAGCATCAGCTTTATTAAGCTACTTCAGTTTGCATTTGTTTTTGACTGCTTTCAATAAACCAGGCCGCAGGGAACCTTAAAGTTGCACCTTGCACCCTATCTGTTATACAACATAAGCGTTAATCAGCATCAGCTGCTTTATTAAGCTACTTCAGTTTGCACTTGCTTTTTGACTGTTTTCAATAAACCAGGCCGCAGGGCATAAAGCTGCACCTTGCACCCTATCTGTTATACAACATAAGCGTTGATCAGCATCAGCTGCTTTATTAAACTACTTCAGTTTGCACTTGTTTTTCACTGCTTTCAATAAACCAGGCCGCAGGGCACCCCAAAGCTGCACCTTGCACCCTATCTGTTATACAACATAAGCGTTGATCAGCATCAGCTTCATTAAGCTACTTCAGTTTGCACTTCCTTTTTGACTGCTTTCAATAAACCAGGCCACAGGGCACCCCCAAAGCTGCACCTTGCACCCTATCTGTTATACAACATAAGCGTTGATCAGCATCAGCTTTATTAAGCTACTTCAGTTTGCACTTGCTTTTTGACTGCTTTCAAAAAACCAGGCCGCAGGGCACCCCAAAACTGCACCTTGCACCCTATCTTTTATACAACATAAGCATTGATCAGCATCAGCTGCTTTATTAAGCTACTTCAGTTTGCACTTGCTTTTGACTGCTCTCAATAAACCAGGCCGCAGGGCACCCCAAAGCTGCACCTTGCACCCTATCTGTTATACAACATAAGCGTTGATCAGCATCAGCTTTATTAAGCTACTTCAGTTTGCATTTGTTTTTGACTGCTTTCAATAAACCAGGCTGCAGGGCTCCCCAAAGCTGCACCTTGCACCCTATCTGTTATACAACATAAGCGTTGATCAGCATCAGCTTAATTAAGCTACTTCAGTTTGCATTTGTTTTTGACTGCTTTCAATAAACCAGGCCGCAGGGAACCCTAAAGTTGCACCTTGCACCCTATCTGGTATACAACATAAGCGTTAATCAGCATCAGCTGCTTTATTAAGCTACTTCAGTTTGCATTTGCTTTTTGACTGCTTTCAATAAACCAGGCCGCAGGGCACCCCAAAGCTGCACCTTGCACCCTATCTGTTATACAACATAAGCGTTGATCAGCATCAGCTTTATTAAGCTACTTCAGATTGCACTTGTTTTTGAGTGCTTTCAATATACCAGGCCGCAGGGCACCCCAAAGCTGCACCTTGCACCCTATCTGTTATACAACATAAGCGTTGATCAGCATCAGCTTTATTAAGCTACTTCAGTTTACACTTCCTTTTTGACTGCTTTCAATGAACCAGGCCGCAGGGCACCCCAAAGCTGCACCTTGCACCCTATCTGTTATACAACATAAGCGTTGATCAGCATCAGCTGTATTAAGCTTCTTCAGTTTGCACTTGCTTTATGACTGCTTTCAATAAACCAGGCCGCATGGCACCCCAAAGCTGCACCTTGCACCCTATCTGTTATACAACATAAGCGTTGATCAGCATCAGCTTTATTAAGCTACTTCAGTTTACACTTCCTTTTTGACTGCTTTCAATGAACCAGGCCGCAGGGCACCCCAAAGCTGCACCTTGCACCCTATCTGTTATACAACATAAGCGTTGATCAGCATCAGCTTTATTAAGCTACTTCAGTTTGCATTTGTTTTTGACTGCTTTCAATAAACCAGGCTGCAGGGCTCCCCAAAGCTGCACCCTATCTGTTATACAACAAAAGCGTTGATCAGCATCAGCTTTATTAAGCTACTTCAGTTTGCATTTGTTTTTGACTGCTTTCAATAAACCAGGCCGCAGGGAACCCTAAAGTTGCACCTTGCACCCTATCTGTTATACAACATAAGCGTTGATCAGCATCAGCTGCTTTATTAAACTACTTCAGTTTGCACTTGTTTTTCACTGCTTTCAATAAACCAGGCCGCAGGGCACCCCAAAGCTGCACCTTGCACCCTATCTGTTATACAACATAAGCGTTGTTCAGCATCAGCTTCATTAAGCTACTTCAGTTTGCACTTCCTTTTTGACTGCTTTCAATAAACCAGGCCACAGGGCACCCCCAAAGCTGCACCTTGCACCCTATCTGTTATACAACATAAGCGTTGATCAGCATCAGCTTCATTAAGCTACTTCAGTTTGCACTTCCTTTTTGACTGCTTTCAATAAACCAGGCCACAGGGCACCCCCAAAGCTGCACCTTGCACCCTATCTGTTATGCAACATAAGCGTTGATCAGCATCAGCTTTATTAAGCTACTTCAGTTTGCACTTGCTTTTTGACTGCTTTCAATAAACCAGGCCGCAGGGCACCCCAAAACTGCACCTTGCACCCTATCTTTTATACAACATAAGCATTGATCAGCATCAGCTGCTTTATTAAGCTACTTCAGTTTGCACTTGCTTTTTGACTGCTTTCAATAAACCAGGCCGCAGGGCACCCCAAAGCTGCACCTTGCACCCTATCTGTTTTACAACATAAGCGTTGATCAGCATCAGCTTTATTAAGCTACTTCAGTTTGCATTTGTTTTTGACTGCTTTCAATAAACCAGGCTGCAGGGCTCCCCAAAGCTGCACCTTGCACCCTATCTGTTATACAACATAAGCGTTGATCAGCATCAGCTTAATTAAGCTACTTCAGTTTGCATTTGTTTTTGACTGCTTTCAATAAACCAGGCCGCAGGGAACCCTAAAGTTGCACCTTGCACCCTATCTGGTATACAACATAAGCGTTAATCAGCATCAGCTGCTTTATTAAGCTACTTCAGTTTGCACTTGCTTTTTGACTGCTTTCAATAAACCAGGCCGCAGGGCACCCCAAAGCTGCACCTTGCACCCTATCTGTTATACAACATAAGCGTTGATCAGCATCAGCTTTATTAAGCTACTTCAGTTTGCACTTGTTTTTGACTGCTTTCAATAAACCAGGCCGCAGGGCACCCCAAAGCTGCACCTTGCACCCTATCTGTTATACAACATAAGCGTTGTTCAGCATCAGCTTTATTAAGCTACTTAAGTTTGCACTTGTTTTTGAGTGCTTTCAATATACCAGGCCGCAGGGCACCCCAAAGCTGCACCTTGCACCCTATCTGTTATACAACATAAGCGTTGATCAGCATCAGCTTTATTAAGCTACTTCAGTTTACACTTCCTTTTTGACTGCTTTCAATGAACCAGGCCGCAGGGCACCCCAAAGCTGCACCTTGCACCCTATCTGTTATACAACATAAGCGTTGATCAGCATCAGCTGTATTAAGCTACTTCAGTTTGCACTTGCTTTATGACTGCTTTCAATAAACCAGGCCGCATGGCACCCCAAAGCTGCACCTTGCACCCTATCTGTTATACAACATAAGCGTTGATCAGCATCAGCTTTATTAAGCTACTTCAGTTTACACTTCCTTTTTGACTGCTTTCAATGAACCAGGCCGCAGGGCACCCCAAAGCTGCACCTTGCACCCTATCTGTTATACAACATAAGCGTTTTTACAACAGCATCAGCTGTTTTAAGCTACTTCAGTTTGCACTTGCTTTATGACTGCTTTCAATAAACCAGGCCGCATGGCACCCCAAAGGTGCACCTTGCACCCTATCTGTTATACAACATAAGCGTTGTTCAGCATCAGCTTTATTAAGCTACTTCAGTTTGCACTTGTTTTTGACTGCTTTCAATAAACCAGGCTGCAGGGCACCCCAAAGCTGCACCTTGCACCCTATCTGTTATACAACATAAGCATTGATCAGCATCAGCTTTATTAAGCTACTTAAGTTTGCACTTGTTTTTGACTGCTTTCAATAAACCAGGCCGCAGGGAACCCTAAAGTTGCACCTTGCACCCTGTCTGTTATACAACATAAGCGTTGTTCAGCATCAGCTGCTTTATTAAGCTACTTCAGTTTGCACTTCCTTTTTGACTGCTTTCAATAAACCAGGCCGCAGGGCACCCCAAAGCTAAACCTTGCACCCTACCTGTTATACATCATAAGCGTTGATCAGCATCAGCTGCTTTATTAAGCTACTTCAGTTTGCACTTCCTTTTTATCTGCTTTCAATAAACCAGGCCGCAGGGCACCCCAAAGCTGCACCTTGCACCCTATCTGTTATACAACATAAGCATTGATCAGCATCAGCTTTATTAAGCTACTTAAGTTTGCACTTGTTTTTGAGTGCTTTCAATATACCAGGCCGCAGGGCACCCCAAAGCTGCACCTTGCACCCTATCTGTTATACAACATAAGCGTTGATCAGCATCAGCTTTATTAAGCTACTTCAGTTTACACTTCCTTTTTGACTGCTTTCAATGAACCAGGCCGCAGGGCACCCCAAAGCTGCACCTTGCACCCTATCTGTTATACAACATAAGCGTTGATCAGCATCAGCTGTATTAAGCTACTTCAGTTTGCACTTGCTTTATGACTGCTTTCAATAAACCAGGCCGCATGGCACCCCAAAGCTGCACCTTGCACCCTATCTGTTATACAACATAAGCGTTGATCAGCATCAGCTTTATTAAGCTACTTCAGTTTACACTTCCTTTTTGACTGCTTTCAATGAACCAGGCCGCAGGGCACCCCAAAGCTGCACCTTGCACCCTATCTGTTATACAACATAAGCGTTGATCAGCATCAGCTGTATTAAGCTACTTCAGTTTGCACTTGCTTTATGACTGCTTTCAATAAACCAGGCCGCATGGCACCCCAAAGGTGCACCTTGCACCCTATCTGTTATACAACATAAGCGTTGTTCAGCATCAGCTTTATTAAGCTACTTCAGTTTGCACTTGTTTTTGACTGCTTTCAATAAACCAGGCTGCAGGGCACCCCAAAGCTGCACCTTGCACCCTATCTGTTATACAACATAAGCATTGATCAGCATCAGCTTTATTAAGCTACTTAAGTTTGCACTTGTTTTTGACTGCTTTCAATAAACCAGGCCGCAGGGAACCCTAAAGTTGCACCTTGCACCCTGTCTGTTATACAACATAAGCGTTGTTCAGCATCAGCTGCTTTATTAAGCTACTTCAGTTTGCACTTCCTTTTTGACTGCTTTCAATAAACCAGGCCGCAGGGCACCCCAAAGCTAAACCTTGCACCCTACCTGTTATACATCATAAGCGTTGATCAGCATCAGCTGCTTTATTAAGCTACTTCAGTTTGCACTTCCTTTTTATCTGCTTTCAATAAACCAGGCCGCAGGGCACCCCAAAGCTGCACCTTGCACCCTATCTGTTATACAACATAAGCATTGATCAGCATCAGCTTTATTAAGCTACTTCAGATTGCACTTGTTATTGACTGCTTTCAATAAACCAGGCCGCAGGGCACCCCAAAGCTGCACCTTGCACCCTATCTGTTATACAACATAAGCGTTGATCAGCATCAGCTGCTTTATTAAGCTACTTCAGTTTGCACTTCCTTTTTGACTACTGCTTTCAATAAACCAGGCCGCAGGGCACCCCAAAGCTGCACCTTTACCCTATCTGTTATACAACATAAGCGTGGATCAGCATCAGCTGCTCTATTAAGCTACTTCAGTTTGAACTTGTTTTTCACTGCTTTCAATAAACCAGGCCGCAGGGCACCCCAAAGCTGCATCTTGCACCCTATCTGTTATACAACATAAGCGTTGTTCAGCATCAGCTTCATTAAGCTACTTCAGTTTGCACTTCCTTTTTGACTACTGCTTTCAATAAACCAGGCCACAGGGCACCCCCAAAGCTGCACCTTGCACCCTATCTGTTATACAACATAAGCATTGATCAGCATCAGCTGCTTTATTAAGCTACTTCAGTTTGCACTTCTTTTTTGACTGCTTTCAATAATCCAGGCCGCAGGGCACCCCAAAGCTGCACCTTGCACCCTATCTGTTATACAACATAAGCGTTGATCAGCATCAGCTGCTTTATTAAGCTACTTCAGTTTGCACTTGTTTTTGACTGCTTTCAATAAACCAGGCCACAGGGCACCCGAAAGCTGCACCTTGCACCCTATCTGTTATACAACATAAGCGTTGATCAGCATCAGCTTTATTAAGCTACTTCAGTTTGCACTTCCTTTTTGACTGCTTTCAATAAACCAGGCCGCAGGGCACCCCAAAACTGCACCTTGCACCCTATCTGTTATACAACAAAAGCGTTGATCAGCATCAGCTTTATTAAGCTACTTCAGTTTGCATTTGTTTTTGACTGCTTTCAATAAACCAGGCCGCAGGGAACCTTAAAGTTGCACCTTGCACCCTATCTGTTATACAACATAAGCGTTAATCAGCATCAGCTGCTTTATTAAGCTACTTCAGTTTGCACTTGCTTTTTGACTGTTTTCAATAAACCAGGCCGCAGGGCATAAAGCTGCACCTTGCACCCTATCTGTTATACAACATAAGCGTTGATCAGCATCAGCTGCTTTATTAAACTACTTCAGTTTGCACTTGTTTTTCACTGCTTTCAATAAACCAGGCCGCAGGGCACCCCAAAGCTGCACCTTGCACCCTATCTGTTATACAACATAAGCGTTGATCAGCATCAGCTTCATTAAGCTACTTCAGTTTGCACTTCCTTTTTGACTGCTTTCAATAAACCAGGCCACAGGGCACCCCCAAAGCTGCACCTTGCACCCTATCTGTTATACAACATAAGCGTTGATCAGCATCAGCTTTATTAAGCTACTTCAGTTTGCACTTGCTTTTTGACTGCTTTCAAAAAACCAGGCCGCAGGGCACCCCAAAACTGCACCTTGCACCCTATCTTTTATACAACATAAGCATTGATCAGCATCAGCTGCTTTATTAAGCTACTTCAGTTTGCACTTGCTTTTGACTGCTCTCAATAAACCAGGCCGCAGGGCACCCCAAAGCTGCACCTTGCACCCTATCTGTTATACAACATAAGCGTTGATCAGCATCAGCTTTATTAAGCTACTTCAGTTTGCATTTGTTTTTGACTGCTTTCAATAAACCAGGCTGCAGGGCTCCCCAAAGCTGCACCTTGCACCCTATCTGTTATACAACATAAGCGTTGATCAGCATCAGCTTAATTAAGCTACTTCAGTTTGCATTTGTTTTTGACTGCTTTCAATAAACCAGGCCGCAGGGAACCCTAAAGTTGCACCTTGCACCCTATCTGGTATACAACATAAGCGTTAATCAGCATCAGCTGCTTTATTAAGCTACTTCAGTTTGCATTTGCTTTTTGACTGCTTTCAATAAACCAGGCCGCAGGGCACCCCAAAGCTGCACCTTGCACCCTATCTGTTATACAACATAAGCGTTGATCAGCATCAGCTTTATTAAGCTACTTCAGATTGCACTTGTTTTTGAGTGCTTTCAATATACCAGGCCGCAGGGCACCCCAAAGCTGCACCTTGCACCCTATCTGTTATACAACATAAGCGTTGATCAGCATCAGCTTTATTAAGCTACTTCAGTTTACACTTCCTTTTTGACTGCTTTCAATGAACCAGGCCGCAGGGCACCCCAAAGCTGCACCTTGCACCCTATCTGTTATACAACATAAGCGTTGATCAGCATCAGCTGTATTAAGCTTCTTCAGTTTGCACTTGCTTTATGACTGCTTTCAATAAACCAGGCCGCATGGCACCCCAAAGCTGCACCTTGCACCCTATCTGTTATACAACATAAGCGTTGATCAGCATCAGCTTTATTAAGCTACTTCAGTTTACACTTCCTTTTTGACTGCTTTCAATGAACCAGGCCGCAGGGCACCCCAAAGCTGCACCTTGCACCCTATCTGTTATACAACATAAGCGTTGATCAGCATCAGCTGTATTAAGCTACTTCAGTTTGCACTTGCTTTATGACTGCTTTCAATAAACCAGGCCGCATGGCACCCCAAAGCTGCACCTTGCACCCTATCTGTTATACAACATAAGCGTTGTTCAGCATCAGCTTTATTAAGCTACTTCAGTTTGCACTTGTTTTTGACTGCTTTCAATAAACCAGGCTGCAGGGCACCCCAAAGCTGCACCTTGCACCCTATCTGTTATACAACATAAGCATTGATCAGCATCAGCTTTATTAAGCTACTTAAGTTTGCACTTGTTTTTGACTGCTTTCAATAAACCAGGCCGCAGGGAACCCTAAAGTTGCACCTTGCACCCTTTCTGTTATACAACATAAGCGTTGTTCAGCATCAGCTGCTTTATTAAGCTACTTCAGTTTGCACTTCCTTTTTGACTGCTTTCAATAAACCAGGCCGCAGGGCACCCCAAAGCTAAACCTTGCACCCTACCTGTTATACATCATAAGCGTTGATCAGCATCAGCTGCTTTATTAAGCTACTTCAGTTTGCACTTGCTTTTTGACTGCTTTCAATAAACCAGGCCGCAGGGCACCCCAAAGCTGCACCTTGCACCCTATCTGTTATACAACATAAGCGTTGATCAGCATCAGCTTTATTAAGCTACTTCAGTTTGCACTTGTTTTTGACTGCTTTCAATAAACCAGGCCGCAGGGCACCCCAAAGCTGCACCTTGCACCCTATCTGTTATACAACATAAGCGTTGTTCAGCATCAGCTTTATTAAGCTACTTAAGTTTGCACTTGTTTTTGAGTGCTTTCAATATACCAGGCCGCAGGGCACCCCAAAGCTGCACCTTGCACCCTATCTGTTATACAACATAAGCGTTGATCAGCATCAGCTTTATTAAGCTACTTCAGTTTACACTGTCTTTTTGACTGCTTTCAATGAACCAGGCCGCAGGGCACCCCAAAGCTGCACCTTGCACCCTATCTGTTATACAACATAAGCGTTGATCAGCATCAGCTGTATTAAGCTACTTCAGTTTGCACTTGCTTTATGACTGCTTTCAATAAACCAGGCCGCATGGCACCCCAAAGCTGCACCTTGCACCCTATCTGTTATACAACATAAGCGTTGATCAGCATCAGCTTTATTAAGCTACTTCAGTTTACACTTCCTTTTTGACTGCTTTCAATGAACCAGGCCGCAGGGCACCCCAAAGCTGCACCTTGCACCCTATCTGTTATACAACATAAGCGTTGATCAGCATCAGCTGTATTAAGCTACTTCAGTTTGCACTTGCTTTATGACTGCTTTCAATAAACCAGGCCGCATGGCACCCCAAAGGTGCACCTTGCACCCTATCTGTTATACAACATAAGCGTTGTTCAGCATCAGCTTTATTAAGCTACTTCAGTTTGCACTTGTTTTTGACTGCTTTCAATAAACCAGACTGCAGGGCACCCCAAAGCTGCACCTTGCACCCTATCTGTTATACAACATAAGCATTGATCAGCATCAGCTTTATTAAGCTACTTAAGTTTGCACTTGTTTTTGACTGCTTTCAATAAACCAGGCCGCAGGGAACCCTAAAGTTGCACCTTGCACCCTGTCTGTTATACAACATAAGCGTTGTTCAGCATCAGCTGCTTTATTAAGCTACTTCAGTTTGCACTTCCTTTTTGACTGCTTTCAATAAACCAGGCCGCAGGGCACCCCAAAGCTAAACCTTGCACCCTACCTGTTATACATCATAAGCGTTGATCAGCATCAGCTGCTTTATTAAGCTACTTCAGTTTGCACTTCCTTTTTATCTGCTTTCAATAAACCAGGCCGCAGGGCACCCCAAAGCTGCACCTTGCACCCTATCTGTTATACAACATAAGCATTGATCAGCATCAGCTTTATTAAGCTACTTAAGTTTGCACTTGTTTTTGACTGCTTTCAATAAACCAGGCCGCAGGGAACCCTAAAGTTGCACCTTGCACTCTATCTGTTATACAACATAAGCGTTGTTCAGCATCAGCTTTATTAAGCTACTTCAGATTGCACTTGTTATTGACTGCTTTCAATAAACCAGGCCGCAGGGCACCCCAAAGCTGCACCTTGCACCCTATCTGTTATACAACATAAGCGTTGATCAGCATCAGCTGCTTTATTAAGCTACTTCAGTTTGCACTTCCTTTTTGACTACTGCTTTCAATAAACCAGGCCGCAGGGCACCCCAAAGCTGCACCTTTACCCTATCTGTTATACAACATAAGCGTGGATCAGCATCAGCTGCTCTATTAAGCTACTTCAGTTTGAACTTGTTTTTCACTGCTTTCAATAAACCAGGCCGCAGGGCACCCCAAAGCTGCATCTTGCACCCTATCTGTTATACAACATAAGCGTTGTTCAGCATCAGCTTCATTAAGCTACTTCAGTTTGCACTTCCTTTTTGACTACTGCTTTCAATAAACCAGGCCACAGGGCACCCCCAAAGCTGCACCTTGCACCCTATCTGTTATACAACATAAGCATTGATCAGCATCAGCTGCTTTATTAAGCTACTTCAGTTTGCACTTCTTTTTTGACTGCTTTCAATAATCCAGGCCGCAGGGCACCCCAAAGCTGCACCTTGCACCCTATCTGTTATACAACATAAGCGTTGATCAGCATCAGCTGCTTTATTAAGCTACTTCAGTTTGCACTTGTTTTTGACTGCTTTCAATAAACCAGGCCACAGGGCACCCTAAAGCTGCACCTTGCACCCTATCTGTTATACAACATAAGCGTTGATCAGCATCAGCTTTATTAAGCTACTTCAGTTTGCACTTGCTTTTTGACTGCTTTCAATAAACCAGGCCGCAGGGCACCCCAAAACTGCACCTTGCACCCTATCTGTTATACAACAAAAGCGTTGATCAGCATCAGCTTTATTAAGCTACTTCAGTTTGCATTTGTTTTTGACTGCTTTCAATAAACCAGGCCGCAGGGAACCTTAAAGTTGCACCTTGCACCCTATCTGTTATACAACATAAGCGTTAATCAGCATCAGCTGCTTTATTAAGCTACTTCAGTTTGCACTTGCTTTTTGACTGTTTTCAATAAACCAGGCCGCAGGGCATAAAGCTGCACCTTGCACCCTATCTGTTATACAACATAAGCGTTGATCAGCATCAGCTGCTTTATAAAACTACTTCAGTTTGCACTTGTTTTTCACTGCTTTCAATAAACCAGGCCGCAGGGCACCCCAAAGCTGCACCTTGCACCCTATCTGTTATACAACATAAGCGTTGATCAGCATCAGCTTCATTAAGCTACTTCAGTTTGCACTTCCTTTTTGACTGCTTTCAATAAACCAGGCCACAGGGCACCCCCAAAGCTGCACCTTGCACCCTATCTGTTATACAACATAAGCGTTGATCAGCATCAGCTTTATTAAGCTACTTCAGTTTGCACTTGCTTTTTGACTGCTTTCAATAAACCAGGCCGCAGGGCACCCCAAAACTGCACCTTGCACCCTATCTTTTATACAACATAAGCATTGATCAGCATCAGCTGCTTTATTAAGCTACTTCAGTTTGCACTTGCTTTTGACTGCTCTCAATAAACCAGGCCGCAGGGCACCCCAAAGCTGCACCTTGCACCCTATCTGTTATACAACATAAGCGTTGATCAGCATCAGCTTTATTAAGCTACTTCAGTTTGCATTTGTTTTTGACTGCTTTCAATAAACCAGGCTGCAGGGCTCCCCAAAGCTGCACCTTGCACCCTATCTGTTATACAACATAAGCGTTGTTCAGCATCAGCTTAATTAAGCTACTTCAGTTTGCATTTGTTTTTGACTGCTTTCAATAAACCAGGCCGCAGGGAACCCTAAAGTTGCACCTTGCACCCTATCTGGTATACAACATAAGCGTTAATCAGCATCAGCTGCTTTATTAAGCTACTTCAGTTTGCATTTGCTTTTTGACTGCTTTCAATAAACCAGGCCGCAGGGCACCCCAAAGCTGCACCTTGCACCCTATCTGTTATACAACATAAGCGTTGATCAGCATCAGCTTTATTAAGCTACTTCAGTTTGCACTTGTTTTTGACTGCTTTCAATAAACCAGGCCGCAGGGCACCCCAAAGCTGCACCTTGCACCCTATCTGTTATACAACATAAGCGTTGTTCAGCATCAGCTTTATTAAGCTACTTCAGATTGCACTTGTTTTTGAGTGCTTTCAATATACCAGGCCGCAGGGCACCCCAAAGCTGCACCTTGCACCCTATCTGTTATACAACATAAGCGTTGATCAGCATCAGCTTTATTAAGCTACTTCAGTTTACACTTCCTTTTTGACTGCTTTCAATGAACCAGGCCGCAGGGCACCCCAAAGCTGCACCTTGCACCCTATCTGTTATACAACATAAGCGTTGATCAGCATCAGCTGTATTAAGCTTCTTCAGTTTGCACTTGCTTTATGACTGCTTTCAATAAACCAGGCCGCATGGCACCCCAAAGCTGCACCTTGCACCCTATCTGTTATACAACATAAGCGTTGATCAGCATCAGCTTTATTAAGCTACTTCAGTTTACACTTCCTTTTTGACTGCTTTCAATGAACCAGGCCGCAGGGCACCCCAAAGCTGCACCTTGCACCCTATCTGTTATACAACATAAGCGTTGATCAGCATCAGCTTTATTAAGCTACTTCAGTTTGCACTTGCTTTATGACTGCTTTCAATAAACCAGGCCGCATGGCACCCCAAAGCTGCACCTTGCACCCTATCTGTTATACAACATAAGCGTTGTTCAGCATCAGCTTTATTAAGCTACTTCAGTTTGCACTTGTTTTTGACTGCTTTCAATAAACCAGGCTGCAGGGCACCCCAAAGCTGCACCTTGCACCCTATCTGTTATACAACATAAGCATTGATCAGCATCAGCTTTATTAAGCTACTTAAGTTTGCACTTGTTTTTGACTGCTTTCAATAAACCAGGCCGCAGGGAACCCTAAAGTTGCACCTTGCACCCTTTCTGTTATACAACATAAGCGTTGTTCAGCATCAGCTGCTTTATTAAGCTACTTCAGTTTGCACTTCCTTTTTGACTGCTTTCAATAAACCAGGCCGCAGGGCACCCCAAAGCTAAACCTTGCACCCTACCTGTTATACATCATAAGCGTTGATCAGCATCAGCTGCTTTATTAAGCTACTTCAGTTTGCACTTCCTTTTTATCTGCTTTCAATAAACCAGGCCGCAGGGCACCCCAAAGCTGCACCTTGCACCCTATCTGTTATACAACATAAGCATTGATCAGCATCAGCTTTATTAAGCTACTTAAGTTTGCACTTGTTTTTGACTGCTTTCAATAAACCAGGCCGCAGGGAACCCTAAAGTTGCACCTTGCACCCTATCTGTTATACAACATAAGCGTTGTTCAGCATCAGCTTTATTAAGCTACTTCAGATTGCACTTGTTATTGACTGCTTTCAATAAACCAGGCCGCAGGGCACCCCAAAGCTGCACCTTGCACCCTATCTGTTATACAACATAAGCGTTGATCAGCATCAGCTGCTTTATTAAGCTACTTCAGTTTGAACTTGTTTTTCACTGCTTTCAATAAACCAGGCCGCAGGGCACCCCAAAGCTGCATCTTGCACCCTATCTGTTATACAACATAAGCGTTGTTCAGCATCAGCTTCATTAAGCTACTTCAGTTTGCACTTCCTTTTTGACTACTGCTTTCAATAAACCAAGCCACAGGGCACCCCCAAAGCTGCACCTTGCACCCTATCTGTTATACAACATAAGCATTGATCAGCATCAGCTGCTTTATTAAGCTACTTCAGTTTGCACTTCTTTTTTGACTGCTTTCAATAATCCAGGCCGCAGGGCACCCCAAAGCTGCACCTTGCACCCTATCTGTTATACAACATAAGCGTTGATCAGCATCAGCTGCTTTATTAAGCTACTTCAGTTTGCACTTGTTTTTGACTGCTTTCAATAAACCAGGCCACAGGGCACCCTAAAGCTGCACCTTGCACCCTATCTGTTATACAACATAAGCGTTGATCAGCATCAGCTTTATTAAGCTACTTCAGTTTGCACTTGCTTTTTGACTGCTTTCAATAAACCAGGCCGCAGGGCACCCCAAAACTGCACCTTGCACCCTATCTGTTATACAACAAAAGCGTTGATCAGCATCAGCTTTATTAAGCTACTTCAGTTTGCATTTGTTTTTGACTGCTTTCAATAAACCAGGCCGCAGGGAACCTTAAAGTTGCACCTTGCACCCTATCTGTTATACAACATAAGCGTTAATCAGCATCAGCTGCTTTATTAAGCTACTTCAGTTTGCACTTGCTTTTTGACTGTTTTCAATAAACCAGGCAGCAGGGCATAAAGCTGCACCTTGCACCCTATCTGTTATACAACATAAGCGTTGATCAGCATCAGCTGCTTTATTAAACTACTTCAGTTTGCACTTGTTTTTCACTGCTTTCAATAAACCAGGCCGCAGGGCACCCCAAAGCTGCACCTTGCACCCTATCTGTTATACAACATAAGCGTTGATCAGCATCAGCTTCATTAAGCTACTTCAGTTTGCACTTCCTTTTTGACTGCTTTCAATAAACCAGGCCACAGGGCACCCCCAAAGCTGCACCTTGCACCCTATCTGTTATACAACATAAGCGTTGATCAGCATCAGCTTTATTAAGCTACTTCAGTTTGCACTTGCTTTTTGACTGCTTTCAATAAACCAGGCCGCAGGGCACCCCAAAACTGCACCTTGCACCCTATCTTTTATACAACATAAGCATTGATCAGCATCAGCTGCTTTATTAAGCTACTTCAGTTTGCACTTGCTTTTGACTGCTTTCAATAAACCAGGCCGCAGGGCACCCCAAAGCTGCACCTTGCACCCTATCTGTTATACAACATAAGCGTTGATCAGCATCAGCTTTATTAAGCTACTTCAGTTTGCATTTGTTTTTGACTGCTTTCAATAAACCAGGCTGCAGGGCTCCCCAAAGCTGCACCTTGCACCCTATCTGTTATACAACATAAGCGTTGATCAGCATCAGCTTAATTAAGCTACTTCAGTTTGCATTTGTTTTTGACTGCTTTCAATAAACCAGGCCGCAGGGAACCCTAAAGTTGCACCTTGCACCCTATCTGGTATACAACATAAGCGTTAATCAGCATCAGCTGCTTTATTAAGCTACTTCAGTTTGCATTTGCTTTTTGACTGCTTTCAATAAACCAGGCCGCAGGGCACCCCAAAGCTGCACCTTGCACCCTATCTGTTATACAACATAAGCGTTGATCAGCATCAGCTTTATTAAGCTACTTCAGTTTGCACTTGTTTTTGACTGCTTTCAATAAACCAGGCCGCAGGGCACCCCAAAGCTGCACCTTGCACCCTATCTGTTATACAACATAAGCGTTGTTCAGCATCAGCTTTATTAAGCTACTTCAGATTGCACTTGTTTTTGAGTGCTTTCAATATACCAGGCCGCAGGGCACCCCAAAGCTGCACCTTGCACCCTATCTGTTATACAACATAAGCGTTGATCAGCATCAGCTTTATTAAGCTACTTCAGTTTACACTTCCTTTTTGACTGCTTTCAATGAACCAGGCCGCAGGGCACCCCAAAGCTGCACCTTGCACCCTATCTGTTATACAACATAAGCGTTGATCAGCATCAGCTGTATTAAGCTTCTTCAGTTTGCACTTGCTTTATGACTGCTTTCAATAAACCAGGCCGCATGGCACCCCAAAGCTGCACCTTGCACCCTATCTGTTATACAACATAAGCGTTGATCAGCATCAGCTTTATTAAGCTACTTCAGTTTACACTTCCTTTTTGACTGCTTTCAATGAACCAGGCCGCAGGGCACCCCAAAGCTGCACCTTGCACCCTATCTGTTATACAACATAAGCGTTGATCAGCATCAGCTTTATTAAGCTACTTCAGTTTGCACTTGCTTTATGACTGCTTTCAATAAACCAGGCCGCATGGCACCCCAAAGCTGCACCTTGCACCCTATCTGTTATACAACATAAGCGTTGTTCAGCATCAGCTTTATTAAGCTACTTCAGTTTGCACTTGTTTTTGACTGCTTTCAATAAACCAGGCTGCAGGGCACCCCAAAGCTGCACCTTGCACCCTATCTGTTATACAACATAAGCATTGATCAGCATCAGCTTTATTAAGCTACTTAAGTTTGCACTTGTTTTTGACTGCTTTCAATAAACCAGGCCGCAGGGAACCCTAAAGTTGCACCTTGCACCCTTTCTGTTATACAACATAAGCGTTGTTCAGCATCAGCTGCTTTATTAAGCTACTTCAGTTTGCACT
The DNA here is from genome assembly GCA_027917425.1 of Gastrophryne carolinensis. NCBI lineage: Eukaryota > Metazoa > Chordata > Amphibia > Anura > Microhylidae > Gastrophryne > Gastrophryne carolinensis. Next base: position 499,870,489 of record CM051236.1, read on the forward strand.
TCCTTTTTGACTGCTTTCAATAAACCAGGCCGCAGGGCACCCCAAAGCTAAACCTTGCACCCTACCTGTTATACATCATAAGCGTTGATCAGCATCAGCTGCTTTATTAAGCTACTTCAGTTTGCACTTCCTTTTTATCTGCTTTCAATAAACCAGGCCGCAGGGCACCCCAAAGCTGCACCTTGCACCCTATCTGTTATACAACATAAGCATTGATCAGCATCAGCTTTATTAAGCTACTTAAGTTTGCACTTGTTTTTGACTGCTTTCAATAAACCAGGCCGCAGGGAACCCTAAAGTTGCACCTTGCACCCTATCTGTTATACAACATAAGCGTTGTTCAGCATCAGCTTTATTAAGCTACTTCAGATTGCACTTGTTATTGACTGCTTTCAATAAACCAGGCCGCAGGGCACCCCAAAGCTGCACCTTGCACCCTATCTGTTATACAACATAAGCGTTGATCAGCATCAGCTGCTTTATTAAGCTACTTCAGTTTGAACTTGTTTTTCACTGCTTTCAATAAACCAGGCCGCAGGGCACCCCAAAGCTGCATCTTGCACCCTATCTGTTATACAACATAAGCGTTGTTCAGCATCAGCTTCATTAAGCTACTTCAGTTTGCACTTCCTTTTTGACTACTGCTTTCAATAAACCAAGCCACAGGGCACCCCCAAAGCTGCACCTTGCACCCTATCTGTTATACAACATAAGCATTGATCAGCATCAGCTGCTTTATTAAGCTACTTCAGTTTGCACTTCTTTTTTGACTGCTTTCAATAATCCAGGCCGCAGGGCACCCCAAAGCTGCACCTTGCACCCTATCTGTTATACAACATAAGCGTTGATCAGCATCAGCTGCTTTATTAAGCTACTTCAGTTTGCACTTGTTTTTGACTGCTTTCAATAAACCAGGCCACAGGGCACCCTAAAGCTGCACCTTGCACCCTATCTGTTATACAACATAAGCGTTGATCAGCATCAGCTTTATTAAGCTACTTCAGTTTGCACTTGCTTTTTGACTGCTTTCAATAAACCAGGCCGCAGGGCACCCCAAAACTGCACCTTGCACCCTATCTGTTATACAACAAAAGCGTTGATCAGCATCAGCTTTATTAAGCTACTTCAGTTTGCATTTGTTTTTGACTGCTTTCAATAAACCAGGCCGCAGGGAACCTTAAAGTTGCACCTTGCACCCTATCTGTTATACAACATAAGCGTTAATCAGCATCAGCTGCTTTATTAAGCTACTTCAGTTTGCACTTGCTTTTTGACTGTTTTCAATAAACCAGGCCGCAGGGCATAAAGCTGCACCTTGCACCCTATCTGTTATACAACATAAGCGTTGATCAGCATCAGCTGCTTTATTAAACTACTTCAGTTTGCACTTGTTTTTCACTGCTTTCAATAAACCAGGCCGCAGGGCACCCCAAAGCTGCACCTTGCACCCTATCTGTTATACAACATAAGCGTTGATCAGCATCAGCTTCATTAAGCTACTTCAGTTTGCACTTCCTTTTTGACTGCTTTCAATAAACCAGGCCACAGGGCACCCCCAAAGCTGCACCTTGCACCCTATCTGTTATACAACATAAGCGTTGATCAGCATCAGCTTTATTAAGCTACTTCAGTTTGCACTTGCTTTTTGACTGCTTTCAATAAACCAGGCCGCAGGGCACCCCAAAACTGCACCTTGCACCCTATCTTTTATACAACATAAGCATTGATCAGCATCAGCTGCTTTATTAAGCTACTTCAGTTTGCACTTGCTTTTGACTGCTTTCAATAAACCAGGCCGCAGGGCACCCCAAAGCTGCACCTTGCACCCTATCTGTTATACAACATAAGCGTTGATCAGCATCAGCTTTATTAAGCTACTTCAGTTTGCATTTGTTTTTGACTGCTTTCAATAAACCAGGCTGCAGGGCTCCCCAAAGCTGCACCTTGCACCCTATCTGTTATACAACATAAGCGTTGATCAGCATCAGCTTAATTAAGCTACTTCAGTTTGCATTTGTTTTTGACTGCTTTCAATAAACCAGGCCGCAGGGAACCCTAAAGTTGCACCTTGCACCCTATCTGGTATACAACATAAGCGTTAATCAGCATCAGCTGCTTTATTAAGCTACTTCAGTTTGCATTTGCTTTTTGACTGCTTTCAATAAACCAGGCCGCAGGGCACCCCAAAGCTGCACCTTGCACCCTATCTGTTATACAACATAAGCGTTGATCAGCATCAGCTTTATTAAGCTACTTCAGTTTGCACTTGTTTTTGACTGCTTTCAATAAACCAGGCCGCAGGGCACCCCAAAGCTGCACCTTGCACCCTATCTGTTATACAACATAAGCGTTGTTCAGCATCAGCTTTATTAAGCTACTTCAGATTGCACTTGTTTTTGAGTGCTTTCAATATACCAGGCCGCAGGGCACCCCAAAGCTGCACCTTGCACCCTATCTGTTATACAACATAAGCGTTGATCAGCATCAGCTTTATTAAGCTACTTCAGTTTACACTTCCTTTTTGACTGCTTTCAATGAACCAGGCCGCAGGGCACCCCAAAGCTGCACCTTGCACCCTATCTGTTATACAACATAAGCGTTGATCAGCATCAGCTGTATTAAGCTTCTTCAGTTTGCACTTGCTTTATGACTGCTTTCAATAAACCAGGCCGCATGGCACCCCAAAGCTGCACCTTGCACCCTATCTGTTATACAACATAAGCGTTGATCAGCATCAGCTTTATTAAGCTACTTCAGTTTACACTTCCTTTTTGACTGCTTTCAATGAACCAGGCCGCAGGGCACCCCAAAGCTGCACCTTGCACCCTATCTGTTATACAACATAAGCGTTGATCAGCATCAGCTGTATTAAGCTACTTCAGTTTGCACTTGCTTTATGACTGCTTTCAATAAACCAGGCCGCATGGCACCCCAAAGCTGCACCTTGCACCCTATCTGTTATACAACATAAGCGTTGTTCAGCATCAGCTTTATTAAGCTACTTCAATTTGCACTTGTTTTTGACTGCTTTCAATAAACCAGGCTGCAGGGCACCCCAAAGCTGCACCTTGCACCCTATCTGTTATACAACATAAGCATTGATCAGCATCAGCTTTATTAAGCTACTTAAGTTTGCACTTGTTTTTGACTGCTTTCAATAAACCAGGCCGCAGGGAACCCTAAAGTTGCACCTTGCACCCTTTCTGTTATACAACATAAGCGTTGTTCAGCATCAGCTGCTTTATTAAGCTACTTCAGTTTGCACTTCCTTTTTGACTGCTTTCAATAAACCAGGCCGCAGGGCACCCCAAAGCTAAACCTTGCACCCTACCTGTTATACATCATAAGCGTTGATCAGCATCAGCTGCTTTATTAAGCTACTTCAGTTTGCACTTCCTTTTTATCTGCTTTCAATAAACCAGGCCGCAGGGCACCCCAAAGCTGCACCTTGCACCCTATCTGTTATACAACATAAGCATTGATCAGCATCAGCTTTATTAAGCTACTTAAGTTTGCACTTGTTTTTGACTGCTTTCAATAAACCAGGCCGCAGGGAACCCTAAAGTTGCACCTTGCACCCTATCTGTTATACAACATAAGCGTTGTTCAGCATCAGCTTTATTAAGCTACTTCAGATTGCACTTGTTATTGACTGCTTTCAATAAACCAGGCCGCAGGGCACCCCAAAGCTGCACCTTGCACCCTATCTGTTATACAACATAAGCGTTGATCAGCATCAGCTGCTTTATTAAGCTACTTCAGTTTGAACTTGTTTTTCACTGCTTTCAATAAACCAGGCCGCAGGGCACCCCAAAGCTGCATCTTGCACCCTATCTGTTATACAACATAAGCGTTGTTCAGCATCAGCTTCATTAAGCTACTTCAGTTTGCACTTCCTTTTTGACTACTGCTTTCAATAAACCAGGCCACAGGGCACCCCCAAAGCTGCACCTTGCACCCTATCTGTTATACAACATAAGCATTGATCAGCATCAGCTGCTTTATTAAGCTACTTCAGTTTGCACTTCTTTTTTGACTGCTTTCAATAATCCAGGCCGCAGGGCACCCCAAAGCTGCACCTTGCACCCTATCTGTTATACAACATAAGCGTTGATCAGCATCAGCTGCTTTATTAAGCTACTTCAGTTTGCACTTGTTTTTGACTGCTTTCAATAAACCAGGCCACAGGGCACCCTAAAGCTGCACCTTGCACCCTATCTGTTATACAACATAAGCGTTGATCAGCATCAGCTTTATTAAGCTACTTCAGTTTGCACTTGCTTTTTGACTGCTTTCAATAAACCAGGCCGCAGGGCACCCCAAAACTGCACCTTGCACCCTATCTGTTATACAACAAAAGCGTTGATCAGCATCAGCTTTATTAAGCTACTTCAGTTTGCATTTGTTTTTGACTGCTTTCAATAAACCAGGCCGCAGGGAACCTTAAAGTTGCACCTTGCACCCTATCTGTTATACAACATAAGCGTTAATCAGCATCAGCTGCTTTATTAAGCTACTTCAGTTTGCACTTGCTTTTTGACTGTTTTCAATAAACCAGGCCGCAGGGCATAAAGCTGCACCTTGCACCCTATCTGTTATACAACATAAGCGTTGATCAGCATCAGCTGCTTTATTAAACTACTTCAGTTTGCACTTGTTTTTCACTGCTTTCAATAAACCAGGCCGCAGGGCACCCCAAAGCTGCACCTTGCACCCTATCTGTTATACAACATAAGCGTTGATCAGCATCAGCTTCATTAAGCTACTTCAGTTTGCACTTCCTTTTTGACTGCTTTCAATAAACCAGGCCACAGGGCACCCCCAAAGCTGCACCTTGCACCCTATCTGTTATACAACATAAGCGTTGATCAGCATCAGCTTTATTAAGCTACTTCAGTTTGCACTTGCTTTTTGACTGCTTTCAATAAACCAGGCCGCAGGGCACCCCAAAACTGCACCTTGCACCCTATCTTTTATACAACATAAGCATTGATCAGCATCAGCTGCTTTATTAAGCTACTTCAGTTTGCACTTGCTTTTGACTGCTTTCAATAAACCAGGCCGCAGGGCACCCCAAAGCTGCACCTTGCACCCTATCTGTTATACAACATAAGCGTTGATCAGCATCAGCTTTATTAAGCTACTTCAGTTTGCATTTGTTTTTGACTGCTTTCAATAAACCAGGCTGCAGGGCTCCCCAAAGCTGCACCTTGCACCCTATCTGTTATACAACATAAGCGTTGATCAGCATCAGCTTAATTAAGCTACTTCAGTTTGCATTTGTTTTTGACTGCTTTCAATAAACCAGGCCGCAGGGAACCCTAAAGTTGCACCTTGCACCCTATCTGGTATACAACATAAGCGTTAATCAGCATCAGCTGCTTTATTAAGCTACTTCAGTTTGCATTTGCTTTTTGACTGCTTTCAATAAACCAGGCCGCAGGGCACCCCAAAGCTGCACCTTGCACCCTATCTGTTATACAACATAAGCGTTGATCAGCATCAGCTTTATTAAGCTACTTCAGTTTGCACTTGTTTTTGACTGCTTTCAATAAACCAGGCCGCAGGGCACCCCAAAGCTGCACCTTGCACTCTATCTGTTATACAACATAAGCGTTGTTCAGCATCAGCTTTATTAAGCTACTTCAGATTGCACTTGTTTTTGAGTGCTTTCAATATACCAGGCCGCAGGGCACCCCAAAGCTGCACCTTGCACCCTATCTGTTATACAACATAAGCGTTGATCAGCATCAGCTTTATTAAGCTACTTCAGTTTACACTTCCTTTTTGACTGCTTTCAATGAACCAGGCCGCAGGGCACCCCAAAGCTGCACCTTGCACCCTATCTGTTATACAACATAAGCGTTGATCAGCATCAGCTGTATTAAGCTTCTTCAGTTTGCACTTGCTTTATGACTGCTTTCAATAAACCAGGCCGCATGGCACCCCAAAGCTGCACCTTGCACCCTATCTGTTATACAACATAAGCGTTGATCAGCATCAGCTTTATTAAGCTACTTCAGTTTACACTTCCTTTTTGACTGCTTTCAATGAACCAGGCCGCAGGGCACCCCAAAGCTGCACCTTGCACCCTTTCTGTTATACAACATAAGCGTTGATCAGCATCAGCTGTACTAAGCTACTTCAGTTTGCACTTGCTTTATGACTGCTTTCAATAAACCAGGCCGCATGGCACCCCAAAGCTGCACCTTGCACCCTATCTGTTATACAACATAAGCGTTGTTCAGCATCAGCTTTATTAAGCTACTTCAGTTTGCACTTGTTTTTGACTGCTTTCAATAAACCAGGCTGCAGGGCACCCCAAAGCTGCACCTTGCACCCTATCTGTTATACAACATAAGCATTGATCAGCATCAGCTTTATTAAGCTACTTAAGTTTGCACTTGTTTTTGACTGCTTTCAATAAACCAGGCCGCAGGGAACCCTAAAGTTGCACCTTGCACCCTTTCTGTTATACAACATAAGCGTTGTTCAGCATCAGCTGCTTTATTAAGCTACTTCAGTTTGCACTTCCTTTTTGACTGCTTTCAATAAACCAGGCCGCAGGGCACCCCAAAGCTAAACCTTGCACCCTACCTGTTATACATCATAAGCGTTGATCAGCATCAGCTGCTTTATTAAGCTACTTCAGTTTGCACTTCCTTTTTATCTGCTTTCAATAAACCAGGCCGCAGGGCACCCCAAAGCTGCACCTTGCACCCTATCTGTTATACAACATAAGCATTGATCAGCATCAGCTTTATTAAGCTACTTAAGTTTGCACTTGTTTTTGACTGCTTTCAATAAACCAGGCCGCAGGGAACCCTAAAGTTGCACCTTGCACCCTATTTGTTATACAACATAAGCGTTGTTCAGCATCAGCTTTATTAAGCTACTTCAGATTGCACTTGTTATTGACTGCTTTCAATAAACCAGGCCGCAGGGCACCCCAAAGCTGCACCTTGCACCCTATCTGTTATACAACATAAGCGTTGATCAGCATCAGCTGCTTTATTAAGCTACTTCAGTTTGAACTTGTTTTTCACTGCTTTCAATAAACCAGGCCGCAGGGCACCCCAAAGCTGCACCTTTACCCTATCTGTTATACAACATAAGCGTGGATCAGCATCAGCTGCTCTATTAAGCTACTTCAGTTTGAACTTGTTTTTCACTGCTTTCAATAAACCAGGCCGCAGGGCACCCCAAAGCTGCATCTTGCACCCTATCTGTTATACAACATAAGCGTTGTTCAGCATCAGCTTCATTAAGCTACTTCAGTTTGCACTTCCTTTTTGACTACTGCTTTCAATAAACCAGGCCACAGGGCACCCCCAAAGCTGCACCTTGCACCCTATCTGTTATACAACATAAGCATTGATCAGCATCAGCTGCTTTATTAAGCTACTTCAGTTTGCACTTCTTTTTTGACTGCTTTCAATAATCCAGGCCGCAGGGTACCCCAAAGCTGCACCTTGCACCCTATCTGTTATACAACATAAGCGTTGATCAGCATCAGCTGCTTTATTAAGCTACTTCAGTTTGCACTTGTTTTTGACTGCTTTCAATAAACCAGGCCACAGGGCACCCTAAAGCTGCACCTTGCACCCTATCTGTTATACAACATAAGCGTTGATCAGCATCAGCTTTATTAAGCTACTTCAGTTTGCACTTGCTTTTTGACTGCTTTCAATAAACCAGGCCGCAGGGCACCCCAAAACTGCACCTTGCACCCTATCTGTTATACAACATAAGCATTGTTCAGCATCAGCTGCTTTATTAAGCTACTTCAGTTTGCACTTGCTTTTTGACTGCTTTCAATATACCAGGCCGCAGGGCACCCCAAAGCTGCACCTTGCGCCCTATCTGTTATACAACATAAGCGTTGATCAGCATCAGCTTTATTAAGCTACTTCAGTTTGCATTTGTTTTTGACTTTTTTTTAATAAACCAGGCTGCAGGGCTCCCCAAAGCTGCACCTTGCACCCTATCTGTTATACAACAAAAGCTTTGATCAGCATCAGTTTTATTAAGCTACTTCAGTTTGCATTTGTTTTTGACTGCTTTCAATAAACCAGGCTGCAGGGAACCTTAAAGTTGCACCTTGCACCCTATCTGTTATACAACATAAGCGTTAATCAGCATCAGCTGCTTTATTAAGCTACTTCAGTTTGCACTTGCTTTTTGACTGTTTTCAATAAACCAGGCCACAGGGCATAAAGCTGCACCTTGCACCCTATCTGTTATACAACATAAGCGTTGATCAGCATCAGCTTTATTAAGCTACTTCAGTTTGCACTTGTTTTTGACTGCTTTCAATAAACCAGGCCGCAGGGAACCCTAAAGTTGCACCTTGCACCCTATCTGTTATACAACATAAGCGTTGATCAGCTTCAGCTGCTTTATTAAGCTACTTCAGTTTGCACTTGCATTTTGACTGCTTTTAATAAACCAGGCCGCAGGGCACCCCAAAGCTGCACCTTGCACCCTATCTGTTATACAACATAAGCGTTGATCAGCATCAGCTGCTGTATTAAGCTACTTCAGTTTGCACTTCCTTTTTGACTGCTTTCAATAAACCAGGCCGCAGGTCACCCCAAAGCTGCACCTTGCACCCTATCTGTTATACAACATAAGCGTTGATCAGCATCAGCTGCTTTATTAAGCTACTTCAGTTTGCACTTGTTTTTCACTGCTTTCAATAAACTAGGCCGCAGGGCACCCCAAAGCTGCACCTTGCACCCTATCTGTTATACAACATAAGCGTTGTTCAGCATCAGCTGCTTTATTAAGCTACTTAAGTTTGCACTTGCTTTTTGACTGCTTTCAATAAACCAGGCCGCAGGGCACCCCAAAGCTGCACCTTGCACCCTATCTGTTATACAACATAAGCGTTGATCAGCATCAGCTTTATTAAGCTACTTCAGTTTGCATTTGTTTTTGACTGCTTTCAATAAACCAGGCTGCAGGGCTCCCCAAAGCTGCACCCTATCTGTTATACAACAAAAGCGTTGATCAGCATCAGCTTTATTAAGCTACTTCAGTTTGCATTTGTTTTTGACTGCTTTCAATAAACCAGGCCGCAGGGAACCCTAAAGTTGCACCTTGCACCCTATCTGTTATACAACATAAGCGTTAATCAGCATCAGCTGCTTTATTAAGCTACTTCAGTTTGCACTTGCATTTTGACTGCTTTTAATAAACCAGGCCGCAGGGCACCCCAAAGCTGCACCTTGCACACTATCTGTTATACAACATAAGCGTTGATCAGCCTCAGCTGCTGTATTAAGCCACTTCAGTTTGCAATTCCTTTTTGACTGCTTTCAATAAACCAGGCTGCAGGGCACCCAAAGCTGCACCTTGCACCCTATCTGTTATACAACATAAGCGTTGATCAGCATCAGCTGCTTTATTAAGCTACTTCAGTTTGCACTTGTTTTTCACTGCTTTCAATAAACCAGGCCGCAGGGCACCCCAAAGCTGCACATTGCACCCTATCTGTTATACAACATAAGCGTTGTTCAGCATCAGCTTCATTAAGCTACTTCAGTTTGCACATCCTTTTTGACTGCTTTCAATGAACCAGGCCGCAGGGCACCCCAAAGCTGCACCTTGCACCCTATCTGTTATACAACATAAGCGTTGATCAGCATCAGCTGCTTTATTAAACTACTTCAGTTTGCACTTGTTTTTGACTGCTTTCAATAAACCAGGCCACAGGGTACCCCAAAGCTGCACCTTGCACCCTATATGTTTATACTAAATAAGCAAATACATAAAAATGTCAGGCAGACAAGTGCCAGGATGTTCAAAGAGGAGTGGCAGAGGCCAAGATTCAGCAGGCAGAGGTCGCAGCAGACTAGGGGCGAGTGGCAGCAGGAGTCACGGTGAGAGACCTGATCTGCCAGTATCTGCTAGCGGTCGTGTCTCCCCCAGTAACGCATCTGCCGTGGTAGATTGGTTAATGCGCTCATCAACATTATCACAAGTTACGTCTGAGACCCCCAGTCTAGGGTCCGTAGGTTCTTCTGACACAACCCTGAGTTGGCATGCCCCGAGAGCAGTCCCTGTCCTCCCATTGCCTCTGTCCTACGCCGTTCCCTCCCCCAGCGACGTATCCTATGCTTTGGGTTCAGCTCCACTCTTTAGTGAGGAGGACGATCAGATAGAGGACAGTCAGCAGCTACTGCCCAGCCATGAAATGGAGGTGGCTTTTTTAGCTAGGCAGACAAATAGTGATGTGGACAGTGTCGTGGGTGTTGCAAGCTTTCCAGCTCCTGCGCCAGACACTGAGGAAACCGAGAACATCAGTGACGTACAGCCACAGCTCGGTGATGATGATGATGATGATGATGATGATGATGATGATGATGATGAAGCCGATCGCACTTGGGAGCCGGGTGATGAAGGGGCTTCATCATCATCATCAGGAGAAGAGGGGCGCAGGTTGCCCCGGAGTCAGCAGCTCAGGCAGCAAGGTGTTAGCAGCATGGTTGGCAGTCAGCATGGGGGCACAATTGTAAAGCCTGGAGCCAAACGGGGCCGGGCCGGGGTAGAGCACCTGGTGCGCGGCAGGCTACCTTATTGGGAGGTAGTGGAGCAGGGGTTCCTGGAGTTGGCGACAGTAGCAGTGAATCAGTGAGGCCTGTTGGGGGAAAAAAATTACTACTCGGCAGTGTGGCAGTTTTTCCTGAAGCATCCGCAGGAGGGTAACATGGCCACATGCAAGATATGTAGGCAGAAGGTGAAGCGTGGCCAGGGTCCAAATGTTGGCACCACGGCCCTGCGTCAACATATGATGCGTCACCATAAAGCGACCTGGGAGAACCGAGGCTCCCAAGGGGTGGTTCAGCCTGCTTCCTCACCAAGTGGCACGCCGCTCCCAATTTCTGCCAGCCAAGGCTCCAGCACCTCAGCCGAAGGCAGCTGTGCGTCATACCCATCCTCTGTCGCTCCTGCTGCTCCTCCTCCTCCAAGTCATGCACCCCGCCAGCAATCCATCAGCGAAGCCATGTCCAAGAGACAGCAGTATGCGCCCACTCATCCTACGGCGCAGAAGCTGAATGTGCTCCTGTCCAAGTTGCTGGTGCTGCAGTCGCTCCCTTTTCAGGTGGTGGACTCTGCACCTTTCAGAGAACTGATGGCTTGTGCCGAGCCGAGGTGGAGAGTCCCAAGCCGTCATTTCTTTGCCAAGAAGGCAGTACCAGCGCTGCACACTTTTGTTGAACAGAAGGTGGGCCAGTCCTTGAGCCTGTCGGTGTGTAGCAAAGTGCATGGCAGCGCCGACGTCTGGAGCTGTAACTATGGTCAGGGACAGTACATGTCGTTTACGGCCCACTGGGTGAATGTGGTCCCTTTGCAGCAGCAGCAGCAACTTGGACAGCTCACGCCGCTTCGGCCTCCGCGCTCCCTGCCCGTTGGGACTGTGACACCGTGCACTTGTCTTCCTCATCCTCCGCCATCTCCTCACCCTGCACTGTAGGCTCTAGTCTCAGTGCCCCTCCAGTCCACCATGTGTGCAGGGCACGGAGGTGTCACGCAGTGTTTCACATGGTTCGTCTTGGCGAACGGAGTCACACAGGGGAGGAACTGCTTAAATTTATTCTTCAGGAAACCCAAACATGGCTTACTCCAAGAAAACTTAAAATGGGAATCATGGTTACCGACAATGGGAAGAACATTTCCACCCACCAAGGAAGGCTGACCCATGCCCCCTGCATGGCTCACGTCTTCAATCTGGTTGTCAAGTGGTTTCTGAAGTGTTCCCCCCATATGCAAGACATCCTAACAACTTCAAGGAAACTTTGCATGCACTTCAGCCACTCATACACCGCCAAACACACCCTTCTTGAGCTACAGCGTCAGAATGGTATCCCCCAACATAGTCTGATTTGCGATGTTTCCTCCCGTTGGAATTCCACCCTTCACATGTTAGACCGATTATATGAACAGAGAAAAGCCATCACGGATTTCCTGATGATCCAAGTGGATAGGGGGACTCCCCTGTGTAACTTCAATGTCAACCAGTGGCAGCTCATACGTGACACCTGCCGTTTGCTCAGGCCCTTTGAGGATGCCACTTTATTTGTCAGTCGGCAGGATTACGGAATGAACGACGTGATTCCACTGCTTCATGTACTACAGCACATGTTGGAAACCATGGCTGGTCAGGGCACTGGAGACATGGCGTATACATCTTACAGCCACATGAACCCCGTTGGAGCTGAACTGGAGGAGGAGGAAGAGGAGGAGGAGTGGCCCAGTGAAGCACAGTTTAGGCTTGGCGAAATGGCTGGTTTATCTAGTCAGCGGACAGGAGAGGAGGAGCAGCCAGAGGAGCTAGAGGGTTTTGAGGAAGGCGAGACAGAGGACCCGGACACACCGTGGCAGTATGCAGTGGAGATGGAGACAGGTAGTCCCTCCGAGTCACTTGCGCAAATGGCAGGAAGCATGCTCACGTGCTTGCGTAGTGAAGCCCCAGAATTGTTTCCATTTGTTGCCGGGATGACTTCCGGCACAAAATGGGGGCATTTTTTAAACCCGCCGAGAGGGAGGACAAACTGAACTACTACAAAGACATTTTACGTAGTCAGTTGGCCGATGCCTATCTGCGCCATGGTCCATAATCTCGCAGGTCTGACTCGGGGGGACCTTTGTGCTCACCTTGCACTGCCATGGCTGCTGGGGGAGTTGGCAGGAGCAGCAGCAGCAGCTCCATCAGCAGCAGCCTCAGTCTTCAGTCGCTAATGAGTAGCTTTCTACACCCGCATAGTGAGGCTACTCATGAGCAGCAGGAAGACCTGGAGCAGGACCTCAACCAGCAGGTCATGTCATACCTTGACATGACCATGCCAACACACCTTGAGGATCCGCTGGACTTCTGGGCTGCCAAACTTGACTTGTAGCCGCAACTAGCAGAGTTTGCCCTGGAAAAGCTGTCCTGCCCGGCAAGTAGTGTGCCATCTGAGCGGGTGTTTAGTGCGGCGGGGGCCATAGTTACGGCGAGGAGAACTTGTCTGTCAACTAAAAATGTGGAGAGACTCACCTTTGTCAAAATGAATCAGGGATGGATCAGCCAGGATTTCCACCCACCAATGGCTGATGCATGCGACTAGATTCAGCATGGTGCCACGTTTTACACTTTCCAAATGGTGCAAAACATATTTATGTCTTTAAGCCAATTTTTGGGCTCCTGCTGATGCCAACTTCAGGGTGTGCCTTCCAACCAATTTTTGGCCTCCTGCTGATGCCAACTTCAGGGTGTGCCTTTCAGACAATTTTTGGGCTCCTGCTGCTGCTGCTGCCAACCCCAGGGTGTCTTTCAAGCAATGTTTGTGCTCCAGCTTATGCTGCTGCCAACTCCAGGGTGTGCCTTCCAGCTAATGTATGTGTGCCTTCCAGCCAATTTCTAGGTTCCTGCTGCTGCTGCTGCCAACTCCATGGTGTGTCAGTCAATTTTTGGGCTCCTGCTGCTGCCAACTCCAGTGTCTCTTTAAAGCAATGTTTGTGCTCCAGCTTATGCTGCTGCCAACTCCAGGGTGTGCCTTCCAGCTAATGTATGTGAGCCTTCCAGCCAATTTCTAGGTTCCTGCTGCTGCTGCTGCCAACTCCATGGTGTGTCAGTCAATTTTTGGGCTCCTGCTGCTGCCAACTCCAGTGTCTCTTTAAAGCAATGTTTGGGCTCCTGCTGCTGCTGCTTGCAACTCCAGGGTGTGATTCATCCAATTTTTGGGCTCCTGCTGCTGCTTGCAACTCCAGGGTGTGATTCATCCAATTTTTAGGCTCCTGCTGCCAACTCCAGTGTCTCTTTCAGCCAATGTTTGAGCTCCTGCTGCTTGCAACCCCAGGGTGTGATTCATCCAATTTTTGGGCTCCTGCTGCCAACTCCAGTGTCTCTTTCAGCCATTTTTTGGGCTGCTGCTGCTGCTGCCGCTTGCAACTCCAGGGTGGGATTCATCCAATTTATTTTTGACCTCCTACTGCCAACTCCAGTGTCTCTTTAAAGTAATGTTTGGGCTCCTGCTGCTGCTTGCAACTCCAGGGTGTGATTCATCCAATTTTTGGGCTCCTGCTGCCAACTCCAGTGTCTCTTTCAAGCTATGTTTGGGCTGCTGCTGCTGCTTGCAACTCCAGGGTGTGATTCGTCCAATTTTTGGGCTCCTGCTGCCAACTTCAGTGTCTTTTTCAAGCTATGTTTGGGCTGCTGCTGCTGCTGCTTGCAAATCCAGGGTGTGATTCATCCAATTTTTGGGCTCCTGAAGCCAACTCCAGTGTCTCTTTCAAGCTATGTTTGGGCTGCTGCTGCTGCTGCTTGCAACTCCAGGGTTTGATTCATCCAATTTTGGGGCTCCTGCTGCCAACTCCTGTGTGTCTTTTAAGCTATGTTTGGGCTCCTGCTGCTGCTTGCAACTCCAGGGTGTGATTCATCCAATTTTTGGGCTCCTGCTGCCAACTCCAGTGTCTCTTTCAAGCTATGTTTGGGCTGCTGCTGCTGCTGCTTGCAACTCCAGGGTGTGATTCATCCAATTTTTGGGCTCCTGAAGCCAATTCCAGTGTCTCTTTCAAGCTATGTGTGGGCTGCTGCTGCTGCTGCTGCTGCTGCTGCTGCTTGCAACTCCAGGGTGTGATTCATCCAATTTTTGGGCTCCTGCTACCAACTCCAGTGTCTCTTTCAAGCTATGTTTGGGCTGCTGCTGCTGCTGCTTGTAACTCCAGGGTGTGATTCATCCAATTTTCAGGCTCCTGAAGCCAACTCCAGTGTCTCTTTCAAGCTATGTTTGGGCTGCTGCTGCTTGCAACTCCAGGGTGTGATTCATCCAATTTTTGGGCTCCTGAAGCCAACTTCAGTGTCTCTTTAAAGTAATGTTTGGGCTCCAGCTGCTGCTTTCAACTCCAGGGTGTGATTCATCCAATTTTTGGGCTCCTGCTGCCAACTCCAGTGTCTCTTTCAGCCAATGTTTGGGCTCCTGCTGCTGCTGCTTGCAACTCCAGGGTGTGATTCATCCAATTTTTGCAGCGAATGCTTGGGCTCCTGCTGCTGCTGCTTGCAACTCCAGCGTGTGATACATCCAATTTTTGGGCTCCTGCTGCCAACTCCAGTGTCTCTTTCAAGCAATGTTTGGGCTCCTGCTGCTGCTGCTTGCGACTCCAGGGTGTCATTCAGCCAATTTTGGGGCTCCTGCTGCCAACTCCAGTGTCTCTTTTAAGCTATGTTTGGGCTGCTGCTGCTTGCATATCCAGGGTGTAATTCATCCAATTTTTGGGCTCCTGCTGCCAACTCCATTGTCTCTTTCAAGCTATGCTTGGGCTGCTGCTGCTGCTGCTTGCAACTCCAGGGTTTGATTCATCCAATTTTTGGGCTCCTGAAGCCAACTCCAGTGTGTCTTTCAAGCTATGTTTGGGCTCCTGCTGCTGCTTGCAACTCCAGGGTGTGATTCATCCAATTTTTGGGCTCCTGCTGCCAACTCCAGTGTCTCTTTCAAGCTATGTTTGGGCTGCTGCTGCTGCTGCTGCTTGCAACTCCAGGGTGTGATTCATCCAATTTTTGGGCTCCTGAAGCCAACTTCAGTGTCTCTTTAAAGTAATGTTTGGGCTCCAGCTGCTGCTTTCAACTCCAGGGTGTGATTCATCCAATTTTTGGGCTCCTGCTGCCAACTCCAGTGTCTCTTTCAGCCAATGTTTGGGCTCCTGCTGCTGCTGCTTGCAACTCCAGGGTGTGATTCATCCAATTTTTGCAGCGAATGCTTGGGCTCCTGCTGCTGCTGCTTGCAACTCCAGCGTGTGATACATCCAATTTTTGGGCTCCTGCTGCCAACTCCAGTGTCTCTTTCAAGCAATGTTTGGGCTCCTGCTGCTGCTGCTTGCGACTCCAGGGTGTCATTCAGCCAATTTTGGGGCTCCTGCTGCCAACTCCAGTGTCTCTTTTAAGCTATGTTTGGGCTGCTGCTGCTTGCATATCCAGGGTGTGATTCATCCAATTTTTGGGCTCCTGCTGCCAACTCCATTGTCTCTTTCAAGCTATGCTTGGGCTGCTGCTGCTGCTGCCTGCAACTCCAGGGTTTGATTCATCCAATTTTTGGGCTCCTGAAGCCAACTCCAGTGTGTCTTTCAAGCTATGTTTGGGCTCCTGCTGCTGCTTGCAACTCCAGGGTGTGATTCATCCAATTTTTGGGCTCCTGCTGCCAACTCCAGTGTCTCTTTCAAGCTATGTTTGGGCTGCTGCTGCTGCTGCTTGCAACTTCAGGGTGTCATTCATCCAATTTTTGGGCTCCTGCTACCAACTCCAGTGTCTCTTTCAAGCTATGTTTGGGCTGCTGCTGCTGCTTGCAACTCCAGGGTGTGATTCATCCAATTTTCGGGCTCCTGAAGCCAACTCCAGTGTCTCTTTCAAGCTATGTTTGGGCTGCTGCTGCTTGCAACTCCAGGGTGTGATTCACCCAATTTTTGGGCTCCTGAAGCCAACTTCAGTGTCTCTTTAAAGTAATGTTTGGGCTCCAGTTGCTGCTTTCAACTCCAGGGTGTGATTCATCCAATTTTTTGGCTCCTGCTGCCAACTCCAGTGTCTCTTTCAAGCAATGTTTGGGCTCCTGCTGCTGCTGCTGCTTGCAACTCCAGGGTGTGATTCATCCAATTTTTGCAGCGAATGCTTGGGCTCCTGCTGCTGCTGCTTGCAACTCCAGGGTGTGATACATCCAATTTTTGGGCTCCTGCTGCCAACTCCAGTGTCTCTTTCAAGCAATGTTTGGGCTCCTGCTGCTGCTGCTTGCGACTCCAGGGTGTCATTCAGCCAATTTTGGGGCTCCTGCTGCCAACTCCAGTGTCTCTTTCAAGCTATGTTTGGGCTGCTGCTGCTTGCAACTCCAGGGTGTGATTCATCCAATTTTTGGGCTCCTGAAGCCAACTCCAGTGTCTCTTTCAAGCTATGTTTGGGCTGCTGCTGCTGCTGCTGCTGCTTGCAACTCCAGGGTTTGATTCATCCAATTTTTGGGCTCCTGCTGCCAACTACTGTGTGTCTTTCAAGCTATGTTTGGGCTCCTGCTGCTGCTTGCAACTCCAGGGTGTGATTCATCCAATTTTTGGGCTCCTGCTGCCAACTCCAGTGTCTCTTTCAAGCTATGTTCGGGCTGCTGCTGCTGCTTGCAACTCCAGGGTGTGATTCATCCAATTTTTGGGCTCCTGAAGCCAATTCCAGTGTCTCTTTCAAGTTATGTTTGGGCTGCTGCTGCTGCTGCTTGCAACTCCAGGGTGTGATTCATCCAATTTTTGGGCTCCTGCTACCAACTCCAGTGTCTCTTTCAAGCTATGCTTGGGCTGCTGCTGCTGCTGCTTGCAACTCCAGGGTGTGATTCATCCAATTTTCGGGCTCCTGAAGCCAACTCCAGTGTCTCTTTCAAGCTATGTTTGGGCTGCTGCTGCTTGCAACTCCAGGGTGTGATTCATCCAATTTTTGGGCTCCTGAAGCCAACTTCAGTGTCTCTTTAAAGTAATGTTTGGGCTCCAGCTGCTGCTTTCAACTCCAGGGTGTGATTCATCCAATTCTTGGGCTCCTGCTGCCAACTCCAGTGTCTCTTTCAGCCAATGTTTGGGCTCCTGCTGCTGCTGCTGCTTGCAACTCCAGGGTGTGATTCATCCAATTTTTGCAGCGAATGCTTGGGCTCCTGCTGCTGCTGCTTGCAACTCCAGGGTGTGATACATCCAATTTTTGGGCTCCTGCTGCCAACTCCAGTGTCTCTTTCAAGCAATGTTTGGGCTCCTGCTGCTGCTGCTTGCGACTCCAGGGTGTCATTCAGCCAATTTTGGGGCTCCTGCTGCCAACTCCAGTGTCTCTTTCAAGCTATGTTTGGGCTGCTGCTGCTTGCAACTCCAGGGTGTGATTCATCCAATTTTTGGGCTCCTGCTGCCAACTCCATTGTCTCTTTCAAGCTATGCTTGGGCTGCTGCTGCTTGCAACTCCAGGGTTTGATTCATCCAATTTTTGGGCTCCTGAAGCCAACTTCAGTGTGTCTTTCAAGCTATGTGTGGGCTCCTGCTGCTGCTTGCAACTCCAGGGTGTGATTCATCCAATTTTTGGGCTCCTGCTGCCAACTCCAGTGTCTCTTTCAAGCTATGTTCGGGCTGCTGCTGCTGCTGCTTGCAACTCCAGGGTGTCATTCATCCAATTTTTGGGCTCCTGCTACCAACTTCAGTGTCTCTTTCAAGCTATGTTTGGGCTGCTGCTGCTGCTTGCAACTCCAGGGTGTGATTCATCCAATTTTTGGGCTCCTGAAGCCAACTCCAGTGTCTCTTTCAAGCTATGTTTGGGCTGCTGCTGCTTGCAACTCCAGGGTGTAATTCATCCAATTTTTGGGCTCCTGAAGCCAACTTCAGTGTCTCTTTAAAGTAATGTTTGGGCTCCAGCTGCTGCTTTCAACTCCAGGGTGTGATTCATCCAATTCTTGGGCTCCTGCTGCCAACTCCAGTGTCTCTTTCAGCCAATGTTTGGGCTCCTGCTGCTGCTGCTGCTTGCAACTCCAGGGTGTGATTCATCCAATTTTTGCAGTGAATGCTAGGGCTCCTGCTGCTGCTGCTTGCAACTCCAGGGTGTGATACATCCAATTTTTGGGCTCCTGCTGCCAACTCCAGTGTCTCTTTCAAGCAATGTTTGGGCTCCTGCTGCTGCTGCTTGCGACTCCAGGGTGTCATTCAGCCAATTTTGGGGCTCCTGCTGCCAACTCCAGTGTCTCTTTCAAGCTATGTTTGGGCTGCTGCTGCTTGCAACTCCAGGGTGTGATTCATCCAATTTTTGGGCTCCTGCTGCCAACTCCATTGTCTCTTTCAAGCTATGCTTGGGCTGCTGCTGCTTGCAACTCCAGGGTTTGATTCATCCAATTTTTGGGCTCCTGAAGCCAACTCCAGTGTGTCTTTCAAGCTATGTGTGGGCTCCTGCTGCTGCTTGCAACTCCAGGGTGTGATTCATCCAATTTTTGGGCTCCTGCTGCCAACTCCAGTGTCTCTTTCAAGCTATGTTCGGGCTGCTGCTGCTGCTGCTTGCAACTCCAGGGTGTCATTCATCCAATTTTTGGGCTCCTGCTACCAACTTCAGTGTCTCTTTCAAGCTATGTTTGGGCTGCTGCTGCTGCTTGCAACTCCAGGGTGTGATTCATCCAATTTTTGGGCTCCTGAAGCCAACTCCAGTGTCTCTTTCAAGCTATGTTTGGGCTGCTGCTGCTTGCAACTCCAGGGTGTGATTCATCCAATTTTTGGGCTCCTGAAGCCAACTCCAGTGTCTCTTTAAAGTAATGTTTGGGCTCCAGCTGCTGCTTTCAACTCCAGGGTGTGATTCATCCAATTTTTGGGCTCCTGCTGCTGCCAACTCCAGTGTCTCTTTCAGCCAATGTTTGGGCTCCTGCTGCTGCTGCTTGCAACTCCAGGGTGTGATTCATCCAATTTTTGGGCTCCTGCTGCTGCTTGCAACTCCAGGGTGTGATTCATCCAATTTTTAGGCTCCTGCTGCCAACTCCAGTGTCTCTTTCAGCCAATGTTTGAGCTCCTGCTGCTTGCAACCCCAGGGTGTGATTCATCCAATTTTTGGGCTCCTGCTGCCAACTCCAGTGTCTCTTTCAGCCATTTTTTGGGCTGCTGCTGCTGCTGCCGCTTGCAACTCCAGGGTGGGATTCATCCAATTTATTTTTGACCTCCTACTGCCAACTCCAGTGTCTCTTTAAAGTAATGTTTGGGCTCCTGCTGCTGCTTGCAACTCCAGGGTGTGATTCATCCAATTTTTGGGCTCCTGCTGCCAACTCCAGTGTCTCTTTCAAGCTATGTTTGGGCTGCTGCTGCTGCTTGCAACTCCAGGGTGTGATTCGTCCAATTTTTGGGCTCCTGCTGCCAACTTCAGTGTCTTTTTCAAGCTATGTTTGGGCTGCTGCTGCTGCTGCTTGCAAATCCAGGGTGTGATTCATCCAATTTTTGGGCTCCTGAAGCCAACTCCAGTGTCTCTTTCAAGCTATGTTTGGGCTGCTGCTGCTGCTGCTTGCAACTCCAGGGTTTGATTCATCCAATTTTGGGGCTCCTGCTGCCAACTCCTGTGTGTCTTTTAAGCTATGTTTGGGCTCCTGCTGCTGCTTGCAACTCCAGGGTGTGATTCATCCAATTTTTGGGCTCCTGCTGCCAACTCCAGTGTCTCTTTCAAGCTATGTTTGGGCTGCTGCTGCTGCTGCTTGCAACTCCAGGGTGTGATTCATCCAATTTTTGGGCTCCTGAAGCCAATTCCAGTGTCTCTTTCAAGCTATGTGTGGGCTGCTGCTGCTGCTGCTGCTGCTGCTGCTGCTTGCAACTCCAGGGTGTGATTCATCCAATTTTTGGGCTCCTGCTACCAACTCCAGTGTCTCTTTCAAGCTATGTTTGGGCTGCTGCTGCTGCTGCTTGTAACTCCAGGGTGTGATTCATCCAATTTTCAGGCTCCTGAAGCCAACTCCAGTGTCTCTTTCAAGCTATGTTTGGGCTGCTGCTGCTTGCAACTCCAGGGTGTGATTCATCCAATTTTTGGGCTCCTGAAGCCAACTTCAGTGTCTCTTTAAAGTAATGTTTGGGCTCCAGCTGCTGCTTTCAACTCCAGGGTGTGATTCATCCAATTTTTGGGCTCCTGCTGCCAACTCCAGTGTCTCTTTCAGCCAATGTTTGGGCTCCTGCTGCTGCTGCTTGCAACTCCAGGGTGTGATTCATCCAATTTTTGCAGCGAATGCTTGGGCTCCTGCTGCTGCTGCTTGCAACTCCAGCGTGTGATACATCCAATTTTTGGGCTCCTGCTGCCAACTCCAGTGTCTCTTTCAAGCAATGTTTGGGCTCCTGCTGCTGCTGCTTGCGACTCCAGGGTGTCATTCAGCCAATTTTGGGGCTCCTGCTGCCAACTCCAGTGTCTCTTTTAAGCTATGTTTGGGCTGCTGCTGCTTGCATATCCAGGGTGTGATTCATCCAATTTTTGGGCTCCTGCTGCCAACTCCATTGTCTCTTTCAAGCTATGCTTGGGCTGCTGCTGCTGCTGCTTGCAACTCCAGGGTTTGATTCATCCAATTTTTGGGCTCCTGAAGCCAACTCCAGTGTGTCTTTCAAGCTATGTTTGGGCTCCTGCTGCTGCTTGCAACTCCAGGGTGTGATTCATCCAATTTTTGGGCTCCTGCTGCCAACTCCAGTGTCTCTTTCAAGCTATGTTTGGGCTGCTGCTGCTGCTGCTGCTTGCAACTCCAGGGTGTGATTCATCCAATTTTTGGGCTCCTGAAGCCAACTTCAGTGTCTCTTTAAAGTAATGTTTGGGCTCCAGCTGCTGCTTTCAACTCCAGGGTGTGATTCATCCAATTTTTGGGCTCCTGCTGCCAACTCCAGTGTCTCTTTCAGCCAATGTTTGGGCTCCTGCTGCTGCTGCTTGCAACTCCAGGGTGTGATTCATCCAATTTTTGCAGCGAATGCTTGGGCTCCTGCTGCTGCTGCTTGCAACTCCAGCGTGTGATACATCCAATTTTTGGGCTCCTGCTGCCAACTCCAGTGTCTCTTTCAAGCAATGTTTGGGCTCCTGCTGCTGCTGCTTGCGACTCCAGGGTGTCATTCAGCCAATTTTGGGGCTCCTGCTGCCAACTCCAGTGTCTCTTTTAAGCTATGTTTGGGCTGCTGCTGCTTGCATATCCAGGGTGTGATTCATCCAATTTTTGGGCTCCTGCTGCCAACTCCATTGTCTCTTTCAAGCTATGCTTGGGCTGCTGCTGCTGCTGCCTGCAACTCCAGGGTTTGATTCATCCAATTTTTGGGCTCCTGAAGCCAACTCCAGTGTGTCTTTCAAGCTATGTTTGGGCTCCTGCTGCTGCTTGCAACTCCAGGGTGTGATTCATCCAATTTTTGGGCTCCTGCTGCCAACTCCAGTGTCTCTTTCAAGCTATGTTTGGGCTGCTGCTGCTGCTGCTTGCAACTTCAGGGTGTCATTCATCCAATTTTTGGGCTCCTGCTACCAACTCCAGTGTCTCTTTCAAGCTATGTTTGGGCTGCTGCTGCTGCTTGCAACTCCAGGGTGTGATTCATCCAATTTTCGGGCTCCTGAAGCCAACTCCAGTGTCTCTTTCAAGCTATGTTTGGGCTGCTGCTGCTTGCAACTCCAGGGTGTGATTCACCCAATTTTTGGGCTCCTGAAGCCAACTTCAGTGTCTCTTTAAAGTAATGTTTGGGCTCCAGTTGCTGCTTTCAACTCCAGGGTGTGATTCATCCAATTTTTGGGCTCCTGCTGCCAACTCCAGTGTCTCTTTCAAGCAATGTTTGGGCTCCTGCTGCTGCTGCTGCTTGCAACTCCAGGGTGTGATTCATCCAATTTTTGCAGCGAATGCTTGGGCTCCTGCTGCTGCTGCTTGCAACTCCAGGGTGTGATACATCCAATTTTTGGGCTCCTGCTGCCAACTCCAGTGTCTCTTTCAAGCAATGTTTGGGCTCCTGCTGCTGCTGCTTGCGACTCCAGGGTGTCATTCAGCCAATTTTGGGGCTCCTGCTGCCAACTCCAGTGTCTCTTTCAAGCTATGTTTGGGCTGCTGCTGCTTGCAACTCCAGGGTGTGATTCATCCAATTTTTGGGCTCCTGAAGCCAACTCCAGTGTCTCTTTCAAGCTATGTTTGGGCTGCTGCTGCTGCTGCTGCTGCTTGCAACTCCAGGGTTTGATTCATCCAATTTTTGGGCTCCTGCTGCCAACTACTGTGTGTCTTTCAAGCTATGTTTGGGCTCCTGCTGCTGCTTGCAACTCCAGGGTGTGATTCATCCAATTTTTGGGCTCCTGCTGCCAACTCCAGTGTCTCTTTCAAGCTATGTTCGGGCTGCTGCTGCTGCTTGCAACTCCAGGGTGTGATTCATCCAATTTTTGGGCTCCTGAAGCCAATTCCAGTGTCTCTTTCAAGTTATGTTTGGGCTGCTGCTGCTGCTGCTTGCAACTCCAGGGTGTGATTCATCCAATTTTTGGGCTCCTGCTACCAACTCCAGTGTCTCTTTCAAGCTATGCTTGGGCTGCTGCTGCTGCTGCTTGCAACTCCAGGGTGTGATTCATCCAATTTTCGGGCTCCTGAAGCCAACTCCAGTGTCTCTTTCAAGCTATGTTTGGGCTGCTGCTGCTTGCAACTCCAGGGTGTGATTCATCCAATTTTTGGGCTCCTGAAGCCAACTTCAGTGTCTCTTTAAAGTAATGTTTGGGCTCCAGCTGCTGCTTTCAACTCCAGGGTGTGATTCATCCAATTCTTGGGCTCCTGCTGCCAACTCCAGTGTCTCTTTCAGCCAATGTTTGGGCTCCTGCTGCTGCTGCTGCTTGCAACTCCAGGGTGTGATTCATCCAATTTTTGCAGCGAATGCTTGGGCTCCTGCTGCTGCTGCTTGCAACTCCAGGGTGTGATACATCCAATTTTTGGGCTCCTGCTGCCAACTCCAGTGTCTCTTTCAAGCAATGTTTGGGCTCCTGCTGCTGCTGCTTGCGACTCCAGGGTGTCATTCAGCCAATTTTGGGGCTCCTGCTGCCAACTCCAGTGTCTCTTTCAAGCTATGTTTGGGCTGCTGCTGCTTGCAACTCCAGGGTGTGATTCATCCAATTTTTGGGCTCCTGCTGCCAACTCCATTGTCTCTTTCAAGCTATGCTTGGGCTGCTGCTGCTTGCAACTCCAGGGTTTGATTCATCCAATTTTTGGGCTCCTGAAGCCAACTTCAGTGTGTCTTTCAAGCTATGTGTGGGCTCCTGCTGCTGCTTGCAACTCCAGGGTGTGATTCATCCAATTTTTGGGCTCCTGCTGCCAACTCCAGTGTCTCTTTCAAGCTATGTTCGGGCTGCTGCTGCTGCTGCTTGCAACTCCAGGGTGTCATTCATCCAATTTTTGGGCTCCTGCTACCAACTTCAGTGTCTCTTTCAAGCTATGTTTGGGCTGCTGCTGCTGCTTGCAACTCCAGGGTGTGATTCATCCAATTTTTGGGCTCCTGAAGCCAACTCCAGTGTCTCTTTCAAGCTATGTTTGGGCTGCTGCTGCTTGCAACTCCAGGGTGTAATTCATCCAATTTTTGGGCTCCTGAAGCCAACTTCAGTGTCTCTTTAAAGTAATGTTTGGGCTCCAGCTGCTGCTTTCAACTCCAGGGTGTGATTCATCCAATTCTTGGGCTCCTGCTGCCAACTCCAGTGTCTCTTTCAGCCAATGTTTGGGCTCCTGCTGCTGCTGCTGCTTGCAACTCCAGGGTGTGATTCATCCAATTTTTGCAGTGAATGCTAGGGCTCCTGCTGCTGCTGCTTGCAACTCCAGGGTGTGATACATCCAATTTTTGGGCTCCTGCTGCCAACTCCAGTGTCTCTTTCAAGCAATGTTTGGGCTCCTGCTGCTGCTGCTTGCGACTCCAGGGTGTCATTCAGCCAATTTTGGGGCTCCTGCTGCCAACTCCAGTGTCTCTTTCAAGCTATGTTTGGGCTGCTGCTGCTTGCAACTCCAGGGTGTGATTCATCCAATTTTTGGGCTCCTGCTGCCAACTCCATTGTCTCTTTCAAGCTATGCTTGGGCTGCTGCTGCTTGCAACTCCAGGGTTTGATTCATCCAATTTTTGGGCTCCTGAAGCCAACTCCAGTGTGTCTTTCAAGCTATGTGTGGGCTCCTGCTGCTGCTTGCAACTCCAGGGTGTGATTCATCCAATTTTTGGGCTCCTGCTGCCAACTCCAGTGTCTCTTTCAAGCTATGTTCGGGCTGCTGCTGCTGCTGCTTGCAACTCCAGGGTGTCATTCATCCAATTTTTGGGCTCCTGCTACCAACTTCAGTGTCTCTTTCAAGCTATGTTTGGGCTGCTGCTGCTGCTTGCAACTCCAGGGTGTGATTCATCCAATTTTTGGGCTCCTGAAGCCAACTCCAGTGTCTCTTTCAAGCTATGTTTGGGCTGCTGCTGCTTGCAACTCCAGGGTGTGATTCATCCAATTTTTGGGCTCCTGAAGCCAACTCCAGTGTCTCTTTAAAGTAATGTTTGGGCTCCAGCTGCTGCTTTCAACTCCAGGGTGTGATTCATCCAATTTTTGGGCTCCTGCTGCTGCCAACTCCAGTGTCTCTTTCAGCCAATGTTTGGGCTCCTGCTGCTGCTGCTGCTTGCAACTCCAGGGTGTGATTCATCCAATTTTTGCAGCGAATGCTTGGGCTCCTGCTGCTGCTGCTTGCAACTCCAGGGTGTGATACATCCAATTTTTGGGCTCCTGCTGCCAACTCCAGTGTCTCTTTCAAGCAATGTTTGGGCTCCTGCTGCTGCTGCTTGCGACTCCAGGGTGTCATTCAGCCAATTTTGGGGCTCCTGCTGCCAACTCCAGTGTCTCTTTCAAGCTATGTTTGGGCTGCTGCTGCTTGCAACTCCAGGGTGTGATTCATCCAATTTTTGGGCTCCTGCTGCCAACTCCATTGTCTCTTTCAAGCTATGCTTGGGCTGCTGCTGCTGCTGCTTGCAACTCCAGGGTTTGATTCGTCCAATTTTTGGGCTCCTGAAGCCAACTCCAGTGTGTCTTTCAAGCTATGTTTGGGCTCCTGCTGCTGCTTGCAACTCCAGGGTGTGATTCATCCAATTTTTGGGCTCCTGCTGCCAACTCCAGTGTCTCTTTCAAGCTATGTTTGGGCTGCTGCTGCTTGCAACTCCAGGGTGTCATTCATCCAATTTTTGGGCTCCTGCTACCAACTCCAGTGTCTCTTTCAAGCTATGTTTGGGCTGCTGCTGCTGCTTGCAACTCCAGGGTGTGATTCATCCAATTTTCGGGCTCCTGAAGCCAACTCCAGTGTCTCTTTCAAGCTATGTTTGGGCTGCTGCTGCTTGCAACTCCAGGGTGTGATTCATCCAATTTTTGGGCTCCTGAAGCCAACTTCAGTGTCTCTTTAAAGTAATGTTTGGGCTCCAGCTGTTGCTTTCAACTCCAGGGTGTGATTCATCCAATTTTTGAGCTCCTGCTGCCAACTCCAGTGTCTCTTTCAGCCAATGTTTGGGCTCCTGCTGCTGCTGCTGCTTGCAACTCCAGGGTGTGATTCATCCAATTTTTGCAGCGAATGCTTGGGCTCCTGCTGCTGCTGCTGCTGCTGCTGCTTGCAACTCCAGGGTGTGATACATCCAATTTTTGGGCTCCTGCTGCCAACTCCAGTGTCTCTTTCAAGCAATGTTTGGGCTCCTGCTGCTGCTGCTTGCGACTCCAGGGTGTCATTCAGCCAATTTTGGGGCTCCTGCTGCCAACTCCAGTGTCTCTTTCAAGCTATGTTTGGGCTGCTGCTGCTTGCAACTCCAGGGTGTGATTCATCCAATTTTTGGGTTCCTGCTGCCAACTCCATTGTCTCTTTCAAGCTATGCTTGGGCTGCTGCTGCTGCTGCTTGCAACTCCAGGGTTTGATTCATCCAATTTTTGGGCTCCTGAAGCCAACTCCAGTGTGTCTTTCAAGCTATGTTTGGGCTCCTGCTGCTGCTTGCAACTCCAGGGTGTGATTCATCCAATTTTTGGGCTCCTGCTGCCAACTCCAGTGTCTCTTTCAAGCTATGTTTGGGCTGCTGCTGCTGCTGCTGCTTGCAACTCCAGGGTGTCATTCATCCAATTTTTGGGCTCCTGCTGCCAACTCCAGTGTCTCTTTCAAGCTATGTTTGGGCTCCTGCTGCTACTGCTGCTGCTTGCAACTCCAGGGTGTCATTCAGCCAATTTTTGGGCTCCTGCTGCTCCTGCTGCCAACTCCAGGATGTCTTTCAGCCAATATTTAGGCTCCTGCTGCTGCCAGCTCCAGGGTGTGTTTTTCAGGCAATTTAGGGGCCCCTCATAGTAATGCCACCTCTACTCTCTGCAATTGTGCCGCTCTGCGATTCTAATAGCGATGCCTCTGATCTGCATGTCCTAATTATTTACAGTATTATTTCACTAACCCAGCACGCATCCTATGCGTGTTACAACAAGGCAGAATGGTTTACAACCCTATTGAGGCTCTAGGAAGCTCAGAAATAGCCGTTTTTAATAGCGATTCGTCGCGAATAAATTCGGGTTGAAACGATTTTTGTCGGAAAATTCGGCGAATCAGTTGAATCGAATTTTTCAAAAGTTCCCTCATCTCTAATGATAACTATTATTTTTCACCAGTAGAGGGCTTCCCTGCTTTGTGTATGTGTTAGCAGTTTTTCTAATAGATTCTGTATGATTATATTTACAACAGTGTTTGTGCGGTCTGTTCAGGCCAGTTTGTTGTCCTGATATTCTGAGGTGTACTTACTTTTACCCCATGGAATAGCACTATATTCGGATATACTTTTTCTTCACAGAGAAAAGTTAGCTGCAGGAGCAGTATGGGGATCCCAGCCTTGTATGCTTATTTGAGTTGGAAAATCATTTTTTGATGGGATACCCACATATTTGATAAGCATACTGGGTGATTGTTGACAGAACCAAATGGTACTCGGGTCCAAAGGCAGGGCAACAAAAATGGTAGAAGGACTTAAAACTTATCAGGAGGGAGATTTCCTGGAAAATGGGGGTGAATCTAGCTACAGCCAGGATCTGAAGCCCATCACTACTCATCACTAATCATAAGGACCAGCGTCAGCACCCGGCAAGGCGGGTCAGCTGCCGTGTGCCCCCACCCTCCAGGGGGTCCACTGACAGGGTCGGACTTTGGGGTGTGTGACGGAGCTTGACCAGCGGCTGACTGGGAGGGCATGGCCACAGCTGGTGCCCACATCTCCTCGAATGCTGGGGCTCCACACAACAGAGCGTCTCAATTTAGATCCCAGTGCAATGCTTTTGTTCTGCTTTTAAGTTGCCCACCCCAGCTGATTTCCTATCCCTGGAGCTTCTCAATCTGTGAAACCCTACTGTAGGAAACCCCCTGGCATTGCTGCCATCTGCCATACCCACTATGCAAGCAATTCAATTTCACCCCTGAGTTTTTGGGATGCCACTGTTTGGCCGTTAACTCAAACTGGCGATCCCACAGTGCATTCACCAGTTCGAGGAAAGTAATGAACAAGGGGGGGGGGGGGTCACACACAGGGGCATCCAAAATCAGGAGAATCTAGATTCATTTAGACTCTGAGGTCAGGTTTAAAGGGGTTTGGTGCACCCCTTTAACTAGAGTTTTGGTCCAAATAGCATGATCCTTAGGGGGCATCCAGAGGTAGTTGAAAAACCGTCAGTCAGTGAATGTAAACATGTCTGGGATAAGCCTCCATCTATCCTAAGATAAAGAGAACATACAGTATACACATAAGGGCAGACTAGATGAACCATATGGTCTCCTTCCGCCAACCTTCTATGTTTCTATGAACCCACTACAAGTACAAGATTGATTTACCCCTTCTGGATTGTTTCACACTAATTGAGAAGCCAAAAAGGCTTGGCTTGGATGGACGAGCAGTCAGTTCTGACGCTCATTTATTCAGTTGAAGATAGGGACATGAGTCCCTATTCGCAGAGCCAGGCAGGGGGCTGAGCGGCGAGGAGCTCCCCCTGCCCCCCCCCCACACCACCCGTGCAAGGCTACAGCCGGGCTGAGTCCCTCAGCTCCGAGCGGGGGGGGCGCACCTTGGCAGGTCATAATCGAGAAATCGGGGGTTGGGCGGTTGGAACTCCTTCATCACCTCCCCCATTCCTGAGGACGCCCCTCCCAGGGTGCGCCCCCCCCACCACCCCACGGGTCCCTCACTGTGCCCTCCTCCCCCACCCCCCAGCTTCACGGCACCCCCCCCCCCCCCGCGGTCCCACTGGCGGGCTCCCACGGCCCTGCGGGCATTGCCATTTGACCCGGGCTCCCCAGCCCAGGGGCTGGTTTGCATGGCATCCTCCCCTTCGCAGGGTGGCGCAAGCACCGTGGACGCACACACATACGGCTCAGAAGAGCGTTGCAGTCGGAGCACCAGGATGGCGCTACCAGGACACCAGCGACCAGGCAGGCGGCAGCGTTGGGACGTCTGACGGGAAGTGGGTCACTGGGCCAATTGGGCACAGTGGCCCAGGGAGCGGTGTTCGGCAGGGTGAGCCACATTCAATCACCGATTTTATTTCTGTGTCGCGAGCTGGCAGTGGGTTTTGTTTTCGGGGGTGATGGAGCAGATGGGGGTCACGAGTTTTATGGCAGGGGTAAGGGTTTGTTGCTCAGGTGGAAGTCAGAAGTGTGCGGGGGGGCCGCAGGGCCAGGTGTAGGGCCCGGCAGTGGTACCCTCACCACTGCCGGGCCCTACACCCGGCCCTGCGGCCCCCCCGCACACTTCTGACTCCCACCTGAGCAACAAACCCTTACCCCTGCCAGGGGCTGCTGTTGCGGCGGACAGTATTGGGGGGGGAAGGTAACGCCGGGGGGGCAGGGGGGAGCAATAGGCCCGTGCTGATCTCAGTCTTGGAGGGCCACACCTACGGGGGTTTTGAGGGTCCGTTGGGGGGGGGACTCTTAAGCAGGAGGTCAAGAAAGAATATGGTGAAGGTAGTACATGGACATCTTCACATTGGAGCTGCTAATACGCTTCGGGGTTGAGAGATGGGAGAAGGGGTGAGGTGTATTGGAAGGAGGAGGGCGATGATAGGAGGGGTTTTCGGCTGAGTCCAAGAACTTATGGGGATTGGCTGCGGGCATTCTCTATACTCGAAAGTGTGATGGGGAAAAGAATCTGGGGCACTGTTCACCATTGTTTTGTTACCTGGACGCCATCTGGGAGGCCCATCGGGTGTACGAGGGCATGGCTGGGTTACGGTATGACGAACAGTTCCCACAGGAATGGCGATAAGCTAAGGTTTGGGATCATAGGGACATTGGGCTCTGGCTGAGGCCGTGTGGATCATCCCTCTTTCGGGCTGACGCCACATTAACGGGGTCGGGGGTGACAGAAACGCACAGGAAGTGATGGGGTTGGGCCTTCATTGACTCATATTGCAGGTGGGGACTCACGTGCAAATTCCAGCACGGGTGGTCAGGTGTGAGCGGAACCACTTGGTTGCTTAAAGAAGGGTCGGGGGAGCCCGCAAGGGTGCAGAGGGTCCTGCAAAAAAAGGGATGACACCGTTGATAGGGGTGGAGATGTGCCCTTGGCTAAATAGGATTCCCGAGCGGGAGGAGGGCTAGGTTGTCTAGGTTCTTGGTTGAAGGGTTTTCGTGATCCCATGTACGGCTCCTCCTGGGACATGCTCAATAAAAAAAAAAAAAAAACCTGAGGTCGGCACGGGAAAGGCTGGTGGTAGTGTCACGGAAAAGCCTGGGAGGGAGGTGTCCTTGGGACAGATGGCGGGCCCATTTAGGAATTCCCCCCCCGCTGGAAAGCCTAGTGGTGTCCCTATTGGGGGTGGTACCCAAGAAGGAATGAAGCAAATTTCACCTGCTACAACAAGGGTCTTTCCCGAGGGGAGCGTCGGTGGAAGGTGGTTTAGTCAAGGAGCTGTCATCGGTGTCTTATACGTCGATTGACTTTGCTCTGGCCTTGGTGAGGGGAGCGGGCCCTGGGGCATTGATGCCCATGATGGACATGGAGTCTGCATTTCAGCTGCTACCGGTGCATCCGGATAGTTGGTACCTCTTGGGGATGTCTTTGTTTGAGGGAGGGTATTATGTTGTTTGATTTCGAGTGCATATTTGGGCATTTAGTTCGTTCCTGGAGTGGGTGGTGAAGGAGAGAGCAGGCGTGGGGTCCATCACCCATTACTTGGACGACTTCACGAGAAGACGGAGGGGCCGGCGACAGTTATGAAACTTTTAGCGATTGAGAGTGACACGGTAGAGAGGGTCTGCAGGTTGCCGAGGGACAAAGTTAAGGATTTGGTTGAAGGGTTGGTAGGGGCCCTGGGGTTGTATATATATATATATATATATATATATATATATATATATATATATATATTTATTTTAAAAAAAGGTACCACTGCAGCAGCTTCAGTCAATTCTCTGGAAGCTGAACTTTGCGTGTCGGGTCGTGCGTATGGGGCGGGTGTTCACGAAGAGGTTATCGTTGGCAACAGTGGGTGTCAGGAAGCTGCGTCACTTCATCAGGCTGACGGCGGCCATGAAGAAGGACATCAGGATGTGGGTCACTTTTCTGCAGTCTTTTAACGAGCTGGCGTATTGGTTAGAGCCGATGAGGACGAACAATGAGCTCCAGTGGTTCATGGATGCGGCAGGTTCGGGTGGTTTTGGCGGCATATTTGGGGGGTCGATGGTGTGCGGGCCCCGGGCCAAGGCGGTGGCTAATATTGGCGCTTATAAGGAACTTGGCCTTTCTTGAACTGTTTCCACAGGTGGTGGTGGTGACACTGTGGGGAGAGGTGCTGAGAAACAAGGCAGTGTGTTTTCGGTCGGATAACATGTTGGTCGTTTCGGCAGTCAACACACAGACATCGTCATCGCCGCCGATCGTCGTGCTGCTTAGGCAGCTGGTATTGGGTTGTTTGCAGTATAATGTTTGGTGCAGGGCGGCGCATGTGCCTGGAGTGAAAAACGGGATAGCTGCTGCTCTTTCTCGTTAACAGTGGGAGCGTTTCAGGACACTGGCACCTGAGGTGATGGAGGTCGGCGAGTCATGCCCAAGCTGGCTGTTGGGGATCGTGTGAGATGCCTTTTTGGTTTAATGCGAAGGTCGGTCGCACCATCCACGTGGGGGTCCTATGTGAAAACATGGCAGCAGTGGTGGGCCTTGGAGGAGGAATTCAGGGTGCCGGCCACAGAAGGTGACAGACAGGGCTTGCTGATTGGTATGTGAGCGAGCTGTTAGTGGGAGGTAGACCCCAGCCTTGGTCGACAAGAGGATGTCAGCCATGGCTGTTTTGTCTCGGCTAGAGGGTTGGTCAGATTTTAATAAATCATTTTGGGTGTGGCAGGCGTTGTAAGGTTGGAGGAAGGAGAACAGGTTGGCGGATAGCAGGCAGTCGGTCTCAGGGAGAATATTTCAGGGGGTGATTGGTGTTTTTCCCCCGGGTTTGTTTGTCAAGTTTCAAAGGGCAGTTGTTTAGGGTGGGGTGGCGTTCTCGTTGCCAGTCTATGGAGCCATTTGGGTGGGGGAGTTGGTGACCCCCAATAAACGGGGGCCAGGGGGAATGTGGTTGGGTTTGAGGGGTGGGTTTCTCTACGCATTTGGAGGTTGAAAGCTGGTCGAAGGGGTTGGGGGTAAACATCTTTCTGGGAAGGTTGGCGCCGCCTAGGAGTTTATGGGGTTCAGGCTGACTGGGGGTGGTCCACTGTTGAGGCATGAGGATGGCTCCTTCGTATCGCATTTTAGTTCTGGCGGTATTTAGGAGATGCCTGGGGGAGAGTGGGCTTGCGAAAGGGGTGTACGGCACCCACTCCTTTCGGGAAGGGGCATCGATTGAGGCCGCCAGGCGGGGACTCTCAGAAGAGATAATAAAGAGGCTGGGGAGGTGGGAGTCGGCGGTATGATCGGCGGATAGAGTCGAACGGTCATAGGTGATCGTGATGATCGTTTTTTCACATCTACCTACATCCCTCCCTCCTCCCCCTCCCTCTTCCCTTGTTTTTTGTTTTATGATCGGCGTGCTCGGTCGTGATCGACGGTCATTCTTTTATATGTTGGTCGGCTTGGCGAGCGGCACTGAGAAGGTGTGGGTCGCATCTGGGAATACCGGAGGAGCTGGCACGATTGAGCTGGGCTGGTGTGAGAGGGCTGCAGTGGTGTGAACTACGGGAGCACACCATGGAAAGGGCATCGAGGTTGGGGCCACCGGGAGTTTTGGCATTACAAGCAGGCGGTAGCGATTTGGGGAGGGTGCCGATGAGGCATTTAATCAAGTCCATAATCCGGGACTTGTTGTTTTCCTTGGGGTGTTTCCGGGGGTGGTTATGGTAGGGTCACGGATGGTCCCCCGGTATGTGTGGCGGCACACTGGAGTCTTGTTGGCCATAGAGAAGGTTCGGTTGGAGGTCAACAAGGCGATAGCGGGATTCATAAGGTTGAATGGGTGGTTGATGGTGCGCCATGTCGATGTTGGGGGAAATTTGGGTCTTTTATCGATCGCATGTGGTGCGCTTGCATGACAGGGGTATCTATCTGTTAACATGTCATTAAAGGAGAGGATCGACATGGCGGTGGAGTTGTGGCGGGCAAGGCAGCCCTAAGGTGTCAGCGCTGCCTGGCTGTGGCGGGTCTCCTTTCGGGTTTCGGGTCTGAGGTAGCAGGTTTAATTTGGTTAGGTATGCGGCTGTTTCCAGCGGAAACCGTCCAGGAAGGTTTTGGTTGGAAAGATAAGGAATTTGGTGGATCAATTAGGGAGGGGGGGGCAGGGGGGAATTTTGTCTTCTGGCGGTTAGCTCAGTTAAGCTCCCAGGCCTAGGAGGTACGTGGCCGAGCTTATGTTGGCTTCCGCTTTGTGGCGTGTTTGTCTCTCCCCCCTCCCATGGTTGTCTTATCTTAGGCTTCTCAGACCCGGAACAAAAAGGGGGGGACCTTTAATTGCGTGTAACTTATTTATATGTTTGGCTGTGGCCGATTAAATTTTAATCTTTCCAAATATATGGTGGTTCGGAGTCGTTATTTGGTGATGGAATTTAAGGGATGTAAGGGCATATGGAGCGCTAGCCCAGTCAAGATTTGGGACGTCCCTCGGTGATGTGACGCAACTCTTTACCACAAAGGGGCCCACTGAGACCATGCTGCCCAAGAGCCCACATAAACCTGGAGCAGGCCCTGCTAATCATAATGCATAATGAACAAGGACATAGAGAAAATCATTATAAGCTCCTCTTGGACTGCTGCTAGTGTGCTTTAACCCAGGGGCTTAGCTAGGGGGAGGAGGGAGGGCTGCCCTGGATGCCGCAGGTCAGGGGGGTGCCAAAGGGGGCAGGTGGGGGTGCCATTTTAAATCTTTGCCCCGGGTGTCAGAAAGCCTAGCTACTCCTCTGTTTAACCCCTCATGCACTCTCTAGCATGTGCTAAAATCTTACCTGGAATGGTTAGGGGATTAAAGCACCAAGGCACTCCGGAGACACTGGAGTCATAGCAGCAGTTTGTGGAAGTACAGGCATCTTGAGTGATACCGGGGTAGCCACAGCTTGTCCGAGAAGTCGGCTGTATATTACATTGAGCGGGTAGTTGTACCTCAGGGGCAGAAAGAGCTGAACACAGAAAAATATTGGTTATTAGATATACATTAGTATAATGTTTGGCACAGCAGAAATGCCAGCAAATAAAAAGTTCTGATACAATGCTCTGGTTCAGCAGAATGTTTTAATGGTTTAGTCTTTATTAAACCGGACCTTCAGCATCATTTAATAAAAAGCCCAAACCCTTAAAAAACTATTCCCCAGCATCTAAAATTAATATATTTTAAGTTTTTAGTCACTTACTTATTATACTTTCCCCCACCAGGCTGCAACTCTGTTCAGGACTCTAGGATACGGGCGCCGCCATCTTGACTCAGAAGCATCACACATACTGAGGAGAGGCGAGCGGGATAAAGTAAATGGGGTGGGGTTAGAGCTGTGCTTTGCACAGACAGAGCTTAGCTGGGGTCAGGGAAAGGACAGCAATCCCAGAATGCAGAGCGACACAGTCAGAAGACACTTCGTGTTTTCAGGCTGCCTGATGCTCCATGAGCCGCTATCTTGGATATTTAAAGGCTTATAACATGCAGTAGATGCAGGTAGGATGATTTTTAATGGGAGCAATCTGTATGTACAGGGTGTGGGAAACATATAAGATAGGCTCTTATTCAGGGTGAGGGTCCAGATGTGGCAATCTGTATGTACAGGGTGTGGGAAACATATAAGATAGGCTCTTATTCAGGGGGAAGGTCTGGATTAATGTGAGCAGTCTGTATGTACAGGGTGTGGGAAACATGTAAGATAGGCTCTTATTCAGGGTGAGGGTCCGGATTAATGTGGGAAATCTGTATGTACAGGGTGTGGGAAACATATAAGATATGCTCTTATTCAGGGGGAAGGTCCGGATTAATGTGGGCAATCTGTATGTACAGGGTGTGGAAAACATATAAGATAGGCTCTTATTCAGGGTGAAGGTCCTCTTTATCATTGATTTTAAGCATTGTCAGCAATTATTAGGTTTTTAAAAAATATTGTAGGATAAAGAGTTACCAGGTTAGAATCAGATCAATAGCTGTCAAGAGAAATGTTACCCTTGGACCCCTGGACCCCTTACCAGTTCACCCCAAGTGAAAAAGAAATAAGACACCACACAAAATATTTTTATTGTACTTAATTTAACTTATACTCACCTATCCCCACCTTCCATCTTCTGTCCCCCCTATGGGTGCCATCTTCCTCGGGTCTGGTGGGTCTTCTTTGTCCAGCTCCATCTCCTCTTTCTTCTTCTGGGCTCTTCGGGGTCCCCCCACTAAGCATTAAAAACTCGGAAAACCAAGCATAGGGTCTTGTAATTCGAGGGCTCAAGAGCCACCCACCCGGCCCCTGGCCCTGACTATTACAAGCCCATATGCCCTATAGCACAGTGTTTCTCACTGACTCATGCTATAGGCAGCCGGGCTCATCCGCACAACCCTGGCCATTGGAAGTGAGGGTAATGGAGTATGGGTCCTTATCAGTCAAAATGTGAAGTGTAAAAAACACACACGTGTAGCTAACGCCCTTTAGACTGAACAAATTTAAAGTGGGCTGTCAAGCTTCTTGCTTCCGGGGATGTCAGGAGCCTGGGACCAGCATTTAAAAAGGAGAACACAGGTAACCCTCCTGTTCATCCTGACTCCTTGTTCAAGACTCCATGATGAGCCTGGAATCTCCCCGACATCACTTATGACATTACAAAAGGGGAGGGGCCCAGAGGGGGTGGCTTGAGAAAAAAAAAATCCCGTCTAGGCCACTCCCCTTCTGTGACATCATCAATGATGTCAGGGATTTCCATGGAGGCCACATCCCCAAGTATAAAAGCCGGATCCCAGAGCCTTACTTCAGTACCTTGTCAGGTAGCGAGGATGAAAGAAGGGGGGACCTATGTTCCCCCTTCAACATCAGCTTCTGACTGAAGCATCAGAAGCATCAGCTTCTGACTGCTGGCGCTGCCACATCTACACGCTGCAGGGTGGTCGGTGATTGATTCTGGTAAACAAAGTTATACCTCTGTGACCGGTTCTCTTGATCCTCCATTTTAGCTATAGATTGATGCATCTGAACCTGAAAGGAGCTCAAATGCTGCTTGTGCTGATTAAGCCTCGAGAGTTCAAAATCTTTTTTGAAATTTGCTGTAGATTTTTCATGAGCAAGTTTATGGTGAAGCATGAGAGAAATATTATTAATGAGGGACTTAGCCGCGTCACTGCTTTCATCTTGAGGTGGCGTAAGGTGGGGGAGCAACTCAGACTGACCTGAGGTAATGCCGGACATGGCTCTGACTGACCTGAGGTAATGCCGGACATGGCTCTGACTGACCTGAGGTAATGCCGGACATGGCTCTGACTGACCTGAGGTAATGCCGGACATGGTTCTGACTGACCTGAGGTAATGCGGGACATGGCTCTGACTGACCTGAGGTAATGCCGGACATGGCTCTGACTGACCTGAGGTAATGCCGGACATGGCTCTGACTGACCTGAGGTAATGCCGGACATGGCTCTGACTGACCTGAGGTAATGCCGGACATGGCTCTGACTGACCTGAGGTAATGCCGGACATGGCTCTGACTGACCTGAGGTAATGCCGGACATAGCTCTGACTGACCTGAGGTAATGCCAGACATAGCTCTGACTGACCTGAGGTAATGCCGGACATGGCTCTGACTGACCTGAGGTAATGCCGGACATGGCTCTGACTGACCTGAGGTAATGCCGGACATGTCTCTGACTGACCTGAGGTAATGGCGGACATGGCTATGACTGACCTGAGGTAATGCCGGACATGACTCTGACTGACCTGAGGTAATGGCGGACATGGCTCTGACTTACTTGAGGTAATGGCGGACATGGCTCTGACTGACCTGAGGTAATGGCGGACATGGCTCTGACTTACTTGAGGTAATGGCGGACCAAACCCATGGCGATTGGCCCTGGAATCTATAATATTTCCGGGCCGATCGATTCCCTTTCCCGGGGCATCCATGCGCAGTGCCTGATGGGATGCAAGATGGCGCTGTGTGTCGGAAGGTCACCGGAATCCAAGAAGATGGATTTCCCAGGGAGGTGAGTAGAAACTACCTAAAGGTGCGATGGTTATAATTATCTCGTCATTTTTTTAAAAAAAATTGGGCTGGTTTGAATTATTTTGAATACATTTTTAGAACCTTTGTGTTGTGCTGCAAGCTTGTGATTTGGCCCATGAGAAATCTATGTCTCCTAATGTCCCTAATGCTATTCTAATTTTTATTTAAAAAAAAAAAACTAAATTCCATGACCCTAAAAAATTTAAAATTGGGATTCCAACAGACTCTGTGTGCATGAAATCCCGTTTTTGAGAGCCTCTGGGAGCGCTTTGTATTTTATTAATAAATACATTCCGCTTGAGGCGCTCCCGGCCGGCGCTAGGGGTCACTATATATAAGCCACGAGCTGCGAACTGTGCCTGGCCTGGACTGCTGCGGCTGATAGCGCCGCCGGGCTTAAGCCGATGTTGCGGTGCGGGTGCTGCCTCTGACGAGGTGCTTAAACCGGACCTTCACCATGATTTATTGAAAAGCCCAAACCCTTAAAAAACTATTCCCCAGCATCTGAAGTTAATATATTTTAAGTTCTTAGTCACTTACTTATTCTATTATTCTTTCCCCCACTGGGCCTCAACTCTGTTAATGACTTTAGGATACGGGCGCCGCCATCTTGACTCAGAAGCATCTCACTTTCTGAGGAGAGGAGAGTGGGATAAAGTACAGGGGGGCGGGCTATAGCTGTGCTTTGCTCAGACAGAGCAGAGCTGGGGTCAGGAAAAGGACAGCAATCCCAGAATGCAGAGCGACACAGTCAGAAGACACTTCCTGTTTGCAGGCTGCCTGATGCTCCATGCAGTGGCGTAGCGACCCGGGGGCGGGGGGGGCGGACCGCCCCGGGTGACACCAGACCTAGAGGGTGACACCGCACTATAGCATTATGTCACCTCAATTATTGCCAGCCTGTGGCACAGAGCAGTCAGTTGTGGGGATGCTATGCCCTCACGGCGACACCTACGCATCTCTCCCACAGCGCTCGAGCGCCATTTGGCAGGAGGCGGAGCGGCTGCTGGTGCCTGTCCAGAATCTGTGGACCAATGGTGTGTGCGCACAGCAGGTCACGTGGACGAGGTGGGAGCTTTTGTTCGCTGTTGCTGAGAGCGCGCGCGGTATTCGTCGCCAGAAACAGGTGAGGGCGTGTGTGGTGTTGCTGGGGTGAGCGCACGCTGTTCCTGTTTATTCGGGGATTTATAGCTGTAACTGCTCAGTGGCGTGTGTGGTGGTGTTGCATGGTGGGCGCGTTACCTGGCGGGAGATGGGTGTTTTTAATGGACATAAAGGGAGCGTGCAGGCCGATGTATGTGTGCTAGTGAGGTACTGCACAACGCATAAGCGCCTCTGCTATCATACATTGATTATAATAGGCGCGCGCCCCGCTTTTGTTCAGGTGCGATGTCTGGCCCTGCCCCGACTCCTATTGGTTGCTGCCTGTCTGGCCCGCCCCTTTTCTCCTCCAGCTGTCTGTAATCGGTGTGCTCCTTTTCTCTGCCATTGAGTTCTTTCAACATACAAAAATTTTTTTTCTTTGGGGGGGGGGGGGGGGGTGACACCATTTCCTACCGCCCCGGGTGACACCAGCCCTAGCAACGCCACTGGCTCCATGAGCCGCCATCTTGGAT
This sequence comes from Gastrophryne carolinensis, assembly GCA_027917425.1. NCBI lineage: Eukaryota > Metazoa > Chordata > Amphibia > Anura > Microhylidae > Gastrophryne > Gastrophryne carolinensis. The sequence goes on from CM051236.1 coordinate 499,909,212, forward strand.
GTTTAAAGGCTCATAACATGCAGTAGATGCAGGTAGGATGATTTTTATTATGGGCAATCTGTATGTACAGGGTGTGGGAAACCTATAAGATAGACTCTTATTCAGAGTGAAGGACCGCTTTAAGTGCCGTCCGCACCATAATAATAAATTAGCCTCCAAATAATTAGCAGGACCCTCATTGCTTCATAACTATCCAGATATAAACCGGACCTTCACCCTGAATCTTGTATGTTCCCCGCACCCTGTGCATACAGATTGCCCACATTAAAAATCATCCTACCTGCACCACTGCATTTTCTAAACCTTTAAACATCCAAGATGGCAGCCCATGCAGTTTCAGGCTTCCTGCAGACAGGAAGTGTCTTCTGACTGCGCCGCTCTGCATTCTTTTCCTGACCCCAGCTCTGCTCTGTCTGTGCAAAGCACAGCTATAACCCGCCCTCCTGCACTTTTCACCCCTCTCCTCCGTATGTGATGCTTCTGAGGCAAGATGGCGGCGCCCGTTTCCTGCAGTCCTGAACAAAGTTGCAGCCAAGCGGGGGAAGAATAATAAATAAGTGACTAAAAATGTTAAATATATTAATTTTAGATGCTGGGGAATCGTTTTTTAGGGGGTTGGGATTTTCATCAAATTATGCTGAAGGTCCGGTTTAATGCAAATTGCCAAACTAGTTCAACACCTTTGGATAAGCCTGTAGGCCTTGCCTGGCACTCTCATTGTAAGCTACGCATTTGGCTTCCGGGCAGGGCCGGATTATGAGAGGGGCCGTCTCTGGTCTGACGGGCCGCAGGGTGGGGTGCGCCTGGACAAGCTGGAGAGCAGCAAAGCCGCCGCCAGCAACGCTACAGTGATGGGTGCAGAGCTGTCACTGCACATAAGCCACCAAGCACAGCCGCTGGCAGCTCAATGCAGGGAACCAGCCGGGCCACTACACTACCCCCCACCCAGAATGGCAAAGCAGGAGTTCCCGAGCAGCACGCACCCGCACAAGGGGGGCACAAGGGACTCCATCTGACCTTCCAGTAAGTAGGCGGGTGCCAGACAACCACCAATCAGTTACTTGGCTGGGCAATTATTTTATACTGTATCTGGGGCCTCCACCACACTTAATCTGGACCTTCATCATGATTTAATGAAGACCAAACCCTTAAAAAACTATTTCCCAGCATCTAAAATTAATATATTTTAAGTTTTTAGTCACTTACTTATTATTCTTTCCCCCCGCTGGGCTGCAACTCTGTTCAGGACTCTAGGATACGGGCGCCGCCATCTTGACTCAGAAGCATCACATACTGAGGAGAGGAGGATAAAGTACAGGGGGGCGGGTTTATAGCTGTGCTTTACAAAGACAGAGTAGAGCTGGGGCCAGGGAGAAGACAGCAATCCCGGAATGCAGAGCGGCATAGTCAGAAGACACTTTCTGTTTGCAGGCTGCCTGATGCTCCATGCGCCATCTTGGATGTTTAAAGGATCATAACATGCAGTAGGTGCAGGTAGGATAATTTTTAATGTGGGCAATCTGTATGTTCAGGGTGGGGGAAACATATATAAGATATGCTCTTATTCAGGGTGAAGGTCCGGATTAATGTGGGCAATCTGTATGTACAGGGGGAAACATATAAGATCGGCTCTTATTCAGGGTGAAGCTCCGGATTAATTTGGGCAATCTGTATGTACAGGGGGGGAAACATATAAGATATACTCTTATTCAGGGTGAAGGTCCGGATTAATGTGGGCAATCTGTATGTACAGATGGGAAACATATAAGATAGGGTCTTATTCAGGGTGAAGGTCCGGATTAATTTGGGCAATCTGTATGTACAGGGGGGGAAACATATAAGATATGCTCTTATTCAGGGTGAAGGTCCGGATTAATGTGGGCAATCTGTATGTACAGATGGGAAACATATAAGATAGGCTCTTATTCAGGGTGAAGGTCCGGATTAATGTGGGCAATCTGTATGTACAGGTGGGAAACATATAAGATAGGCTCTTATTCCGGGTGAAGATCCAGATTAATTTGGGCAATCTGTATGTTCAGGTGGGAAACATAGAAGATAGGCTCTTATTCAGGGTGACGGTCCGGATTAATTTGGGCAATCTGTATGTTCAGGTGGGAAACATATAAGATAGGCGCTTATTCAGGGTGAAGGTCCGGATTAATGTGGGCAATCTGTATGTACAGGTGGGAAACATATAAGATATGCTCTTATTCAGGGTGAAGGTCCGGATTAATGTGGGCAATCTGTATGTACAGGTGGGAAACATATAAGATAGGCTCTTATTCCGGGTGAAGGTCCGCTTTAATCCGGCCTTGCTTCCAGGATGTCTTTATGGAGATCTTTTTACCTGAGGAACTGGGCAGAAAGCACCATGTCACCCTGGGAATATTAGAGTCAAAGCAGCAGCCCTTGGCCTGACAGGAAGCCGAAGAGATACCAGAGTAGCCACAAGAAATCCGCACACTTGGTTCTGCAGAGCACTGGGTAGAATCTGTAATACAAGAATAAAAAATACAGTTTTGTAATTAACGTTAATGTTTTTTAAAGGTAATATAAACGCTGTGCTAATATCCTAGCGAATAAAAACGGTTAGAAATACATACCTCTCAACTTTTCAGGGTGGGAAAGAGGGACAATTGTTAAATTAAGCCACGCCCCCTCGTTGATTGATGGATAGGAGATAGGGTGTAACAGTTACAACAATAGAAACACTTTGAATAGGCAAATTAATCATTTATTGATGCAGATCTGCATCTCAAAGAGGGACAAATGAGAACAACGAGAGACAGGGAGACATGGGCTCAAAAGAGGGACAGTCCCTCCAAATCAGGGACACTTGGAATGTATGGAAATATAGTGCTGATGGAATTTGCCTGTGCTCTATTCTGATGCAGTTTAAATGATCGATTTGAATATTCAGGTCCAGCGCCCGTCCTTGGTCCTTGCCCCGGGGCACCCCGATCAGGGGTGACCCGCTGTGTGAAACCCCCCAGGTCGCCAAAACCAACTCACCTCTTCCCGGTCCTACGGCTCATGCGCAGCTGCTCGTCCAATCAGCACGCTCGGAGCCGCTGACGCCACGTCTTCAAAGGCCAGCGGCTCAGAGCAAGCTGACGGCGGCATCCCCTGCTCGGTGCGCTAGAGGGATAGCGGGGATGTGTCTATGGTTCGCACATGCGCCGTTGGTCTGGGAAAGAAGGTAAGTGTATGGGGTGACCTGGGGGGGGGGTTTCACACTGCAGGGCATCCCAAACCCGGATGCCCCGGGAAGAGGGAATCGATCGCCTTGGGTTTGGTACACTGTAAGCATCAATGGGGGGTCATGCTAATTATTTGGTGAAGCCGATGTGACCAACACCCACTTTGGAGTCTATGAGACTCCAGGGCAGGCATAATCGCTCCCCCCATGGCTGGCGCGGACACGTTCCCTGTCAGAGGGTAACGGGGGGATGCCGCTGTCAGCGCACTCGGATCCACTGGCATTAGACAAGCTCCCGGGTGAAGTGGCTCAAGCGGATCCGAGCGTGCTTATTGGACGAGCGGCCGCAAATGTGCCGTAGGACCGGTAAGAGGTGAGTTTGTTTGGGCGACCTGGGGGGTTTTACACAGCGGGTCACTCCCGATCGGGGTGCCCTGTGGGGAAGCGAGTATGCCTGCCCTGGAGTCTCATAAACGCCAGGGTGAGTTTTCACTATATCCAGTTCAGGTCGTCCCAGAAGTAATGACAGTTGGGTAATCCACCGCCAGGTGGCGCCTGACTGCAGGATCAAAAGCCGTCGCTCCTCCCGGCCCCCTATAAAAGCAGGTGTCTCTCTGTGATTCCCCAGTGTTCTTCCTGCAGTCTGCTGCATAAGGATCGTATGGATACTCTCTCCTGGATACTGCAGCAGAGTGGGGCCTCCTAGCCCGTCGGCCGCTGCATCCTTATTGCCAGCGTTCCCGTTAGACCCACTACTGCCTCCCAGCTTCGGCTGACCGGGACGGTGAAGGTAGGGTGAACGCAGGGGTCAGGCGTTGGCAGAGCTAGGCTCTTGGCCGCAGACCCTGCCCAAAGGGTAGCCGGCCATAGTCTGATGGTGAGCCTATTTAGGGGGGGGGGACCACTATATGCCCACGGGGCTTATGCCCTCCCTGCCCCACAAGCTTTATTGTTGTATTGTGCTGGTGTTTATTGACTGGACTTGCTGTCCCTTGCGTGCCTGTGTTTTTTACTGACTTTTTTCCTCACATATTTACCCTCCTGTGTTTTTTACTGACTTTTTACCTCACATATTTACCCTCCTGTGTTTTTTCCCGACTTTTTACCTCACATATTTACCCTCCTGTATTTTTACTGATTTTTTACCTCACATGCTCACCCTCCTGTGTTTTTTACAGATTTCTTACCTCACATGCTCACCCTCCTCGCTCCCTCGTCGCTCCGCTCTCTCCCCTCTCCTTCATGCTGCCGCACTGTGAGGGGGTGGGGAGGGCGTCGTGCTGCACAGGCGGAGTATGTCTGGGGATGTGGGCCCCCGCCGCCGGGTGCGCGCGTGCTGCCAGCCGGCACGGTCTGCACGAGGGCACCATGCTGGCGATTCTGCTGGGCTCCTCCGTGGGCCGCCTGATGTTGCGGGGCCCTCCGCCATCTTGGGGGCGGGCACGATTTTCGCACCGTCAGGGGGGGCGGGGCCGCACGATGACGATTTTCGCTTCACGCTCGTGTGGCCCGCCCCTCGAGGAACGTGTGCTGCAGGCTGATCCGCGACATCTTCTCCTCCTGCATGCTGCTGTCATCTCTGTCGGCCCTTTGAGCGGTGTTGTGAGTCCCTCTTCACATATTGTCTTTTATGCCCTGGGCATGTGCTGTGGGATGCTTATGTTGTTCACTTTATGTCTTCCAAGTGGGCCCCTTCATATTAAGGGTTGTGGTTCCTCTCGGCCTCCGGCCACCCCCCAGCTCCCGCCCCCCCTTTCTCTCCAAGCCCTCTCCCTGTGAAGAGGGATCACTTAAGAGGGATCATTTCTTGCGGGCTGGCCAGGTTGGGTCGTTGGTGCCTTGTACCTGTTAACATAACTCTAATCACCATAATGGAGGCTTCTGGGGATAGTGAGCTTGGGACCCCTTCTGGGCGGGTAAAGCTCTGCCCCATGTGCGGTGCTACCCTCTGGGCGGACTCAGCAAGGTTATGTCACTTGCGCCAGAAGTGTTATCTCGGAGCATGATCGGGCGGGCGTATCTGTTGGGTCTGTCCAACACTACGGTCATGCCTTCACCCGAAACTGCTACCCTACGTGATCCAGCTGACAAGCGCATGGATCAGTTGGTCTGTCATGCCTTCACCTTGCCGGCCAAGATGGCACTCTCTAGTATCCCCTTTGTGGGTCACAGGCGGTTTGGGGAGCGTCTGGACCTCCTGGTCAAGAACGGAAGACTCCCTTAGCGTCGAAAGTCTGCGCGGCCCTTACGGGGTTCATCTGCCTATCGCTCTTTCGAGGAGGAAGAGGCTATTCATTTTCAGGTGCTCGCAGAGATTCCTGGTGACAAGGTAGGTCCCGCGGCCGACCCAATCTCTCCTGGGATCCATGCCCAAGCCCCCTACCAAGGCCCTCTGGCATGAGGGGGCACCCTCACCCATCCGGGTGGGGGGACAGCTTCTGCTATTTGATCACGTCTAGAGACAGCGCGTCTCGGATCGGTGGATTCAGGAGGTGGTTTCCTCCAGTTACAAAATAGAGCTGGCAGTCTGGCCGCCCTCAAGATTTCTTCAGTCACGGATATCCCAGAACCCATTGACGGCACAAGGCCTGAGGTTGGCCGTCCAACACCTTCTGCTGTCAGGTGTGATTTGTCCCGTGCCTCGGAAGGAAAGGGGTCAGGGCTTTTACTCCAATCTGTTCACGGTGCCCAGGAAGGATGGAACACTGAGACTCACCCTGGACCTGAAGGGTCTCAACAGGTTTGTTAGAATCAGACATTTCCGCATGGAGACCTTACGGTCCACAGTGAGCTCGCTTTAACCTGGCGACTTCTTGACCACGGTGGACATCAAGGATGCTTATCTGCACATCCCTATATTCCAGGGGCATCAGAAGTTCCTGAGGTTTGCGCTGGAGGATCAGCACTACCAGTTTGTGGCGTTGCCATTCGGGATATCCTCAGCACCCCGTGTGGCAGGCGTCAGGCTATCCTGAGTATCCAGGGCATTCGCGTGCTGCCTTATCTGGACGATTTACTGATTGCGGCTCAGTCTCTTCTTCAGGCCGAGAGCGACACCCGGACCGTGTTGTCCACTCTCGAGCATTTCGGTTGGGTAGTCAATTATCCCAAGTCTTCAATCACTCCCTCGATGGTGGGGTCTTTTCTGGGCATGACGTTGGACACCTCTCTGGCCAGGATATTCCTGCCACAGCAGAAAGTGGTGGGTCTTAAGACGCAGGTGAAGGCCTTGCTGTCTTGTCAGCAACCATCTGTCTGTCTGGGGATGAAACTGTAGGCCTGATGGTGTCATGCTTCGAGGCAGTGCCCTTTGCTCAGTTCCACTTGAGACCTCTTCAGTTGTATCTGTTGACCAGTTGGGATCGGACGCAGGAGTCACTGGAATGGGATTTTTCACTGTCTCCCCCGGCCAGGCAGTCCCTTTTGTGGTGGCTGGACCCTAGAAATCTGCTGGTAGGCAAGTCATTTCTGCCTCCACGGTAGGATATTGTCACCACGGACGCCATCCTGACCGGCTGGGGAGGCTTTTGGCTGGCTCAGAAGATCCAGGGTCACTTACCTATAAATCTTGAAGTTGAGAGCGATCCAGTGGGGCTTCTTCACTTGATTCCCCATCTAAGGGGTCGTGCGATTCAGGTTTGCTCGGACAATAAGACGGCGGTCGCCTACATAAATCACCGTGGCGGGACTCGGAGCAAGCGAGCCCTCAAGGAGGTGACCCAGATTCTGACTTGGGCAGAGGAGAATGTTCCCTGTATCTTGGCGGTTTATATTCCTGGGATAGAGACCCGGGAGGCAGACTCCCTGAGCAGGAGCGCCTAGCGCCTGGGGGAATGGTCTCTCAGCAACAAGATTTTTCACGCTCTTGTCTCCGCTGGCGTCAGCCGGGCGTGGACCTATTTGCGTCCAGACACAATCACAAGCTCCCGAGATTCGTCTCCCTGTCGAGAGATCCTCTGGCCTTTGCCACAGACACTCTGGCAATTCCTTGGACGTTCAGGCTCCTTTATGCGTTCCCTCTGTTTCCACTCCTGTGCCGAGTGCTGCGCAAGATAGCCCAGGAGGGGGTACCAACCATCCTGGTGGCTCCTCGCTGGCCGAGGCGGAGTTGGTTCGCCGTCATAATTCAGATGTCAGTAGATCGCTACATCATGCCCGACGATCCAGGGCTTCTCACGCAGGGATCGCTGAGGCACCCCAATTTACAGACACTGGCTTGAAGGCCTGGCTATTTAAACATCAATCCTGACAGACAAGTGGCTGTCAGCCACGGTTGTTCATACCATGATTCAGACGCGGAAGAAGTTTTTTTCCATGATATATTACAGAGTTTGGCATGCCTACATTGCTTGTTGTGAATCCAAGAGCCTTCCTTGTCGCACTTTCCCTAGCTCTAGGATTTTGGAGTTTTCTACAACACAGCTTAGACTTGGGTCTCCAGCTGAGCACCTTCAAGGGCCAGGTCTCGGCCTTAGCCATATTCTTCCAGAGATCCATTGCCAATCATAGACTGATCAAGACCTTCTTTCAAGGGGTTACCCATGCACCCCCACCGCGTAAGCCTGTATTACCAGTGTGGGACTTGAATCTGGTGCTTTCTGCTCTCCAGGGTCCCCCATTTCAGCCCTTGTGCGATGCTGCATTGTCTATTTTGCCCTAAAGGTGGTATTTTTGGTACCTATCACCTCGGTGCGTCGCGTGTCAGAGCTGGCCGTGATTAGTGTAAAGCCTCCTTACTTTGGATGGCATAGGGATAAGGTGGTGTTTCGCTTAAACCTGATTTTTCGCTTAAGGTCGTGTCTCCTTTTCACCTTAATGAGGAAATTCTCTTGCCTTCCTTGTATCCAGCTCCGACTAACTCTAAGGGAAGGACCCTCCATTCCCTGGAGCCATTAAGTACTCCTGGTTGCGACTGAGTCCTTCAGGAAGTCGGATTGTCTTTTTGTCCTCTCCGAGGGGTCTAGGAAGGGCTTGCCTCCGGCCAAGTCCACTCTCAGTAAGTGGATCAGACAGGCGGTGGTGCAAGCATATTCTGCCAAGGGGAAGGAACCCGCTTTTTCGTGTTACAGCTCATTCTACTAGAGCTATTGGTGCTTCCTGGGCTTTTCAGCACCAGGTCTCTGTTGAACAAGTTTGTAAGGCCGCCACTTGGTCTTCAGTTCATACCTTTACAAAGTTTTTACATAGGTTGATGTTAGGGCCTCAGCTGATGCTGTCTTCGGCCGAAAAGTGCTTCAGGCGGTAGTGAAATGAACAGTAGAGGCGGTAGAGGAAACAACAGCACCCTATGGGCTATGCAGAAAAAATGGCACATTCTTTAGCATAGCTCATAGGGTGCCGTTATTTCCAAACTTAAAACTATCCTTACCATGGATATGGCACTCTGGCCATAGGGAGACTCGGGACAATGCCCGGTGAGCCGCACTGCTTTATGGCCAGTTGGGCTGCTGCTTTTAACACCCACATTCAATCCCTGCCCCATTAGTCTCCCTCTCAGCCCCCTGTACCCAGCCCCACTGTACCCAAAATCAAAGGAACCCCAGCCCGATGCTATAGTCCCAGCATCATGGTTGGGGGGCCTCAGTAGGCATCCAGGGCTGATTTTTGGCCCCAGTCCACCACTGATCCTTACCTTAAAGGATATGATGGATCTCACCTTTAAAGAGGACCGAAACCCAGGATTTTGACTACCCATGCCTCAGTAGGCATGTCTCAGGCCGGGCCAGGGGCTGGTAAAATCCAGGGATTATTTTTGGCCCCAGTCCGCCACTGATCCTTACCTTATTGGATATGATGTATCTCACCTTTAAAGTGAAAACAAAGGTCAAAACAAACTCACCTCTTCCCGATCCTACGGCACCTGCGTGGCCACTCGTCCTATCAGTGCGTTTGGATTTGTTGATGTTCCTTCGTCTAAGACGAACGGCTGACAGCCGCATCCTCCCCTCCTCTAACAGGGAGCGTGCCTACACCGGCCATTCTCAAATGCCTGTCGCTGGCACACTGCTCTCCTTTAGCGGGTAAGCGCCCATGGCTCGCGCATGTGCCATCGGACTGGAAGATAAGGTAGATGTATGAGCGACCTGGGGGGTTTCACACAGCGGGGCATCCCGATTTTGGATGCCCCGGGGGAGGGAATCGATTGGCCTGGGAATCTTATAGATTGCCCTTCATTTCCCTTGAAAAAAAAATACACCTGTACCTGCAATGGGGCATTTTTACAGGTGAGGTACATCAAATATCCAATAGGGCCCTTTTTGTTGCCCATTGTTCTATGCTAGGAGCAGTAGGTAATGCTGGATGTCTCTATGCTATGGCAGGAGAGCACAGGTTATCCAATACAATGCTAAAAAAAAGCAAGTAATATTTGTATCCAACTGTAGCGTGCCCCCCCCCCCCCCCCCAGTGTCAGTTGCACTGTTGTGCCCCCAGCACCCCAGTCTGATACTGTACCTACCTGGCTTGGGTTTAGGATTATAGCACCACACGGTCCCAGAAATGCTGGAGTTATAGCAGCATCCTTTGGCATGGCAGTCATCTGACGTTATGCCAGCGTAGCCGCAGCTTGTCCGAGAGGCCAGTGCCACATCGCACAATGGATAAGCTGTTATAATAGAAAACAATCAATCAGGGGGTTATTTAAAAAGCACTAATGCCACGTGGTACCACATAGCGTCAGGTGAACGCAGGGCGCAGTATGTGAAGACCACATATATGAAAGCTGAACTGGTGAGCGCCTCTAATAGCCTCGTGTAGCTTCACATGTATCACAGCGGTGGCTCAGTGTAAAGTGCTGGCGCTCTATGTTCAGCAGCGCCATGTAGCACCTGTCACTCAGCAGTGTTATCCAATAAACTTCAATGGTGTCTAATTATTTTTTCGCCCTATAAGACGCACCTGCTCACAGGCTGCAACTAGGATTTGGAGGAGGAAATTAAGAAAAAAAATATTCTGAACCAAATGTTATGCTAAAACACTATCCCCCAAGAACCAAATAATAGGCAAGGTGCAGAATCTCACCATTACAGGCAGAGTGGCATTCCCTCCCCCCATGGCCAGTGTGGCATTCCTCCCTCACTTTCCCTATAAGCAGCATGGCATTTCCCCCCTCCCATTCTCATAGGCAGTGTGGCATCCCCCCTCCCAATCCCCATATAGGCAGTGTGGCATTCCCCTCCCAATCCCCATATAGGCAGTTTGGCATACACCCCCTCCCATTTCCATAGGCAGTGTGGCATCCCCCCTCCCAATCCCCATATAGGCAGTGTGGCATTCCCCTCCCAATCCCCATATAGGCAGTGTGGCATCCCCCCATCCCATTCCCATATAGGCAGTGTGGCATCCCCCCATCCCATTCCCATATAGGCAGTGTGGCATTCCCCCCATCCCATTCCCATAGGCAGTGTGGCATCCCCCCTCCCATTCCCCATATAGGCAGTGTGGCATTCCCCTCCCAATCTCCATATAGGCAGTGGGGCATTCCCCTTCTCAATCCCCATATAGGCAGTGTGGCATCCCCCCTCCCATTCCCCATATAGGCAGTGTGGCATACCCGTCCCAATGCCCATATAAACAGTGTGGCATTCCCCTCATCCCATTCCCATAGGCAATGTGGCATCCCCCCTCCCATTCCCCATATAGGCAGTGTGGAATTCCGCTCCCAATCCCTATATAGGCAGTGTGGAATTCCGCTCCCAATCCCTATATAGGCAGTGTGGCATTCCCCTTCCCAATCCCCATATAGGCAGTGTGGCATTCCCCTTCTCAATCCCCATATAGGCAGTGTGGCATTCCCCTTCTCAAACCCCATATAGGCAGTGTGGCATTCCCCTCCCAATCCCCATATAGGCAGTGTGGCATCCCCCCTCCCATTCCCCATATAGGCAGTGTGGCATCCCCCTCTCAATCCCCATATAAACAGTGTGGCATTCCCCCCATCCCATTCCCATAGGCAATGTGGCATCCCCCCTCCCATTCCCCATATAGGCAGTGTGGCATTTCCCTCCCAATCCCTATATAGGCAGTGTGGCATTCCCCTTCCCAATCCCCATATAGGCAGTGTGGCATTCCCCTTCCCAATCCCCATATAGGCAGTGTGGCATTCCCCTTCCCAATCCCTATATAGGCAGTGTGGCATCCCCCTCCTAATCCCCATATAGGCAGTGTGGAATTCCCCTTCCCAATCCCCATATAGGCAGTGTGGCATCCCCCCTCCCATTCTCCATGTAGGCAGTGTGGCATTCCCCTTCCCAATCCCCATATAGGCAGTGTGGCATCCCCTTCCAATCCCCATATAGGCAGTGTGGCATTCCCCTCCCAATCCCCATATAGGCAGTGTGGCATTCCCCTCCCAATCCCCATATAGGCAGTGTGGCATCCCCCCATCCCATTCCCACAGGCAGTGTGGCATTCCCCTCCCATTCCCATATAGGCAGTGTGGCATTCCCCCCATCCCATTCCCACAGGCAGTGTGGCATCCCCCCTCCCATTCCCCATATATGCAGTGTGGCATTCCCCCTCCCATTCCCCATATAGGCAGTGTGGCATCCCCCTCTCAATCCCCATATAAACCATATAAACACTGTGGCATTCCCCCCATCCCATTCCCATAGGCAATGTGGCATCCCCCCTCCCATTCCCCATATTGGCAGTGTGGCATTCCCATCCCAATCCCCATATAGGCAGTGTGGCATCCCCCTACCAATCCCCCTATAGGCAGTGTAGTATTCCCCTTCTCAATCCCTATATAGGCAGTGTGGCATCCCCCTCCTAATCCCAATATAGGCAGTGTGGCGTTCCCCTCCCAATCCCCATATAGGCAGTGTGGCATTCCCCTCCCAATCCCCATATAGGCAGTGTGGCATCCCCCCATCCCATTCCCATATAGGCAGTGTGGTATTCCCCCCATTCCATTCCCATAGGCAGTGTGGCATCCCCCCTCCCATTCCCCATATAGGCAGTGTGGCATCCCCCCATCCCATTCCCATATAGGCAGTGTGGTATTCCCCCCATTCCATTCCCATAGGCAGTGTGGCATCCCCCCTCCCATTCCCCATATAGGCAGTGTGGCATTCCCCTCCCAATCCCCATATAGGCAGTGTGGCATTCCCCTTCTCAATCCCCATATAGGCAGTGTGGCATCCCCCCTCCCATTCTCCATGTAGGCAGTGTGGCATTCCCCTCCCAATCCCTATATAGGAAGTGTGGCATTCCCCTTCCCAATCCCCATATAGGCAGTGTGGCATCCCCCTCCCAATCCCCATATAGGCAGTGTGGCATTCCCCTCCCAATCCCCATATAGGCAGTGTGGCATCCCCCCATCCCATTCCCATATAGGCAGTATGGCATTCCCCCATCCCATTCCCATAGGCAGTGTGGCATCCCCCCTCCCATTCCCCATATAGGCAGAATGGCATCCCCCCCCCCCCCCCAATCCCCATATATGCAGTGTGGCATTCCCCTTCTTAATCCCCATATAGGCAGTTTGGCATCCCCCCTCCCATTCCCCATATAGGCAGTGTGGCATCCCCCTCCCAATCCCCATATAAACAGTGTGGCATTCCCCCCATCCCATTCCTATATAGGCAGTGTGGCATTCCCCCATCCCATTCCCATAGGCAGTGTGGCATCCCCCCTCCCATTCCCCATATAGGCAGAATGGCATCCCCCCCCCCAATCCCCATATATGCAGTGTGGCATTCCCCTTCTCAGTCCCCATATAGGCAGTTTGGCATCCCCCCTCCCATTCCCCATATAGGCAGTGTGGCATCCCCCTCCCAATCCCCATATAAACAGTGTGTCATTCCCCCCATCCCATTCCCATAGGCAATGTGGCATCCCCCCTCCCATTCCCCATATAGGCAGTGTGGCATTCCCCTCCCAATCCCTATATAGGCAGTGTGGCATTCCCCTTCCCAATCCCCATATAGGCAGTGTGGCATCCCCCTCCCAATCCCCATATAGGCAGTGTGGCATCCCCCTCCCAATCCCCATATAGGCAGTGTGGCATTCCTCTTCCCAATCCCCATATAGGCAGTGTGGCATCGCCTTTCCAATCCTCATAGGCAAAAGTAAAAAAAAACAACTTGCCTTTCTATCCTTCCCGCTCACGCTGCCACCTGCACACACAAACACCCGGCACCGTACAGTTGTGGCCGTGGCCAATGTTCAATCGTCGGCCACGCCCACCCATTGTATGAAGCCGGGTGTCTGTGTGTGTGCTGGCGCCACAGAGAAGAAGCGGCAGGGACATTGCAAACGGCAGATACCGCTGCCTCCACTGCTCGCGCTGCCGCCGCTGCTTCTTCTTTGCGGTGCCTGCACACACAGAGCAAACACTCTGTACAGCGATAGACGCGGCCAATGCTCGAGCGTCAGCCAAGCCCACCCGCTGTACGAAGCCAGGTGTCTGTGTGTGCAGGTGCCGAGGAGAAGAAGCGGCAGCAGATACAGCAAAGACGTTGGGGGCAGCGCGAGCGGGAAGGATGGAAAGGTGAGATGACTTTTTTCCTTTTTTATTTTTTTACATTTGCCTGATAAGACACACTGACACCCCCCTCCACACACACACACACACACACACACACACGTGTGTCTTATAGGGCGAAAAATACAGTAAATAGCATTAAGATAAACTGGTTTGCACAATTTTAGCATAAAATTATTGTGCTGACTCTCCTGGCTACAAACCAAAGACTTTTATTATTGCTGCATGAATTTTTGTTTTTTGCTGCAGAATTGCATGTGGTGTTCTGCCATTGCAGTGTCAGTGCTACAGTGTCTTACCAATGTCATTCCATGTGTTTTCGCTCTGGTGCTGGTGGATATGTGTTGAGAAACAGCCTTTTTTTATATAGCGTCCGGTGCTCGTCCCCAGAGCGCCCAGTTTTATAGTGCCAACGCTGGTGGTGTGTGTTTTGTTGTTAAATATAGGCTTCAGCGCCGAGCGTCGGCCGCTCTTCACTGGCGCTACCTATTGTTCGCTGCAGCTATATCCTGTTGTTATATATACATCCCAAGTGTCCCTGATTTGGAGGGACTGTCCCTCTTTTGAGTCCATGTCCCCCTGTCCCTCGTTGTTCTCTTTTGCCCCTCTTTGAGGTGTAACATGCAGATCTGCAGCAATAAATGATTCATTTGCCTATTCGAAGTGTTTCTATTGTTGCAACTGTTACACCCTATCTCCTATCTATCCCTCAATGAGGGGGCGTGGCCTAATTTAACAAATGTCCATCTTTACCAGCCTAAAAAGTTGGTAGGTATGGTCATAGCGTCACCTTTGGCGCCATTCCCTCGAGGCGCTACATAGAGTTTTCTATTAGCGGTGCAGTGAAGAGATCTGCTTTCGGTTTCGCTTTATGCGGGATCAAGATGGCTGCCCCCAGACATTACATTTATCAATGCTGAACAGGATACTACAGCGTCACTTGTCCAGCACCAAAGCTATGTCATAGCACCAGACACCCACTTGCAGCGCCGTCTTGCGAATGCTCTAAGCGCCACAACAAAGACACACAAATGGGAATACACGGCGCTAGTCTTAAATCAGCCTCCATGTTTCATTGCATTACTATAAGTGGGTGGGTTTTGTTCCAATGATCTGAGCACCACAGCAAGGAAAATCCATATATAAAATGGTACCACTGTCATGTGATTCAGAGATCACTTCTACAGGTCCATATTAAAAGGAAAAGTCCCCTTTTGTCAGGTGTTTTGTGTTCTCCCTTATTGTTTTCCTCTTTTGGAATTTAAAATAAACACATGTGTTATGATTGTCTCCCCGGACCTGTGATTTACTTCTCAGCATTAGAGATGAGCAAACTTTTTAAAAGGTCTGTTTGAGTGATTTTGACTATCCTGGGTTTTGGTCCTTTCCCCCGGGGCACCCTGATTGGCTGTGTAAAACCCCCCAGAACGCTGAGCCCAACTCACCTCTTCCCAGTCCTACGGCACATGTGCAGCCGCTCGTCCAATCAGTGCCCTCGGACCCGCTGACATCACGTCGTCTAAGCCTTCGTCTAAGGCCAGTGACTCAGAGCGCACTGGCGGCCACATCCCCTGCTTTCCTCTAACAGTGAGCGTGCCTGCACAGGCCATTCACAAATGGCTGGTGCGGACACCCACCCTGCTAGAGGGATAGCGGGGATGTGGCCATTGCGCATGCGCCGTTGGACCAGGAAACAAAGTATATGGGGCAACCTGAGGAGTTTCACACAGCGGGATGCACCACAGGGGGAGGGAATTGATCGGCCCGGGAATCTTATAGATTCTCTGTGCTAAAAGATAAAGCAAATTAGCTTACCTCTGTTTCAGGGTTTATGGGTTTAATTGTTTAAAAAAAAAAAAAAGACAACATAGGGTTTCCCTCTCCAGCAGGGCAGAACCTCACAAAAAAAATGTGGAGATCCTACAGCGCATACACAGACCGTGGTGTCCCCTTTGGCTGATGCGTGTCCCTGCACCAGAACTATCTGAATGATAACAGCTGGACCCCTGTGCTAAGAGATCCAGTGGGGGTCACAAACAATTTGGTATTACATTGTTAAAGAGGAACATCAGACCTAAAATAAAAAGGGACCAACCCCCCTCCCCCATTGCCCCCCCATTTACCTTCTGGCTGCTTCAGGCCCCGATCCTCACCCCACCTGCTTAGCCATTGCTAACTGACAACTCCTTAATGTCCCACGGCGATCTCGCAGCTTCGCAAAGTATCGCAGGATTTTGGGCCGCTCCATTGCATCCCATTCATGGGCTCTGCGTAGGCGAGAGATCGGGGGCCACATGCGGTGTCTGATGGGATGCAAGATGGCGCCGCTTGTCGGGAGGTTGCCCGGAATCCGAGGGACCCAAAAGGTGGATCCCCCGGCGAGGTGAGTAAATACTCCACAAATGTAAAACAGGAGGAAGGGGGGGGGCAGTCTGTGAGGTTCCTGAACTCATGAATAGGACGCAATGGGGCCATCTGAAATCCTGTGAGTACTGAGCGGCCTGGGACTTTGAAGAGCATGGCTAAGGCCGTGCTGTCACTTACAGATGGCTAAGCTGGCATGGGAGGAGCAAAGGGTCAGGCCACGAAGCAGCCGGATATCGCTGCAGCATGCAGAGGCGACATCCAGAAGGTAAGTAGGGGCCTTTTGGGAGGGGGGTGAGAATCGGGCCCTTTTTATTTTTGGTCCGGTGTTCCTCTTTAAAGTGGACCAAAACCCAGGATTTTGACTATCCTGGGTTTTGGTTCACTCCCCCGGAGCACGCTGGTCAGGGGTGCCCTGCTATGTGAAACCCCCCAGATCTCCCGCATCAACTCAACTCACCACGGTCCTACGGCGCATCTTAGCTCAGCAGCTTCGAGCACGCTGGCGGCCGCATCTCGCACTACCCCATCCCGCGCTTCCCCGCGTGCAGGGAACGGATTGGCCCGGGAATCTAGATCCAGCTGAGTTTTGGTACACTTTAAGGATTGTTACTCTACTCTATGTACAAGGATTGCTTACTGTAATATATGGTATATATATATATATATATATATATATATATATATATATATATAGTAATCAATCCTTGGTCAGATGTTCAATAATTATTATATTATTATTAGTTTAAAATATTTTTTCATAATAAATGTGTGTAAATATGCTGCATTGCACATCAAGAAGACAATTGTGCTACATTAAAGCAGAATGCAACCCACAATTTTGACTATCCCGAATTGGGATTCCCCGCTTTGTAAAACCCCCCAGAATGCCCTCTAAAACTCTAAACCTCTTCCCAGGTCCAACGGCGCACAGACTTTCGTCCAATCAGAGCTGTTGGCATGACTATGTCATACAGCAAACGGCCCCGATTTTCTGCATGGGAAGCGCAAATGGACGCATTCCCCAGCAGCATGCGCCGTGAAAATGCAAAGGATGCGCCCGCTCTCACCTTCTATTGTAAACCCTCAGAGCTGTTTGCAGAATGACATGGTCACAGCAGATGGCTCTCATTGGATGAGAGCCTGTGTATACGTTGCTGAAGCAGAGAAAGGTAAGCGTTTACGGGGCCCGGGGTGTTTCACACAGCGGGTCATCCCAACTTGACATGCTGCTGGAGGAAGACCAGGGCATACCCAGGTGGGTTTTATTCTGCTTTAAATTGGACACTCTATCAACATTTGATTTATTAGAGATTTTATCTCTCTTAATATAAATTAGGTAAGATAAGTAAGGTAATCAACACTGGAATTCTCTTACATATGCAACTATTTGTCTCGCTTCAGTGACATGGAGGCTGATTCACTACTAGCGCCAGGTATTGCCAGATGAGCGTCTATATGGCGGCGCTTGGAACGACCGCTAGTAGACGCTGTAAGCGGGTATTGGACGCTGTAACAGAGCGTCTTGTTCGCTGTAGCAACCTGACCGGCATTAATGAATGTGTTGGGCGCTCTAACACCAGTACAGCGCTGCAGCGAGTGAGAGGTAGCGCCAGCTCAGTGCGACCGACTCTCAGCGCTCCACACCATATTTAACAAAACACTAGACACACACAGCGTTGGTGCTCTAAATCTGGTCGCTGTAGCATAGAGCGCCAGACGCTGTGTGATTAAAGTCTGTTTCTGAACACATATCCACCAGTAACAAAGTGAAAACACATGGAATGACGTTGTTATAGCACTGTGACATTAAAGTGGACCAACACCCAGGATTTTGACTATCCTGGGTTTTGGTCCACTTCGGTGGGGCACCCCGATCAGGGGTGCCCCGCTGTCTGTAACCCCCCCGGAAAGCCCAGAAATACTCACCTCACCACGCTCCCACGTGACCGCGCTAGCCAATCACAGCGCTCAGAGCCGCTGTGGTATGCGCGTCCAAGGCCGCTTGGACGCGCATACCAGCTCAGCTGGCTCTGAGCGCTGGAGGCCGCGTCTCGCGCTTCCCTCTAACAGGGAGCGCGCCTGCGCCGGCCATTCACAAGCGGCCGGCGCGGGTGCGCGCCCTGCTAGAGGGAAGCGCGAGACGCGGCCACGGCTCGCACATGCGCCGATGGAAGGGGGCTGAGGTAAGGATTGTGGGCCTCCTGGGAGGGATCTGATCGGTCCGGGAATCTTATAGATTTCCGGGCCGATCCCCCCTGGGTGTTGGTCCACTTTAACACTTTAGTGACAGACCTGTTATGCCAATTCTGCATAAAAATATAAAAAGTTAAAAAAATGTATAAATATAATATGTTTGTTTGCAGCCAGGAGATGTCACACAATGATTGGAGCAAAAAAAAAAATGTAAATTGCCAAACTAATGAAAGCCCCATTGAAATGTATGGGAGAGTGACACTGAACGATAGGTACTACATGGCGCTTCTGAACCTAGAGTGCCGGCGCTATACGCTGAGCCGCCTGTAATATTACATCCGACGCTACATGGCGCTGTTAGAGATGCCCACAAGATTCGCTTTCTTAAATGTGGTTTCCCGTACAGCGCCCGGCGTTCTCCAGACGCTGCCTGCCGCTACGAAGCACTACCTGGCACTAGCCGTTCTTAAATAACCCCCTAATTTAAAGTCCACTTACCTTCTACTGCAGCTGGTTTAAAGCACCACGTTACACCACCAATACTGGAGTCAAAGCAGCAGCCTTTGGATTCACATGTAGCTTTGGTGATCCCCGCATAGCCGCACTCTAACCGAGAATTCGGAGCAACAACACACCGGGCTTTAGCTGTTGAAGAGACACAAAATACAACATGAATAATCCATGAGAGATGAATAACAAATAAAATATGTCTCCGCACAGGCACAGGCAATGTTACAAGTGTGGCCCAAAAACACATTCACAAGCTGATTCATTACTAACGCGAGGTAGCGACAGATGAGCGTCTGTAGCACGGATTTCAGAGCGACTGCTAGTAGTCGCTGTGCTCAGCCATGGTTAGTTGTTTCAGAGCGCCTTAGACGCTGGCCGGCATTGATGAATATGTTGTGTGAGTCGCAGTACTACTCTGTATGGGAGCGAACAGTAGCGCCAGCTCAGTGCGACTGACACACCACATTCATAAAAAAAAAGCCTCACACATTTCCGGCGCTCAAAATCGGGTCGTTATGGTAGCCCATAGCGCCAGAGGCTGTGATTAAAGTCTGTTTTTAAACATGTATCCACCAGTAACAAAGCGAAAATATATGGAATGACATTGTTATTACATTGCAACATGAACACTTTAATACCAGACATGTAAGGACAATTCTGCATAAAAATATGAAAAATCTAAAAAGTTTTAAAAAGTGTCAATTTCTAGGCCAGGATACATGTCAGAAAGATTTGAGTTTTTATTAAAAGTTTTTTCACAAAAGGGAGAGGGGTGGCACTGACACACAATATCCCTATTGGGGTGCACTGCCCTATTATACCCTTCCAAATGTTCCAAACAAGCAATTAGGGGTTACCTCCAAAAAACCAGATCCAAGGGACTAACAACTGCACTCACCACACTATTCAATTTAATAGGAACATTTATTAATTGATGTAGCCATTAAAAACATATCCAATGCCATTAGCGTAATCTACCATAAGGGGGAGCTGTCCGCCCAATTCATAATAACAGTGCTCTCATAAAGATAAAACTATATATATACCTGTATATACCAATCCATGAATATAAAGTGCTAGTGCTCAAAAATAGTGCATCAATTTCAATCAGAACATGTGCAAAAAATGCATCAGATCACAGCAAAAAGTAAACATAAGACATATAATACCAATGTTAACAGTGTTAATGGACAGCAGTGCCCCTCGCGGCCCAGCCCACGCGTTTCGAGACCTCCGAGGGTCTCTTTCTCAAGGCACAGGTGTTTCTCAAGGCACATGCCTGCACCAGGCAGTTTTGGTCCCCTTTAATGCTTACAATGCTGGAAAATATACCCAAGCTGTATAAACAAAATTGAGCTGAAACAAGTCTGTAGGTGACAGGAAAAAATGTGCCCCCTACCTATGGTGCTGCCACTGTCCCACACCAGAGTGTGCCATGCTGTACATCTTCCTTGCAGCAGACATGGCTGAGCACAATATGGGAGATGAGGGGCCTGGAGTATGGCCAGTGGTGGACTGGGGCCAAAAATCAGCCTGGGATTTTACCAGCCAGTGACATATCTGCTGCTTTCTAGCCAGTCAGCCAATGTGCTCCAAGGCTGAGGCTAAAATATTAGAGGGAGGACATGGGTTGGGGTTGCTTGGGTGAGGGGGTAGAATGAGGAAGGGGATGGGGGCTGGAATTAGGTGGTAGTGTTAGTAAAGGTAGCAGCCCACAGGGGCAGACTGGCCCGGGTCTCTCTATGGCCAGTCTGCCCCTGCGTATGTCACAACTAACAATGGTCCTGACCCATTTTTGGAAATCAGGCTGGCTGGGATAAAGGTGCCATACCATGCACAATGACCATTGCACATAGGGCGATTGCCTTTCTCGCCCACCACTAGAAACAGAGTTTAAACATAGTTAGGGCAGTCATTGTTGTGTACACTTTGCTTTTAAAATGGAGCAACTTTAACTTTCCTGGGTTTTTGTCCTTTCCCCCTGGGCCCGCTGTGTGAAACCCCCAGATTGCCCAAACTCACTCACCTTTTCCCGATTCTACCAAAAAAGAGGGAGCAGCAGGCACAGCCTAAATCAAAATCATGTGCATACTCCTAGGTCTGTGCCACACCAATAACCATAAACTGCCACATAGGCACAAGAAAACCTTTCACAAATGGGCACAGCACAAAATATATAGTAAAAATATAAATCTTTATTTTAGTGACTTAAAAACAATTGCACCAATAGGTAGCCCTATTGCTCTCATAAAAACAAATCAAAGACTTTATCACCTCCATACTGGGAATATCACATAAAAAACAGATCTAAATTCATAATGTTACACATATCCTAGATACTAATCCTATTCAATACAGAAAAGATACAATAAATATAAATGTGACAATATATATATATATATATATATATATATATATTTATATATATCCAACCATGTGCAATAAGTTACATAGAAAAATATTAGGTATAGATGAAAAGTATTTTACTCAATCATAGTTTTGTAGGATTACAAAGTGGATTTATATTTAGCTTGATTACTGGTATTGCACTGCAATTTCAGCATTTGCACTTTATAACAGGAGAGCTCAGCTGTCATCAATTTGTTTCAATATAGCTTATTGCACATGGTTGGATATATATATATATATATATATATATATATATATATATATAGTCACATTTATATTTATTGCATTATCGATTCCCGGACCGATCTTGTGGGTTTTAGTCCACTTTAATAGAAATGTGAAATAAGAATAAAAACATTGTAACTTTTTTATTGAGTAAAATCAATCAATCATATACAATATATACAAAGTTACAATAAATAAATAAAAATGAAATAAATAATAAACAAAAAGAAACAGGTCTAACAATTTGGCATATAATATATCATCATTCTATATACAATCTAACAATACACTATACACAGGGCCGGATTATGAGGGGGGCGCAAGCGGCGCGAGCCCCGGGGCCTCCACCACTTTCCCTGCTAAGGGGGCCACTACCAAACTTTGGGTTATGGTCTGGTCCAGGAGGCTTTTCCGTCTTTATTATGACGGGCCGCAGGGCCTGCAACAAGGCTATAGGCAGCAGTGGGGGCAACCTGCGTCTACCCGCACAAGGGGGCACAAGGGACTCGATCTGACATTCCAGTAAGTAGGCGGGTGCCAGACAACCACCAATCAGTTACTTGGCTGGACTATTATTTTAAAGGAAAAAAAAATACTGTATCTGGGGCCTCCACCAGATTTTGTGCCCAGGGGGCTCACCCACACTTGATCCGGCCCTGACTATACACAATTCAGCAGACTAAGAGACCCCGTCACCTGTGCACGCAGCCGTTCTTCAAAAATATGTTGTTACCAAAAATCTACAGGTGAGGAGAGACAGAAAAGCCCACCAGAGGGAAGTCATGAGGACTAAGGGGGCCTGATGTTCCTCCACGCCTTCATCCAGGCCCCCCGTTCCCACCTGTCCCTCTCCAGCACCCGGATCTTGCCCACCTCATGCAGGATGTCATGCACCACCACCGGGACAGGGAGGACTTTCTTCCTAATGCAGAACTGGCACTGTGCATTCCACGTGAATAAAAAGATTGTAAGCATTGTTTCACCGTATAGCCCACTGGAATATGCCCGAGCTGTATACATACATGTACATGTGAATGTAAAGAGGACTTTAGTGTATAGGTTTCCCCAAAGGAGTAGCTAGGCATTCTGGCACCCGGGGCAAAGATTCGAAATGGCGCCCCCACCTGTTCTCAGGCCCCCCTTTGGTGCCCCTCTCACCTGCTGCATCCGGGGAAAGTGCCCCCCTGCTCCCCCCTAGCTATGCCCCTGGGTTTCCCCTATGAATTAGCTCTTGCACAGCAAATTTGCATTACATTTCTAGACTATATTTAAATACTTACCAACATCTTGGGCTGAGCAAGTGACTCCCAGCAGAAGCACCCCGGCCAGGATCCAACAAAGCTTGCACTCCATTCCAAACCTGCCCTGGAGGAAAGAGATCAAGTCAGCACTAAAGTGGGGGTAATTTATACCTTTGGATCTGCTTGCTCAACCATTCAGAAAACAGGCTGGACTGATTCCTCCCATACACCTCCCTGCTTTCTTATATTATAAATGAAGTAGATGTAGCTCCACCTACTTTAAATGTGTAGAAAAAAGTTGAATAAGGGAGAGCATAGGAGAAATGTAATTAACTTTGCTGCAAACCTCAATAAAGACATTAAAGAGGCTCCGACCCTTTGTTACAATCAGGGCTGGCTGCAGGTTTATGTGGGCCCTTGGGCACAGGGCAGTGCCAGCACAGGGCAAACCTGGGCAATTGCCAGGGCCCCTGGCATCTTTAGGGGCCCACTCAAGCTCACACTTGGCAATGGTATTTTTTACAGTGGACCTGAACCACCAAGTGTTGTGTGCAGACCTGCTCATGGCTGGCCTCAGCAACAGGGGATGATCAGCAACAATGGAGAAGGTGGCATGAAATGGAGGGCATCTGAGGGAAGCTCAGAAGGTGACGAGAACCAGGTGACAACAGACAGCAATGATGGAGTCTTTAGTGGCAGCGGAGTATGCAGTAAGGACTAGAGGGTGCTTGGTGGCAGTACAGAATGCAACAGGGACTAGAGGATTATTGGTAGCTATAGGGAAGGCAATAAGGACTGGAGGATGATTGGTGGCTATAGGGAAGGCAATAATGACTAGAGGATGATTGGTGGCTATAGGGAAGGCAACAGGGACTAGAGGATTATTGGTAGCTATAGGGAAGGCAATAAGGACTGGAGGCTGATTGGTGGCTAAAGGGAAGGCAATAAGGACTGGAGGATGATTGGTGGCTATAGGGAAGGCAATAATGACTAGAGGATGATTGGTGGCTATAGGGAAGGCAATAAGGACGGGAGGATGATCAGCAGCAGAAGATGACCCATTTGTGGCAGCGGAGCTCAAAGGTTACATCATGTGACACACTACTTTGGGGCCCACTAAGACTCTCCTGCCCAAGGGCACCCACAAACCTGGAGCTGGCCCTGCTTGGGCAGCATGATCTCAGTGGACCCCTTTTTGGTTAAGAGTCACATCACATCACTGAGGAATGTCCCAAATCTGTATGCCCCCTAAGGGTCATGCTATTTGGACCAAAACTCTAGTTTTGGTCTACTTTGAAGCGCACCAAACCCCTTTAAACCTGACCTGGGAAAAGAAAAAAAAAACCTTCTTTAAAGAATAAAAAATACCTCTACTGTGCTTTCCTCCTGGGATCGCACTCCTGCCCGCGCCTATCACGTGGTGTGGAGGCCCCTTCTTCTCTTTCCAGCGGGGACAGCACAGGTAGCAGCAGAACCTTATTGCTGCACAGTGTTGTCCCTACCTGGGGGAGGAAGAGATGTTGCATCGGCCTCATAGTCATCGCTGGTGCGCCCTCCCAGTCCGCCTCCAGTCAAGCGTCATCGCTTACCCCAAAGGCCGGCCCTGTCAGTGGGCCCCCCTGGGGGCCCCCGGCAGCTGCCCCATCTTACCAGGTGCTGACACCGGCCCTGGTTACAATAATCAAGTCCTTCAAACCTTTCAAAATGATCATGCTCAAAAGACACTATGCAAAATGTAAAAGGTTTATCTACATTAATCACTGCCTACCCACAGATTTTCTGTTAAAGTGGACCAAAATCCAGGATTTTGACTATCCTGGGTTTTGGTCCTTTCCCCTGGGGCACCCCGATCGGGAATGCCCTGCTGCTTGAAACCCCCCAGATCGCCGAAGTTAACTCACCTCTTCCTGGTCCTACAGTGCATGCTAGGCCGCTCATCCAATCAGCACGCTCGGAGGGCTCTAACAGTGAGGGTGCCCGCATTGGTCATCCACAAATGCCTCAGACGGGCACACGCTCTGCTAGAGGGATAGCGGGGATGCAGCCATGGCTCGTGCATGCGCTGTTGGACTGGGGGAAGCCCTGTGCTTTCTCCTCAAGATGGTGGTACCCAGGACCCGGATCGTCGAGATAATGGTGCTGGACGAGATTAAGCTTTTTATTCTCTGCAACCTCGCACCCTGCCTCAGCTCCAGGGGAGTGTTGCAGGGCATCAGGCAATGCTCGTGGCCCTCGATATCGTGCCTACGCAGTGCCAATGAACGGTATGCAACGAGGCAGCCCGAAATCCTGCGAGACATCACTGAGTGGGGCAGCACCTTGAAGAACATGGCTAAAGCCCTGCTGTCACTTACAGACAGCTAAGCCAGCTCGAGGGGCAGCGGTCTGGCCCTGAAGCAACCGAATGTTTCCGGAGTGGCTACATCCAATAGGTAAGTAGGGGCCGATGGGGAGGATCATCTCCTTTTTGTTTTTGGTCTGATAATCCTCTGTAAACAACCCTCCCTCCTCCCTCACTGCCTTTTGTATGTCAGCATTATCCAAAACGCCAACATTCGGCAGCATTCCTGGCCCATTTCCACCACCCCTTCATTGCTCATCACTGAATGAAGGCTGCAGCCTTAGCCATACTCACCCTTCGCCGTCCCTCTTCAAATGACCCGCGCAGCACTTCAAATCTTGCGGCATTTGCACCAAGTGTCATTGCAGCCTATGATCTGAGGGGGGTGCATTGCATGACCGGACGGCAAGATGGCGCTGCCAGGCGGAGACGGAGTGGGACTGTGGGATGTCGGAGCATGATGTGACCGGACAGGTAAGTTAAAGCGGACCTTCAGCATCATTTAATAAAAAGTCCAAACCCTTAAAAAACTATTTCCCAGCATCTCAAATTAATATATTTTATGTTTTTAGTTTTCACTTTTTATTCTTTTCTCCCATTGGGCTGCAACTTTGTTCAGGACTCTAGGATACGGGCGCCGCCATCTTGCCTCAGAAGCATCACATACTGGGGAGGAGTGCAAAAGTACAGAGGGCGGGTTATAGCTGTGCTTTGCACAGACAGAGCAGAGCCATGGTCAGGAAAAGGACAACAATCCCAGAATGCAGAGCAGCACAGTCAGAAGACAGCCTGAGGCAGCCTGAGACTTCATGGGCAGCCATCTTGGATGTTTTAAGCTCCTAAAATGCAGGTAGGAGAATTTTTAATGTGGGCAATCTGTATGTACAGGGTGGGGGAAACATACAAGATAGGCTCTTATTCAGGGTGAAGATCTGGGTTAAAAGTTGTGAAATGTGAAATCCGAGGTGCAGGGGGGCCCAGCAAGTCAGGTTTAGGGAGTTTTTATTAACTCCCCAATACCTGAAATGTTCCTTTTTAAATGTTGCTGGATGGGAGATAATAGGGTTGATTCAGAGATAGATACGCATGGACTTTCTCATGTGTGTATTTCTTTTTAATATTTAGCTTGTTTTTTGGTTTTTACGTTACTTTTTCCGTTACATTATTTGGATGAGCTTGCGTCTGATTCTGAGACATGATTGCCGATGGACCACCGCCCTATTAAACGGTTTCATTTCTGCTCCACTTACGGGACCATTTTTCGATTGCTATTGTTGAACATGTTTTGCGGCTATGTGGAGGAGTATGAGCGCCTTCAGCTCCAAGGCATTGCATGTATCAGCATGGCCGAGGCCAGATTGCACCGGCGGCGCATGCATATCGATCGCATGCATGACGTTGAGCTGTTCGAGCTGACCCGACTTAATCGCGCTTCCCTCCATAAACTGTATAGTGCGGCCATGGTTAGCCCGCACCACAAGGAAGGGGCAAGCAATTTCAGGTATGACCAAGATGCTTGGCTGCCTGCAATTTTTGGCGAACGGCTCGTTCCAGAGGCTGGGTGCCCTCTCCGCGGGGATCTGCCAGCCTACGCTGTGCCGCGCGCTATCCAAGTTTCCGAATGGCATGGCTACCATTAGTCCCAAATATATTTCCTTTCCGGACGACATGGTAGCCTGGAACACGCTTAAGTTGGGATTTTTTAATATCGCCGACATGCCCAACGTCATGGGTGCGATCGATTGTACCCACGTTGCATTGGTCCCTCCCGCAGCCGACGAGTAAATCTATAGGTAAGTTAATTGTGTCATTTTGTTATATTATTTAGGCAAACTTTATTGTAACTATCTATTAATCCCTCCTTCTAAAGTGTCCTTTTAAACCAGTTTACAATGCATACCTTAATCCCTCCTTCTAAAGTGTCCCTTTGAACCACTTTACAATGCATACCTTAATCCCTCCTTCTAAAGTGTCCCTTTGAACCACTTTACAATGCATACCTTAATCCCTCCTTCTAAAGTGTCCCTTTGAACCACTTTACAATGCATACCTTCATCAATTAGTTTCATGTAGGCCTTATCAAACCATTTTAATGCTGACCTTAATTAGTAATTAGCATGTTAATCTTTATTTTCTTCCACATCCATATAATATTTGTGATTTAAACTACTTATGTACTTGGTTAATGTTATTTGGATTGTAGAACAGATTTTTTGGGGTGTTAGGAGTTAGTGTTTGAGTTGTTTAGATTGGCTTGCTGTAATTTTTTATTTTTGGTTTTCAGGAACCGCAAGATGGGCCACTCGCTGAATATCCAAGCAGTGGTTGGCCCGGACCTGCGATTCCTTAGTGTACTTGCCGGGTATCCAGGCTCCTCCCATGATGCTTATGTCTTGCGGCGCTCCGGATTATTTTGTCGGTTTAAGTCTGGAGAATTATCTGGTGGATGGCTCCTGGGTAAGTTTGCTCAAATTCCATCATTCCATTTTCACTGTATGGCTATGAATATAGTTGATGACCCATGTCTTAACCTATGGCTGTTTTTTGCCCTTGATGACATGTTAAACAATAATGTTTCTTAGAATGTGTAATTTATGTAAGTATTTTGTTATTCTTTCAGGGGATTCTGGATATCCGCTTCTGCCCTGGCTCCTGACGCCCGTTCTTCGCCCACAGAATGCGGCCCAGGGGGCGTATAATCGGGCCCACCGGAAGACCCGGGCCGTAGTGGAGAGGGCCTTTGGACTGCTGAAGTCCCGATTTAGATGTTTGGACCATACAGGGGGGGCACTGTAGTATGACCCCAACAAGGTCATCCAAATTATCCTTGCATGCTGCGTGCTGCATAATTTTGCCCTGATGCAGCGTGTCCCCTGTTATGTGGATCTGCCCCCTCTCCACCCAGCCAGGAGGCAGATGACATTTATGATGGCACCCCTAGTGTCTCTGGCCAATCTGTGTGTGCACATGTTATTTCTTCTTTTTTTTCTTAACATTTGTTTTGTTTGTTTATGTTTTTGTATGTTTGTCATATTTGTTGCCTCTGTGAAGGCCTTTTTTTTTGGTTAAACAATTTAGTAATGAGTTAATTACTAAACATTTCACACCTGATTTGAGACTCATGCAGTTTATTTTCTCATGTTTGTGATTTCAAACCTTCATTAATATCCAAACAACACAAACATTAATGCATCAACTTAGGAAAGAACAGCTAAAGTCACATTCAATATATTTTCAGGAAATATGTCCATTTTTGGTTGAAGGGCACTCGCAGACTCCATGTACATACATTTTAAAACATAACTCTAAATTGGGGCAGACTCCTGGCCCCTAGAAATTGTGCACATCCAGGAGATCTAAGGTAACTGACTCCAGGCCGAAGTTTACCCGCCCACCAACATCCAGATCCATAGGGAGCACGACTTTCAAGGGGAATAGTCAGCCAGGAATACATAGGGCCACACACACAACCTCTCCTGCTTGTAATTTTGGCAGCCTCTGACAGCCAGACCCCATGCCAGTCCAGTACAATCTTTGCCATTGGCAAAGTATGTAAGCATTCTAATGAGCTATATGGCCGGATTCCAAAACAAACCAGCCAAGCCATAAAACACACAATCTTGGTTGCACTCAACACACAGGTAAATATATTTGGGATGTAGAGGAAAGATATTTACCTGTTCCAGGTCAAATTGATATTAATATTGATGTTGCCCAAAAAAGGTTGTGGTGGGCCTTGGAGGTGGGTCAACACCTGAGCCCGTGTGCCATTCATAATCTGCCACTGCTCCAGCATCTGTCTGTTGCTAGTTGCTGCTGGTTGCTTTCCGCTCGCTTTTTTGAGTGGCATGATGACAATCTGAAAGAGAATGAGCCGTGTCCATTACCCTTTAAATACTAATGACTGGGTATGACACTTACGCGTTCACGTGCGTCCGGCCATGCGGAACCCGGAAACCGCTCGAGCATTACCTATCTGCTGCGGACAAGAAGAAAGATGGCGCCCACGATCTTCACCCGCCAAAAATGAAGAATATACAGACCGCGATGGAATTGAGGTAAGCATGAGGTGCGCAATGAGGTGCGCAACATAAAGAATATACAGACCGTGATGGAATTGAGGTAAGCATTATGTGCGCAACATGAAGAATATACAGACCACGATGGAATTGAGGTAAGCATTAAGGTTGCAAAGGGGAGAATTTAAAGAAACCGCGATTTAATTGAGGTAAGCATTAAGGGCGCAACATGAAGAATCTACAAACCACGATGGAATTGAGGTAAGCATTGTAGCAGAAGTGAGTGATCAAAATATTGACTGCAATGAATGAGTTAATTTTGTTGTGCGCATGTGTAAGGTAGGAAAGATTTCCGTCTGGACGTTTATTTATAGAAAAAGCAATTCGGGAAACGTAAATCATTCGTTCGAGGCGACTTTGGAAAAAGGCAAAAAACTAAAGCCTACGTTGTTTCCTAAGTAACCTAAACGAAAAACGAAAGCTGGCGTACGAACGGATGAACACTTTACTGAAGGCTTGCGATGCATGCTTAGAATCACGCGTGCACTCATAAGCAAGCGGGAAAAAAAAAAAAAAAAACAGATCGACACAAAAACGAAAATCTTTTTATGTCTCTCTGAATCAACCCTAATGTGCAGTGCTGGAAATAGATGCTCTGTGTTGCCAGGTGGTGTCAGTTGGTGAGAAAGGAATTTGCGTCCGTATGCATTTTGCCCAGGACACACATTTAGGCCCTTATTTAACAAGGGATAGCGCCAGGTAGCGAATGGTGAGCGAACGGTAATGACGGTCACCGCCACGAGAACGCCGGCTCCCCTCCGCAATCACACATTTATCAAGCCGATCCTGCTTAGCGACTGACAGAGCGCCAGATAGCGAATCATTCATCATTATTCCAGCCTCACCCCACAGCGGCAGCAAGCGACCTTGAACAGCGACAGGTATGACCTCTCGCTACCTGGCGCTCTCCAATGCATTTCAATGGGGCAATCTTTAAATATTCTTAATTAATTGCTATTAATGTTTTTTGTTTTTGTTTTTTTTAAATGTCAAAAATTCTGTGACCACTTCTGCAATGTTAGATATTTTTTTTAAGGTAAAAACAAAAAAAAATTTGGGCAGAATTGATATTACAGGTCTGATATTAATGTATTCATATTACAAAATGTTTAGAAAAACTTTTTTTTTTTTTTCCAAAAATATGGTTGTTTGGGTGTTAAAAAACTACTTTTAACCCATCGCTGCCAGCGCTCTGGGGTTTAAACAAGCATTTCACAGCGCGAGAATTTTTTGAGCGTGATTTGTTAATGAATATGCTGGGAGCCGTTCGCTATGGCCATTCGCTGTTATGCGCTCCCATACAGCGCGGAACCTGTCAAACAGCGACTCCTAACCCTGTATTCAACATTACCGCACACCGACTGAGTCGCTGTCAACAGCCGAACAACGGCCAAGCACAGCGAATACTAGCGTGCGCTGTGAAAATACCGCTACTGTCGCTCATCTGTCGCTACCTGGCGCTATTAATGAATCGGCCTCTTAGTTAAAAACTGAATTGTGCCCAATTGATACATTGGAGGTGAGAATAGTATAATATGAGGACACCTAAACCAGGTCAAAGAGTAGAGAGGGTGGTTTGTCGATAGGCTTTGTATCTTTGCCGAAGCTAGATTCTGCTTCTCCCTTCATCTGCCCCCACCCACTGCTCCTCTCTGCAGGACCACTAAAATCTGTAGTGAAGGGGGGGGGGACAGGTCCTTACTCCACCTTTACTGGTGTCTCATCATGCTAACACTGACCTGCCTGAGAGGCGTTTATACCAAAGTGGAGTAGCCTCTGTGGAATTCCCCCATGTGACTAATGATGTCACTAGAGGGAAGGGGCATGGAGGGAGATTCCCTGGGAATCGGGAGCTGTGATTAGCTTGGTGATATGGCAAAGAACGAGGAGGAAAAACGTGCCCCCCCCCCCCCCTCCTCTGCAGATAAGTTTTTTTTGTATTTTAAAAATGAATTTTTCTTCTTTAGCTGTTTGTGAATTGGTCCAAGGGAGCTACTCCCTAATGTCAGAAACCTAGGATGATTCTGCCTTAGGGATTCTGAATCAGATTGTCCCCTCTCTGGCTCATCACCACTTGTCGATACCCCATGCCTCTATTACCTACACCCCAACTGGCCAGTGGAGTACAGAGGAGCTCAGTGTACTTCATACTTAAATATGCTGGATGGTGGGAGGAGGGGTCACTTAAACACCCGGCATCAAGAATTATCCAGCCGGGCAGGGGGCAGGCTCTATCCCCCCGATGCACTCAAACCTATCAGCCCTGGATTTTCTTCCTTCCAGAAGAAAACCACAAGTTTGGCTGGGATTTTATTCAGTTCGAGTGTATAAATGACCCCTTCTCTCAATAGCGGTTGTGTTTTTATGGATTATTTAAATTACACAATTTCTCGAAATGCCTCCTTTAATGTGTTTAGCTTTGGATTTTTAAAAAGAACACTAGCTTAAAACATTTGCCTGAATAAGGGTTAAACTTATACTTTCAAAAGGGAAAAGGCCTAGCATAGACAAAAGTATTACTAATATGCAAAAAGCTACAAACAAGTTGATACAACAAAAGGATAAGAGAGAACGTAGTACCCACAAAAAATATCTGTACCACAAATCAAATAATACAAAAGTTGCTGCAAGGACTATTGAGATAAACTGCCAAGTGCAGTATACAATTGTCAACAATAAATATAACACACTAGGAGAGACGAACTGACATTATAAAGACCATATTGGCAACTAAGAATACCAAAAGAGTGAAAACATTGTGAGAGGGGGTTATGGTTTGGTCCAGGAGGCTTTTCTGCCTTTGGTCTGGCGGGCCGTGGTGCCAGCAACAAAGCAGTAATGGAGGCCTCCCACGCCTGAGGAAGACTTTTTTTGTTTGCAAACCTGCAGCCAAAGCCACCACAGGGCAGGACGGAGAGTCTGGAGCAGCAAAGCCGCCATCAGCAACGCTACAGTGATGGGTGCAGAGCTGTCACTGCACATAAGCCACCAAGCACAGCCGCTGGCAGCTCAACGCAGGGAACTGTTTTCTGCTGGACCAGCCGGGCGACTACACTACCCCCCACCCAGAATGGCAAAGCAGGAGTTCCCGAGAAGCACGCACCCGCACAAGGGGGGCACAAGGGACTCGACCTGACGTTCCAGTAAGTAGGCGGGTGCCAGACAACCACCAATCAGTTACTTGGCTGGACTATTATTTTAAAGGAAAAAAATACTGTATCTGGGGCCTCCACCAGATTTTGTGCCCAGAGGCATCCACTACGCCTAATCCGGCCCTGGTGGTTTACACAGAATGCCACCCCTGGTCTGTCCCTTAAATTCTATGGCCTCAGGAACAGTGCACTGGAGTAGGGGTTTGGTGCAGATGTCTGAGACTGTTAATGGGCTGACCAGGGTCTAGTAAAAACCTGGACTAATTTTTGACCCTAGTCCAATGTCTGCTCCCTCTGCTCTGTCGCTGTATTGCAGAATATGACTGCTGAGGAAACCAAAAAATAGGTGAGTTTTATACTGGGAAAATCAATTTTGGATGGCCTCTAGAGAAGTGTTTCTGCCATCTTTTAAACTTTAAGTCTGGTTTTGGTTCTCTTTAAATCTGCCCCTATACCTAAGAAAACTCCCTAAATCCTAAAAGCTTTTTTAACGTGGACCAAAACCCAGGATTTTGACTATCCTGGGCTTTGGTCCTTGCCCCCTGGGCATCCCGATCGGTGAAACCTCCCAGGTCATCTGAACGAACTCACCCCTTCCCGGTCCTACAGTGCATACGCTGCCACTTGTCCAATCAGCGCGCTCAGATCTGCTCCAGCCCCTTCATCCAGGAGCTCGCATAATGTGATCCTAGCTCGCTCGCTAGCCCGTGCCAACCATCCAGTGTGCCTGCCCTGGAGTCTCATGGAGTCCAGCTTGGTTTTTGGTCCTCCTTAAAGCAGACCAAAATCCAGTGAACTTGTGAAATACATTTGGTCAAAGCCCCTGCTGATACTCTCTTCTTAGGGCTTAGATCTAGAAATGCTTTTTTGCCCTCCCTTTCTGTAAGATGGCAGAGGATCAGTCATTGCATAGGTATGGCAATGACATCATTGCCACACACATCGGAATTGAATGGAGGAGGCGGAGCTTTACAGCTAAAACGGGTGCCATTATCTGGGATTAGAAAGAAACAAAAGCAGTAAAAATAGGCAAATGTTACTATTCGTGGGGTGGTGAGCAACTCAGGGAATGCTAGTTAAAAATATGGGTTTGGGTATGCTTTAAATCTACCCCTGTACCAAAGATAACTCCCTAAATCCTAAAAGCCTTATTGAAGTGGACCAAAACCCTGGATTTTGACTATCCTGGGTCTTGGTCCTTGCCCCCAATCTGGGTTGTCCCGCTGTGTGAAACCCCCCAGGTCATCTGAATTAACTCACCTGTTCCCGGTGCTACGGCGCATGCACGGCCGTTCATTCAACCAGTGCGCTTGGATCCGCTCAAGCCTCTTCGTCCAGGAGGTCATCTAATGAGGCACTGCGCACGGCCCCTGGGGTTCCCCCGCTGTTCCCCCACTGTGTGAAACCCCCCAGGTCACCCGAAAACTCATCTCCGATCCCTGTCCATTGGTGCATGCGCAAGCAGTGGCCGCATCCCACGCTACCCTCTAACCAGCCAGTGCATTTGTGGGGTATGAAGCCACTGCTCGGCATGCGCCGTTGGCCTTCTCATAGACTCCAGGGTGGTTTTTGGTCCTTTTAAAGTCTTGTTTTGGTTCTCTTTAAATCTACCCTTATACCAAAGAAAACTTCCTAAATTCTAAAAGCCTTCTTAGACTTTTATTCGTTTGTTGTGTATATTAAAATAACAAGTAACCTGGATCGTGACCAGACAGGATCTTAGGATGAAAGGATGGACAATATGGCATTGTTTCAATACAATAGAAAATATAAATATAGTCACCTTGCCTCGATTTGTACCTTACAGTTAATGACCTGTGACATGCACTTGAGAGGAAAAGGCATTGTTCTTGGAGACTGTGTCACTTACTAAGGACTAAATGTAGGTTTTTCATCACAATCAATTGCTCAAAGTGAAAACATTGAAGGGATATTGATTTATAATAAATTATATTCGATATAAGATGCTGGATAATCTTGATTGTTTGTTTGCTATGATCTTCCCCCAGCCGGGTTTTGTAATTCTCAGTGTCATGCGGATAGAGAGTGAGAGATATTAATTCTTTCCTATTGTGTACCTTGGCTGGCAACTGACTGTAGACCTAAAAGTGGGCTTCTGATATCCGGGGCTTTTCAGTGAAGCAGATACAAAGCATAGAACATATTTCTTTGAGGACACTCTTTTGCTCCAGCAGTAGCAATGGGTTTAGGCTCAAGCTCTGCAAGCCTGGAAATCATCATGATTATCGATGAACGGACTTTTAAAAATATTCGCTGAATTTCCCCCAAAAATTCGGGTTCATCTGAATTGAACTCAATCAAAAAACAAAAAAAACAAATAAGCTTCCCGTTCCAGCACCTGGTGATGTCCTCATCCTCTGGTCGTCCACAGTGTTTTCAGCAGGACAGAGGACCCACATCCTCCGCCCCCCGCACTGGGCTCCCAGTATCTTGTTTCCAGTCACAGGGAGGGGCAATTTATACAGGTGAGTGAGCTGATGTCAGCTCACCCTGCCAGTATAAAAGGCCCCTCCCTGCAGAGAGGAGCAAGATGTCAGAAGACTGAGAGAATGGTGGATACGAGTTCTCTGGCTGTCAGAAGCAGCGGCAGATGGCTGGTTTGGGACATCAGTGATGTATTAGAGGTAAGGGGGGGGTAAAGATAATAAAAGATTTTATTCATGGTGTGTGGTGTGTTTCTTTACATTTAACCCTTTGTAAATGCATAAAGGGGGCCTTGAGACACCTATACCAGTTCACAGGGCAGGAGGGGCTGGCAAGTCACCTGCCAGCAAGCAGGTGACTTTCCACAACCTCTCGGGGGCCAGTAACCGCATCCCTAAAACCCACATGGTGCAGAAGAGCCCGCAAACCCATGAGGGCTATGTCGGCTGGTATATATATTTATAAAGGCGATACAGCTGAAGGCAGCTCACTCTGCCGGTATAAAAGGTCCCTCCCTGCAGCGAGGAGCAAGATGTCAGAAGACTGTAAGATTGTAAGACTGTAAAGATTTTATTCCTGGTGTATGGGGTGTTTCTTTACAGTTACCCCTTTGTGAATGTGTAAAGGGGGCCTTGAGACACCTATACCAGTTCACAGGACAGAAGGGGCTGGCAAGTCACCTGCCAGCAAGTGGGTGGCTTGCCATAACCACCCGCCCCATCCCCAAAGCCTACGGGGAGAAGAAGAGCCCACGGCCCATGAGGGCTATGTGGGCTGGTAGCATTCAAGGCAAACCCTGAAACAAGACTAAAGTATTTTACTATTTTTATCCCCGCCACCCCCACTTACCTCCGA
This sequence comes from Gastrophryne carolinensis, assembly GCA_027917425.1. Taxonomy (NCBI): domain Eukaryota; kingdom Metazoa; phylum Chordata; class Amphibia; order Anura; family Microhylidae; genus Gastrophryne; species Gastrophryne carolinensis. The sequence continues at coordinate 499,944,717 of CM051236.1, forward strand.
TCCATTGCTGATGTTTCGACCCGTGCCTGCCTTTGAGCTGATTTCTCCGGCTTATGACATCTCGCTCCCCACTGTAGAGATGGGCATTTTATACCAGCAGAGTCAGCTGACATCAGCTTATTCTCCGGTATTAATAGCCCCTCCCTGCGGTGGAGAGCGAGAAGCCAGGAGGCCTATGGATGCTGCGGAGTGCGGCGCAGGACAGTGACCGGAGGACAGCAAGAGAGCAGGGGAGTTTTTAATGTATTATTTAAAGATTTTAGGGAAAGAACAGCAAAGTCCTGAGGTGAGGAATATACAGTGGCATTGCTTAAAAGATTGTAAACCATTCAGAATTGTCTATATTTCTGCATACAGTTGATCTAAAACTACATCAGATCCTAAAGTCCTAAAGGTACATTTTCATGTAAAAGTTTGGGTCAAAATTGAAGCAAGTTACAGATGAAATGATCTCCAAAAGGAATACAGCAAAAGATTACACAATTTTTATTTCCATTTTTTTTCATGATTGATTCATTCCCATGCTTTATGGTTGGAGAAGTGTTCTTTTCATGAAATGTTGTGCCCTTATTTCTCCAAACTCATCTTTCCTTTGAAGAAGAAATGGCTGATATTTCAAGGTTTACAGTTTCACCTTATGATCTTTCCTCTAACAAGTGGGTGTGGCCCTTGGAGCTGTGATACTGAATAATAAACAGCATAATAATCATCATAATGGGCAGGTCTATAATAGGTTGGGACTTGCTTTAGACACACTGGCTCCTTCCACCTCTCTCACTGTTGGTAGGTGGTTGGTAGGATGCCTAGACCAGCACTACCGGACACATATGCTCGCACTCCCATACGCACATGTGCACGCCCCCAAAAACTCTGCTAAATGCTTCAAAAGTGCAAAGATGGCCAGGTATTCTCAAACTATTTAAAGAGCTTGTCTAGTATGTCAATTAGCCAGGCACCTTACAGCTCAGACACAGTCCAAAAATGAACCCCCTACCTCCCAGTACATCCAGAGGGCCACAACAGCCATCGAATGGCCCACAAAAGGATTCCTACATTTTACATTAAAGGACAAAACTGCTGTTGAAGCGGCTGCCGGGCAGAGGGGATCCTAAACCTGCGTCGCCCGAGGACGCCGGGCAGAAGGTAAGTGCATTGTGACACCTCACCTTTGGTTTTGTCGTGCTACTAGGGAGAATAACTTTATTTTCTTTTAATTAAAATGGAAGGAAGTTAGTTTCGTTTTGTATTTGAAATTCAATATAGAAAAAATCAATTTCCTTGGGGAAAATCGTCCAAATCGAATTTTAAGAAATTCGCATCATCTGTTGATAACTGTATTTTATTTTTTCATCTGCTTTTTTCATCTGCTTTTATTTCTCCTACATTTTCCTAATTTTCTCAAGATTTTCTTCATTTGTGCATTTACATTATAAACATATGTTGAGGGACAGGACACTCGGGTTTCTTCAAAGAAATGGTCAACGTGTTATTTCTCTAATTTTGTTACTTGTCTGTTCTGATTTTTTTTTTTTTTTTATTTCCCTGGAAACAATTATCTGGATCACAACCAGACAGGATCTTAACAAGAACAGACTGACAATACACCATTGTTTGCCTGATTAATTATTATTGCAATCACATTGTTTGGGTCTGTAGCTAAAACATTAATGACTTGTCACTAAAAAAAATGATAATATCTTGTTCTTAGAACCTGTGTTGAAACTTCAGTTATCCTCCGCCTCCCTCTAACAGGGAGCGTGCCCACACCGGTCATTCACAAATGCCTGGCGTGGGCACGCACACTGCTACAGGGAAGCGGAGGATGCGGCCGTCAGAGCCGCTGCTCTTAGACGCGCCGTGGGACCGGGATAAGGTGAGTTGCCTGCGGCGATCTGGGAGGTTTCACACAGCGGGGTGCCCCTGGGGAAAGGACCAAAACCCAGGATAGTCTAAATCCTGGGTTCTGGTCCACTCAGGAAAATTAAAACCATTTCTTGCTTTATTTCAGTATAAAGCATGAGATAAAAAATAAATAATATAAGGTGTGATCCAGTAAAGCAGTTTAGCTGGAGCATGCTACCTAAAACTTTCTCTAGAGCAATATGATAATAGGGTCGATTCAGAGGAGCCCGAGGTTGTAATCTCCATTGCGTTTTAGCGCTAAAACCCTATTCTCGCCTATTTTTCCCCCTCATCTGATTCAGTAGATCGTTTTTGTCTGCGAAAATTTTTGGGAGAGAATTAGATTTTTTTGGTGTGATTTTTCATTTGGTTGCGAGAACTCCAAATGAAAAGTCACCCAAAAAGTTAATATTTGTATGATTCGTGTGTGGGGGGGGTGTTTATTGCAGGTAACTTTGGGCAAGAACTTTTTCTTGCCTAATCCGTGACTTACCAGCCCTTATGCTAGGCGCATCTGGGTGGTAATCTTTTGTGTTGGGGAGCCACGCTTTTCAAGCTTCACTGAAGGGGAGGTGCATGGAGTGGATTCCCATGTCCCCTCTCCACTGGGGACACTTGACCCTTTCAGTTCTGGCCTACCTAGATTTGTTTTCACCTCTTGTTACCAAGCAATTTTAAGCATTTTGCACTGTATATGTTTAACTGTGGTTTTTGCAGGGATTTCCAGGAAAAATATCAATAGTTTTTTTCAGCCGAGTTCGGCCTTTAACATGAAATGCCTTGTTATTTTTTCAGTGCTTTCCCAATATTTTCTGGTGAAATGTGTGGACAATTCAATTTTTTTTTTTACTTTTTTAACAGAAAATGGAAAACCATATTATAAATATATAAATACCGCGCTGTGAATTAATTAATAAAAAATGTTTTGAAATCACAAAACCTAATAATGTTGTGTAAAAATGTTCATGTGTCCAGCTCCACGTGCTTTACCCAAATCTCAACATTAAGTAAATGAACTAAAACCAACGAAACGGCACAGAGCTAGTATAAAGTGGTTAAGGTCCTCTTTAAAGTCCTCCAAAGTGTTCTTCTAATTCCACCATGTGCATCAGCAATCCACTCGTGCACCACCACCATAGATTTGGTACCCTTACCCAAAATAATTGGTACAATCAGCGATTGTAAAGATCACAAATCGATCTCTCCAGTAGGCTCCACCTCCTAGGGTACGGTTTCAGGGAGGGTTAAAGCAATCGATAATCGCGACAAATTGCACTTCCACCAATCTGCTCCACCACACTGGGGTATGATTTCTCAATGCAATATACAATCACCAACCGAAATTTCCAGAGCACATTCATGCAGGAAAAAACAGAAGAGCCATTGCGCAATATTGCAAACTATAAGTTCAAATTTAATAAAGCCGATAAAAAACTCACATTGTAAAAGATTAAAACTCGCATGTCATACAAGGCTCTGGGCCAACTCACGCTGCTGAATTCCAAATAATCTGCCGCCGGCTCCCAACGCGTTTCGTCGCTCAGCGCGACTTTCACTAGGTCAGCCGGTGCGACGGCATGCAGCGATTAAATAGACAAAAGGCGGGACCGGAGGGAGTGCACCTTCCTCCCTCCCATCCAATCACTGGCCAGATACGTATTACGCCATCCGGCCCAGCAACAGAATGGCGTAGCTAACGCCCTTCATCCTATCCGTGGGGCAGGAGGTGAATATCATTAAAGGCGGTCCCGCCTTTTGTCTATTTAATCGCTGCATGCCGTCGCGCCGGCTGACCTAGTGAAAGTCGCGCTGAGCGACGAAACGCGTTGGGAGCCGGCGGCAGATTATTTGGAATTTAGCAGCGTGAGTTGGCCCAGAGCCTTGTATGACATGCGAGTTTTAATCTTTTACAATGTGAGTTTTTTATCGGCTTTATTAAATTTGAACTTATAGTTTGCAATATTGCGCAATGGCTCTTCTGTTTTTTCCTGCATGAATGTGCTCTGGAAATTTCGGTTGGTGATTGTATATTGCATTGAGAAATCATACCCCAGTGTGGTGGAGCAGATTGGTGGAAGTGCAATTTGTCGCGATTTTCGATTGCTTTAACCCTCCCTGAAACCGTACCCTAGGAGGTGAAGCCTACTGGAGAGATCGATTTGTGATCTTTACAATCGCTGATTGTACCAATTATTTTGGGTAAGGGTACCAAATCTATGGTGGTGGTGCACGAGTGGATTGCTGATGCACATGGTGGAATTAGAAGAACACTTTGGAGGACTTTAAAGAGGACCTTAACCACTTTATACTAGCTCTGTGCCGTTTCGTTGGAAAACCATATTGCTTGTAAAAGCCCCATTCCTCCTGATTACAACAACACCACATTTGTATCAGTAGAAACACAATCCTGCACAAGATATCACCAAACTGAAAAGAGAGCTTTATGAGATTTTCAACTACGATGCACATTTTTATAGTTAAAGGAGCACTATCGCGAAAAAATGGACCAATGATAAAAATCAATATAAATATGCAGGATGGCGAGAGGACAGGTCACTTATACACACGACATCAAGAAATATCCAGCCAGGCTTGTTTCTTTTATTTTATTGGAAGGAAAAGGACAGCCGGGGTGACAGGCTCTGTCACCCCTCATAGACGGGGAGGCCGATTCATTAATAGCGCCAGGTAGCGCCAGATGAGCGACTGTAGCGTGATTTTTTCAGCGCCAGCCAGTATTCGCTGTGCTTGGCCGGCGTTAGCTTGATGACAGCGACTCAGACGGTGTGCGGTAATGTTGAATACGGGCTTAGGGGTCGCTGTTTCACAGGTTCAGCGTTGTATGTGAGCGCCTGACAACGAATGGCCAGAGAGAACGGCTAGCTTCATATTCATTAACAAATCACGCTCCGAATGTGCTGTCGCTGTCCATTCCTTGTTTAAACCCCAGAGCGCTGGCGGCGATGGGTATTAACTAGTTTTTAACCCCTAAACAACCATATTTTTTGAATGTAACATTATACATGTTTTTAGAATCATTTTGTAATATGAATACATTAATCTCAGACCTGTTAGATCAATTCTGCACAAATTATTTGAAAAATTTTTTTTTACTTAAAAATAAATCCTAACATTGCAGAAGTGGTCTCCGAATTTTTGACATTAAAAAAAAAAAAAAAAAAAAAAAATTAATACCAATTAGTTATGATTAATTATAGATTGCTCCATTGAAATGCATTGGACATCGCCAGGGAGCGACAGTTCATACCTGGCGCTGTGAAGGAATTTGCAGCGGCGCTGTTCGGTCCAGGCGGCTTCATGATGAATGCCGCGCTAGCCGTCGCTCTCGCCGGCGCTAGCCTCATTTTGCTTGATAAATGCGTCATGGTGACCGCCGCCGGGCGTACTTGAGTCGGTAGTCGCCGTTAGCTGCCGCTACCTGGCGCTCGTCAGACACTACCTGGCGCTAGCCCGTGATAAATAAGGGCCTAAACCTGTTATTCCTGGATTTTGTTCCTACCATGTGAGAATAAACCACAAGCTTGGTTACAAATTTCGCGATAGTGCTCCTTTAACTTTCAATATCTATCTAGTGTTAAGCCCTTAAAATTAAGGTGGACCACATGCTTTAAAAACATATTTTTAAGGATTAAACCCTTAAACACAAAGACCCTGAAACACATACATCAATCCAACAACCACAATCTGATGCACACACACATCAATCCACCAGCCACAAAATGGCATACACATCAACCTGCCAACCACAACCTGACAACACACATCAATCTGCCAGACATAACCTGAAACACACACATATCAATCTTGTTGGAGATACTGTGCAACAGCTTTACAGCTTGTCTCTGTATGTGATTTCCATATATATTGCTAGGTTAATGCAGTTTACATTTATGACAGCAGATGGTGCTATTGACACTGTTTCATATATATTTATATGTGTGTCTCTGTTGTACATTTCTACGGCATGTTGTGTTTCCTGTACATTGAGGTGATCTCTATGACTAAATTTTCCTTTCTATGTTATCCACCATGTAAGGCGACTTCCTCTTACTCCATTCATGTTCCAGTTAAGCCAATTCCTGTTACACCACAAATGTCTATCTGGATTTGACTCAGCTGCATTCAGTAATCACACTATGCAACAAATCTACCAGACACAATCTGACACACACACACACACACACACACACACACACACACACACACACACACACATCAATCTGATGGCCACAACACACATTAATCCACCGGAAACAACCTGACTCACACTCATTAATCCACCAGTAACAACCTGACTCACACTCATTAATCCACCAGACACAACCTGACTCACTCATTAATCCACCAGATACAACCTAACACAAAATAAAAAACATAAAGATATATCTTCCCCTCTCACATGTCTTTTTCATTGGATAATAAAACACACAAGAGTACTTTAAAGTGCACCTATATCCAGAAAGGAAGTTTCTATCCCCAGCCCAGTCCCCAAAACAGCCCATGTTTCTTTTTTTAATAAAGCCATTGTCCAATATCCATAACAACACAAACTGGATGCAGTCAGCCATATTGCTCCATGGTAAAGCAGCCCCACCCCCTGGTGCTTATTAGCAAAGATACAAAGATAGAGTTGCAGTACACACAGCTCTAAGCAGGAATTAAAAAACACTGCGGGAATGCAATGTAATGATTATTTATGTGATCATGTGAGTAAAAATAATGATTTTTTGGTTTGCGTTGCAGGATTGCACGGGCCTGAAAAACACATTTATGTGCATCTAGCTACCACCTCATTTAGCTTTCATTTCACTTTCACTTTTGGAGCATGTGGAATATGGAGCTACCAATGAACATAGATAACCTTTGGGGTTTTCAGGTGGAGTGGCCACACAGAGCACTGGCATCCTAGGGCCACCAGATCTTTATTTTTATGTTTTTATGGACAAGAGCTGTTGGGGGCAAGAGGGAAGGGGGCTCCATTCACTCAGGCTTTACCTGATTGAATTTTGGGGTAAGTGGTGTTCACTAGAAGGTGGACAGGATGGGGCGCCACCTGTTCACTCCACCAAGGTTTATTTAAGTGGACAGTCTGCCCTGGGCACATTCTAACAGTGGCAGACTGGGGCCAAAAAGCAGCCCGGGATTTTACCGGCACTTGACCAGCCCATGACCAGCCAGTGGCATCTCTGTCTCTTTCTGACCAGTCAACCAGTTTGCTCCAAAGTTGAAGCTAAATCATTTTGGAGGAGGACATGGGCTGGGGTTGCTTGGGTCAGGAGGTAGAGTGGGGAAGGGGTTGGGGGGCATGGATTGGATGGGAGTGTAAGTAAAGGTAGCAGTCCAGACCAGGGAGGCTCCAGGCCCTTGGGCTGCATGGTCTCAGTGGGCCCCTTTGTGGTAAAGAATCGCGTCACTTCATCGAGGGACGTCCCGAATCTGGATGCCCCCTAAGGATCCTGCTATTTGAACCAAACTCTAGTTTTGGTCTACTTTAAAGCGCACCAAACCCCTTTAAACCTGAACTCGGAGTCTAAATAAATCTAGATTCTCCTGATTTTGGATGCCCCTGTGTGTGACCTCCTTCCCCCCCCCTTTGTTCATTACTTTCCTGGAACTGGTGAATGCACTGTGGGATCGCCAGTTTAAGTTACCGGCCAAACCAGGGGGGTTCTTTCACAAACAGGGGCATCCCAAATTGAGATGTCCCTGTAAAGCAGACCAAAACCCAGGGGCAGAATTTCTTGCATAGTGGGTATGGTAGCGATCCCAGGGGGTGTCACACAGTAGGGTATCACAGATTGGGATGCTCCAGGGATAGGAAATCAGCTGGGGAGGGCAACTTAAAAGCAGAACAAAACCCAGCACTTTCTCCCCTGGAATCTAAATCGAGATGCCCCGTTGTGCGGAACCCTGCCATTCGAGGAGCTGTGCCAGTGCTGTCGCACACCCCAAATGCCGGCTCCGTCAGAGGGCCCCTTCAGGGCCGGGTGCTGACGCCGGCCCTGGTCCAGACTGCCTCCAAAGCAGTGCGGTCCACCGGGCATTTGCCCGGGTTGCCCTAAGGCCAGTCCACCCCTGCATCTAATGTAAGGCAAAGCCAGTTAGTTTAGATGTATAAAAGCAATTCGCAAACAATTCACAGAAACCAAGATTCTTCTGATTTAATGATTCATAATGTACACATGGATTTACCTATACAGCATTTCATACATAGGAACAATGGCCTTGTGTTTATCTTCAGTTATAAACCAGACAGTTATTCCTATACAGTACAACATCAGGCGGATATAAGAGCAGCTGGGAAATCGACTTTGGTGTTCTTTAAAGTATGACAGCTTTTATTCCTTCATATACGTTTGTATAGCGATGGCTATTCTATAAGGTGCAGGCAAACAAGCAGCGGGGTGGTGTGAATCCATTGTTCGAGGTTAATAACAGACTGTGAAAACAAAAGAAGTGTGAGAAAATACATGTTGGGAAAAACCATCAACATTAGGGTTGATTCAGAGCAAGACGAGAAAACTCTACTACTTTTTAGGAGAGAAAACTTCCATTCACTTTCATTGTCTATCTCGGTGCTGATTCAGCAACCAGATGTAAGTTTTCACAAGCTGAATTGCCCAAGGTAGGCAATGAAAGTGAATGGCGGATTTGGGAGGCCCCCACGGAAAGCCAGTGGCTGGCCCTGGAATCCTTTAGATTTCAGGCTGGCCACTGCTGGATTTTGTTCCGCATTAAAGTGGACCAAAACCCACGTCAATTGGCCCTGGAATCTATAAGATTCCCGGAGCAATCGGTTCCCACCCCCCGATTTTGGATGCCCCGCTGTGTGAAACCCCCCAGGTCGCCCCATAAACGTACCCGTTCCAGCGGTGCATGCGCGAGCCGCGGTCGCATCCCTCTTTCCCTCCAGCAGGGCGCTGGCATGTGCCAGGCGTTTGTGAATGGCCGGCATGGGCACGCTCCCTGTTAGAGGGAAGCGGGGGATGCGGCTGCCAGCACGCTGATTGGAAGAGCGGCTGCGCATGTGCACTGGGAAGATGTAAGTTGGCCTCGGCAATCTGAGGGGTTTCACACAGTGGGACATCCCCGATCGGGTTGCCCTGGGGGAAGGACCAAAACCCAAAATACTCGGTTTTGGTCCACCTTAAAAGAAAGCGCCGTCCCTTTAAGGAGGGCTGCCCCCATGACTGGCCTGCGTTCCTGTCCGGAGGCAGACCAGCCATGGGTGGGAAGTGGTCACTAAAGGAAGTGACATCGGGGGTGGCGAGTATAAAGGGGACGTTCGCCCCCTCCCTTCCCTCTTTGACCCCTGACTGGACGGACGAGCAGTCCCACCCGCCCGCCCTGTTTTTTGGCTGTGGTTGGATTTTGTCGGTCACGTGCTTGGGGGGAGGGTATGGAGTTAGGTGGTTTGTTAGGGTTTGGAATTGTTGTAATTTATTGTTATATTTATTAAAAAAAAAAAAAAAATAAGGTTGCAATGTGCTGTTGCCACCTGTTGTGGGTGTTGCAGTGCACCGTATTTATTATTTATGGCATTGTATATATTTTGTCAAAAAAAAAAAAAAAAGAAACGCAAAAGAATGTTTGATGTTTTTGATCGTATGTAATGTGCTGTTCTTTCTTCTAGGTAATGTATTGTTTTATATATATGTTCCGATGTACTGTCGCGGCCGCTGGGCGGGTCTCCTCTCGGGTTCTGGGTCTGAGTTAGCATGGCCAATGGGGGGGGGGGGGGGGGGGCGGCTGTTTCCACGGGGGGAAACCGGCCAGGACAATTCTGGTTGATATTGTGGTGTTCGGGGTGGAAGTAGGGGAGGGGAATTTTTTGGCCACCAGTGGTTAGCCCGATTAAGCTCCCTGGCCGAGGAGGGATGCGGCCGAGCTTATGTTGGTTTCTGCTTGGTTGGAGGTCGGATTGGAAAACTTGGTCCCCTTCCCTTCCCCTTTAATTTTTGGGGATCATAAGGCTGCTCAGACCCGGAACTTAAAGGGGGACTTTTCTAGGCTTGTTGTAAACCTGTTTATACATTGTTGGCCGTGGCCGATTAAATTTAATCATTCCAACTACATGGTGGTCTGGTCTTGTTATTCTGGGTTGGATGGGCTTAGACGCAGGATTTATGGAACGTTAGTCCAGTCATGGCATCTCTGATTGCCAAACAGACCAAACAGAAAGAGAGAGACTGTCTTTCCCCTATTGAGTAATGGAATCTTTTTTTTGTGGGGGGGGGGGGGGATTACACTCCAAATAGAAGTTTTAGCAGTTGTTCAATCCCTCCCTTCAAGTAAAATGAAGCAACCATACAACACACCCCCAAACGCTCACATTAAAGTGGACCAAAACCGAGTGCGATTGGCCTGGGAATCTATAAGATTCCTGGGCTGATCGATTCCCTCTCCCGGGGCATTCAAAATCGGGATGCCCCACTGTGTGAAACCCCCCAGGCCACCCTATACACTTACCTTGTCCAACAGCGCATGCGCGAGCTGCGGCCGCATCCCCGTTATCCCTCCAGCAGGGCGCGTGCCTGTGCCAGGCATTTGTAAATGGCCGGCACAGGCATGCTCCCTGTTAGAGGGAAGCGGGGGATGCAGCCACCAGCGCGCTCCGAGCCGCTGGCCTTGGACGCCATCTTAGATAGCGTGACGCCAGCAGCTCCGCTGATTGGACGAGCGGCCGCTCATGCGCCGCAGGACCAGGAAGAGGCGAATATTCGAGATTGGGCGATCTGGGGGGGTTTCACACAGTGGGTCATATCCGTTCAAAATCCTGGGTTTTGGTCCACTTTAAAAGAATATTCCAGGCAAGGGAATGCTCTCCCCGTGCTGACTGTCAGGGGTGACATCTTTCATCCAGCCTTCATTAAGTCTGCTTTATATTTCTCAATAACTCCTAATGAACTCTATCCCTTCTGCAGGACCTCCTCGGTAGCAGATGATAAGTCATACATGTATGTTTCAATGATAGGGTTCCTTCAGAAGTACATTTCTTTCTGAAGAACCTGAAAAATGAGTCAGCAGAAAGGAGCAAGTTCTATAGGATTTATCAGGAAATGCAACCCATGAGTGGAAAGCAGTCCTTTTCCTGAAATGCCCCTTTTAAAGGATTCTAGATGCATTGTATTACAATATACTTACGTTCTGGTTCTGGAGCTGGAGAAGATTTGGGGTGAAAGCACCAGATCACCCCTTTAATGCTGGAGTCAAAGCAGCATCCTCTGGCCCGACAAGTCTCTGCGCTGATTCCAGCGAAGCCACAGTCCTCTCTAAGCTTAGGTGAGACGTCACACTCCAGGGCACCTGATATGGAGACAGGTATTGTTATCCAGTTATTATTAGCTATTATTAGTTATTATGTTTATTTACAGAGAACCATCATCTAGGCCAGACATTGGGAAAACAATTACACAGGATATTGTGGGTCAGATACAACAGAGGTGCAACAAATACAGAGGATAACATTTCTACAGTCTTTTCCATAACATCAACTATTTGAAAGAATTTTTGAAACCTGGGACAATTAATCTCCCAAGGGATCAAGAAAGGGAGAAGCACAACCAATATAAATAGTCTAATAATATTTATTCAAAAGAATTGCACAAAAATTACAAACACATGTTTTTAAGAAGAAGCTTAATGATAGAACAAGGGGGCACAACCTGAAGCTAGTCGGGGGGAAGATCAGGAGCAATGTTAGAAAATATTAGTTTACAGAAAGAGTAGTAGATGCTTGGAACAAACTTCCAGCAGAGGTAGTTGAAAAATCAACAGTCACTGAATTTAATCATGTCTGGGATAAGCCTCCATCTATCCTAAGATAAAGAGAACATACAGTATATACATAAGATACAGAGAACATACAGTATATACATACAGGGCAGACTAGATGGACCGTATGGTCTCCTTCTGCCGTCAACCTTCTATGTTTCTATGTTTCTACCATATAAAAGACAACATACAAGACATATTAAAAAAACATGCTGACCCCAATATCCTACTTTCCTCTATATGACCCTCAAATGTGAGGCTGAAGCCAATCTAAATATATTATGTATCCATCCTCATTATAAAATACAAAAAAATATATTTATTTGTGTATATGAATTACACCAATGATAACATAAAAAAAAAACTGTGATCAATATACAATCCTATACACACCAAAAAATGATGAATAAAAACCTATATGTGTTTAAACAAAGATAACTTTTTGTGCCGGCACAAAAACAATAACTATATAACCCCAATTAACTATACAATCTCAGCTACAATCAAATAGTATACGTAATATAAATAATATATGCACAAATTAATAATCTAATTGATAGAAATAGTGTACAAAAATATATTACTATACCCCTAGGGTGATAAATAAATAAATACATAAATAAATGAATATATAAAGTACAGAATATTATTCCCAAATAGACAAAGTGCAATTTCCGGGGAAATTGCGTGAAGTGTTCTTAAATCCACCAGTTCTCTACAACTGGAGTGGGCGGAGTAACTGGGTGGAGTGGGCGGAGTAACTGGGTGGAGTGGGCGGAGTAACTGGGTGGAGTGGGCGGAGTAACTGGGTGGAGTGACTTGAGTAACTGTTGTGTGGTTGGAGTCGCTGAAGTAACTGTGGAAAGGTTTGACTGAGCAGAGTAACTATATGGAGTAGGCAGAGTAACTTTATGGATTGTTTTGAGTGAGTAAAGATAGTAAGCACTAAATTAACCAATTGATTGATCAAATTTAAAGAGTGCACATGGCAGGCTTCATAGAGTGAGAAATGCATTTCAACTTTTATTTATTTATATAGCACATTTATTTGCAATGTTGTTGCTCAAAGTGCTTAACAGTTACATTAAAACATACATTTCTAAAAACCAAACAAAAAAACAGCCAGGGGCGGCACTACCTATTAACAGTAACTGGGTGGAGTGACTTGCGTAACTGTTGTGTGGTTGGAGGGGCTGGAGTAACTGTGAAAAGGTTTGACTGGGCAGAGTAACTATATAGATTGTTTGGAGTGAGTAAAGATAGTAGGCATTAAATGATGAAGTATTTCTATCTTGCTAAATGACTGGCTATGTCATTTGTCTAAGCTGTTTTCCATAACATGTTTTCATGGGGAGTTTTCCTGAGACTGGCTGTGTGGGCGGAGCAGCTGTAAAATGAATGTAACGAGCCAGGCTGCAGCTGTGTTGCTATGGCAACTCACTCTGAGGTAACCAGAGAATGCACATTAAAACACATTTCTAATGCACTGGTGGTTGCCATATTCAAATGGTTGTAGCTTAAAAAGTATACATCCTACAGCAAAGAGCTTTATGCTGTAAGAATCACAAGAGCCATGCCTACAATGTGTTATATAGCATGTCTCTTTGTGGTGTCTAGAGTGGCGTTTCAATGAATGTCAATGGAAGGTGTGAGTTGGAAACAAAAGGTCATATTGTGAAAACTGTTAGGGCTATGGCTTAGCCTTCTACAATTTTAGCGGCAGCAGGGATAGCTGAACGTTTTGATATAAGATTTGTGTAGGTGGAGCTTAAAAATAAGGGAGAGGTCGCAGTTTAGAAATCATGTCCTGATTTTTCACTTCACACTCATCTCCCACTCTAGTTTTGAACATTCCTCCCATTCATTCCTATTGGAAAATTGCGCCAGAAAAAGGCCAATATTTCGGAAACCGTTTGGCGAAACGTTCCACAAAACAGTAGCACACCATTCAGGAACGATCCGTTTATATTATGGTCTATGTAGTGTAAAAACTGTGGGAGGAGTTAGAGTGCAAAATATGGTGAAATAAGAATAATATATCAGCAAGAACAATAAGTGATCTTGCCATGCAAGAACACTTAATGAAAAGACAATATATAACAAGGAAATGAACACCAAAAGCCATCAAAAGACAAAGCCACAAAGAATGCGCAGCTTTTTTTTGGGGGGGGGGGGGGTATTACACTCAAAATAGAAGTTTTAGCAGTTGTTCAATCCCTCCCTTCAAGTTAAATGAAGCAACCATACAACACACCCCCAAACGCTCACATTAAAGTGGACCAAAACCGAGTGCGATCGGCCTGGGAATCTATAAGATTCCTGGGCTGATCGATTCCCTCTCCCGGGGCATCCAAAATCGGGATGCCCCACTGTGTGAAACACCCCAGGCCACCCTATACACTTACCCGTTATCCCTCCAGCAGGGCGCGTGCCTGTGCCAGGAATTTGTAAATGGCTGGCACAGGAACGCTCCCTGTTAGAGGGAAGCGGGGGATGCAGCCGCCGGCGCGCTCCGAGCCACTGGCCTTGGACGCCATCTTAGATAGCGTGACGTCAGCAGCTCCGAGCGCGCTGATTGGACGAGCGGCCGCGCATGCGCCGTAGGACCAGGAAGAGGCGAATATTCGAGATTGGGCGATCTGGGGGGTTTCACACAGCGGGTCATATCCGTTCCAAATCCTGGGTTTTGGTCCACTTTAAAAGAATATTCCAGGCAAGGGAATGCTCTCCCCGTAATGACTGTCAGGGGTGACATCTTTCATCCAGCCTTCATTAAGTCTGCTTTATATTTCTCAATAACTCCTAATGAACTCTATCCCTTCTGCAGGACCTCCTCGGTAACAGATGATGAGTCATACATGTATGTTTCAATGATAGGGTTCCTTCAGAAGTACATTTCTTTCTGAAGAACCTGAAAAATGAGTCAGCAGAAAGGAGCAAGTTCTATAGTATTTATCAGGAAATGCAACCCATGAGTGGAAAGCAGTCATTTTCCTGAAATGCCCCTTTTAAAGATGCATTGTATTACAATATACTTACGTTCTGGTTCTGGAGCTGGAGAAGATTTGGGGTGAAAGCACCAGATCACCCCTTTAATGCTGGAGTCAAAGCAGCATCCTCTGGCCCGACAAGTCTCTGCGCTGATTCCACCGAAGCCACAGTCCTCTCTAAGCTTAGGTGAGACGTCACACTCCAGGGCACCTGATATGGAGACAGGTATTGTTATCCAGTTATTATTAGCTATTATTAGTTATTATGTTTATTTACAGAGAACCATCATCTAGGCCAGACATTGGGAAAACAATTACACAGGATATTGTGGGTCAGATACAACAGAGGTGCAACAAATACAGAGGATAACATTTCTACAGTCTTTTCCATAACATCACATTGCACTGTAAGCTATCCACATTCCATTATTAAAAAAACCTTCCCTCAAACCTCACAGATCTGCTGCCCCTCCCTCCGGTTTCACAATTGGGCACTATTTACTCACCTCACCAGGGCATCCGTCTTCTGGGTCCCTCGGATTTCGGACGACCTTGTGACAGGTGGCGACATCTTGCATCTCATCAAGCACTGTGCGCGTCTCCTAATCTCGCGCCTGCACAGAGCCCATGAATGGGATGCAATGGAGTCGCCCGAAATCCCACAAGACTTTATGGGGCTGCAAGATCGCAATGGGACAATGACAAGCACGGCTATGGCAGTTAAGGATGGCTAAGCGGATGGTGGAGTGAGGATCGGGCCTTGAAGCAGCTGGATGTCACCACAGCAGGCAGCAGCGACATCCAAAAGGCAAGTAGCGGCCGATGGGTCTAGTACTGCCTCCTTTTTATTTTAAGTCTGATGTTCCTCTTTAAGCTCAAAGTTGTTTTAGAAAGTATCACAGCCCATTACAATAGAAACAATTAAGAAATATAAAGTGCTTCTTGGCTATAACAATGTAACACAATGGACCTCTCAGGGGAGCTGGAGGCTTTTCAGAATGACTCATCTTTTTTGTTATGTGACAGCGGGAAAAAGAGATAGTACATCCCAATATCTGAAACTCCCATGCCAATATATGTCACCTCTGTTGAAGTTGATAATGGAGTACAACAGGAGTGAACGTCCTGCCCTTGCCCTTGTGAGTGTATAACAAGGATGAGGGTGGAGTTATAAGCTTGGGTCACAAGTAATTAGTCACCAGTAATTAATATAATTCATTAATTAAGTAAACATGTATTAGGCCTGGTGGCAAGCATTGTCAAAAAAACCCAGATTGCCCAGTACAAACTAATCTTTCCCCAGTCCTACAGCAGCGGGCCTTAAAAGGTAAGTTTTGTGGTGACCCAGGGGGGTGGACAAAGCGGGGCATTATGATTTGGGATGCCAAAGGGGGAAGGCCAGAAGCCAGCCCTGGAATATTTTAGATTTCAGGGACGGCCATGATGGTATTTGGTCCACTTTAAAGTGCCTGGGTGCATTTTTAAATGCAGCCTAAACACACTTTAAAGTATATATATATTTATATATATATATATATATATATATATATATATATATATATATATATATATATTGCATACCTAAAGTGTGTGATTTTTGTGGGACAATCCCAGTTTGGAGCCCTTGTCCTCTTGGCAGCATGTATGGCGCTTGGCCGTGTGTGTGTGGGGTTTGTTGTGTGTGGGCTTGGCTGTGTGCATGGTGGCATTGCTTTAAAAAGTCCTGCAGCCCAAGAGCTGGACGGAAGTTGGAGGGGCGGTCCCGGGAACAGGTGCTATTGGTAGAGTTGAAGATAGGCCCCTGTGATATGGAACTGGCAGGGTCGTGTGCGGGTGTCGGGGGCAGGTCGACCATGCATGTCATTGCTGGAGCTGCTGCGGCATGAGAAGGTGAGGAATGATGTAGTGTGTGGGGCTGGAGAGGTGGCATCTCAAGAGAGAGAGTGAGAGAAAGAGATATGTGAGGGGCTTGGCTGTGTAGGGGGGCTTGTCTGTGTGTGTGGGGGGCTATTCTGTGTGTGTGGGGGGCTTGGCTGTGTATGGGGGGCTTTGCTGTGTGGTGGGGCTTGGCTGTGTGTGGGGGGCTTGGTTGTCTGTGTGGGGGCTTGTCTATGTGTGTGGGGTGGTTGTCTGTGTGTGTGGGGGCTTGGCTGTGTGTGGGGGGCTTGGATGTTTGGGGGAGAGGCTTGACTGTGTGTAGGGGGGCTTGGTTATGTGTGTGGGGGCTTGGCTGTGTGGGGGAGAGGCTTGGCTGTGTGTGGGGGGCTTGGCTATGTGTGTGGGGGGCTTGGATATGTGTGTGGGGGTCTTGGCTGTGTGGGGGAGAGGCTTGGCTGTGTGGGGGGGAGGCTTGGCTGTGTGTGGGGCTTGGATGTGTGTGGGGGAGCTTGGCTGTGTGTGGGGGGCTTGACTATGTGTGTGGGTGGCTTGGCTGTGTGGTGGAGAGGCCTGGCTGTGTGTGGGGGCTTCGCTATGTGTGGGGGGGGGCTTGGTTGTGTGGGGGAGAGGCTTGGCTGTGTGTGTGTGGGGCTTGGCTGTGTGTGGGGGCTTGGCTGTGTGTGAGGAGCTTGCCTGTGTGTGGGGGGCTTGGCTGTGTGTGTGGGGGCTTGGCTGTGTGGTGGAGAGGCTTCGCTCTGTGTGTGGGGAGCTTGGTTGTGTGTGGGGGCTTGGCCATGTGTGTGGGGGAGCTTGGCTGTGTGTGGGTGCCTTAGCTGTGTGGGGTTTGTTGTGTGTGGGGGCTTGGCTGTGTGCAGGGTGGTGTCACCTTAAAAAGTCCTGCAGCCCCAGAGCTGGTCGGAAGTTGGAGGCGGTCCCGGGATAGATGCTGTTGGCAGAGTTCAAGATGGGCCCCTGTGATATGAAACCGGCAGGGCGGTGTGCGGGAGCCGGGGGCAGGTCAGCTGTGCAGCGCTCATTGCTGAAGCTGCTGCGGTGTGAGAAGGTGAGAAGTGCTGTAGTGTGTGAGGCTGGAGAGGCGGCGTCTCGAGACAGAGAGCAAGAGAAAGAGATGTGTGGGGGGCTTGGCTGTGTGGGGGGGGGGCTTGTCTGTGGGTGGGGGGGCTTGTCTGTGTGTGGGGGGGCTTCGCTGTGTGTGGGATGCTTGGCTGTGTGTGGGGGGGCTAGTCTGTGTGTGTGTGGGGGGCTTGGCTTTGTGAGGGAGAGGCTTGTCTGTGGGGAAGATGCTTGGCTGTGTGTGGGGGGCTTGGCTGTGTGTGGGGGGCTTGGCTGTGTGTAGGGGGGGCTTGGCTGTGTGTGGGGGGCTTGGCTGTGTTTGTGGGGGATTGGCTGTGTGTGGGGGGCTTGGCTGTGTGTAGGGGAGCTTGGCTGTGTGGGGGGCTTGGCTGTGTGTGTGGGGTGCTTGGCTATGTGTGGGGGCTTGGCTGTGTGTGTGGGGGGGCTTGCCTGTAATTTATTACAGGCTGTGTGTAGGGGAGCTTGGCTGTGTGGGGGACTTGGCTGTGTGTGTGGGGTGCTTGGCTATGTGTGGGGGCTTGGCTGTGTGTGTGGGGGGGGGCTTGCCTGTAATTTATTATTTATTATTATGCAATTATTAGATGGCATTTCCCTTTCATGGTATG
Source organism: Gastrophryne carolinensis (assembly GCA_027917425.1). Taxonomy (NCBI): domain Eukaryota; kingdom Metazoa; phylum Chordata; class Amphibia; order Anura; family Microhylidae; genus Gastrophryne; species Gastrophryne carolinensis. Next base: position 499,962,982 of record CM051236.1, read on the forward strand.
ACTGGGGACGTGGCTTAAGGGTGAAAAATGTCCCTTTTTTCTGTTTTCAAAAGTTGGGAGGTATGATATTATAGAGGTCGTGTGCTAGAGGTCTTTGACTGCTATGCTGAAAGTTTACAGCTTCTTTGACTCTGCCCAAAGCCCATAAAAATGCGTTGTCCCTCTTTTTGAAATTTCCTTCAGTATATTCCCATTTGAGATGTTCACAGTGGGAAACCCGCTGGTTTCAGCATAAACCCAATCATGCAGCTGCGGCTTTGTCCCACTCTTCAGCACCCCCCTGTGCGGCCTTGCCGGAAGACATGCTGTCAGAGGCCTGCACATCCGCTGTGGGATTAAGGGTTGAGGTGAGTATACAGGGAAATCAGGGGGTTTCACACTACACAGCCTCCCAAATCAAGAATTTCACCCCAGACTAGAGTCCTCACTATAGGGACTTTAGTAGTGCAGTATAGTGCACTTTAATCTGAAACTATTATTATTATTATTATTATTATTATTATTATTATTATTGTTTATTTATATAGCGCCAGCATCTAAATGCTGGCGCTATATAAATAAATAAATATTATTGTTTATTTATATAGCGCCCGTAGTGCTGTACAAAGTAGTAATTACAGACAGGGTAGAACATACAGCACATAGACTATTACAGATGCAGTGTTACAGAGTTTACAATGGATATTCTGAATACAAGATACAATAGGAAAGAGAGCCCGGCCCCTGCGAACTTACAGTCTAAAGGGAAATAAGGTCTCTCCTGGTGATAGGTCCTTGCCCCATGGAATTTGGATGCCTCGCTGTGTGAAACCCCCCAGATCGCCCACTCAATGTTCTGCCGCCCCCACACCGCATGCACGGGTGCTTGTCCAATCAGCTTTTAATGCCATGCATACTAAAATGCACATTAATGCAAAGAGCATAGATTTGGATGGCGCTATGATGAACACCAGCAGCTGCATCAACTCAACTCCCCTGTAGAGTGCTTGCTCCCCTGCACCCTATCTGACTAACTTGGCGCAGACCGCACATAGTTGCAGGGATGCCAATGATGCGACGGCAAACATGCAGAGGGACTCGGGAAAGGTGGGGCATGCTGAATTGCTATGCCCCAGGGGCACCTAGTTGGCCTTCCCTGGAGACTTTTAGACTCCAGGGCCAGTGTCATCAGTGATTGGGCCACTTTAAATACACACATAGCCAGGGCAGTTTTTAGGCAAAATCAGTGCAGAAAGGCAAAAAATCTGCCCCCCTTCTCACCTATCCTATGGTGCTGCTGTTGCCCCATACCAGTAATGTCTTTCTTAGCAGTATTCAGGGCTGAATTTAGTGTGGTGAATCTTATAGATTCCCTAGCAGATCGCGGTGGGTTTTCCACTTTAACAAAGTTTAAAAAATGAACTTTTATAAAGTTTCCCTTCTTAATACAGTTGTCTATATTTTCAAAAATCCTTTCCAACCAATATGCTGATATATACCTATACCTACCAACTTTTCAGTGTGGGAAAGAGGGACATTTGTTAAATTAGGCCACGCCCCCTCATTAAGGGATGGATAGGTGATCCAACAACAGTTACAACAATATTTTACAAATATTACATTATATACATTATTTATATTTACAAGGGCATGGCTCTCCTTCCTATTGTCTCCATGCTCACAACACTTGGTTTAAACCTTGTGGCATCTAGTTTGTATTGTTCTCTGTACTATATGTTTTACCTTGTCTGTAATCACACCTTGTAATGCGCCACAGAAGATGATGGCGCTATATAAATAAACAATAATAATAATAGGCAAATAAATCATATAGTACTGCAGATCTGCATGTTACACCTCAGAGGGACAAATGAGAACAATGAGGGGCATAGGGACATGGAATCAAAAAATGAACAGTCCCTCCAAATCAGGGACACTTGGAAGATATGATATAAGTAGTGCAAGCCAATCAGATTTAGAAATCCCAGGAATCTATTATCAGGCTTTTCTAATCTGACCTGCGTTTAATAAGGTGGCCCAGTATTATGATAGGAGTGATAGGAGCGTGGCCACATGCTCCGTACACAGATTAGATCTCCTGTAAATCAATGTCAGATAAGGCGATACCTGTCCTGGCAGAATTTACAAAGCATGTTATATAATTCTTTGATATAGCGAATGCCACGGCGAGGCGTAATACTTACTGGAAGTGTGGGCTAAACAAGCCAGCAGCACCAAAGCCAGGATCCAGCAGAGGCCACGCTTCATTCTCATGTTGTCCTGTGTGCGGAGACGAGGAAGTCACCAGTGAAATAAATTGCTTCTGCGGGGGGTTATTTTATACCCCTGGGTCTGTTTGCTGAATGGTTTGACAAACAGGTTGGGTGAGGGCGAGGTCTTCTGTCACTGCGCTCCTTCTGGCCTTTTAATTATATATAATTGAGGCAGAGGTGAGTTTTACTCAGATAGAGATAAGAGTGGACTTTACGGAAAGTCTAACTAGGGGTGTAACTATATGGGGTGCAGATACTGCATTGGGTCAGGGCAGGGCCGGCTTCAGGTTTATGTGGGCCCTTGGGGGGCATGGTCTCTGTGGGCCCCTTTGTGGTTGAAAGTGCAAGGGCCAGCCTCTGTGCCCAGCGCCCTGCAGGCTACAAACCCGCATTTGCCAGCCCCTAAGCCTTTGTACGGCATGGTCTTTGTAGTTGAGGGTCATGGGTCTATAAATTCCATGGCATAGAAGAGGGTGCAAGGGTCAGCCTTTGTGCCCAGTGCCCTGCAGGCTACAAACCCGCATTTGCCAGCCCCTAATCAGTGGGCCCCTTTGCGGTTGAGAATCATGGGTCATGGGTCTATAAATTTCATGGCATAGAAGAGGGTGCAAGGGCCAGCCTCTGTGCCCAGCTCCCTGCAGGCTATAAACCTGCACTTGCCAGCCCCTAATCAGTGAGCCCTTTGCGGTTGAGAGTCAGGGGTCATGGGTCTATAAGTTCCATGGCATAGAACAGGGTGCAAGGGCCAGCCTCTGTGCCCCGCTCCCTGAAGGCTACAAACCCGCATTTGCCAGCCCCTAAGCCTTCGGACGGCATGGTCTTTGCGGTTGAGAGTCGCAGGTCATGGGTCTATAAATTCCATGGCATAGAACAGGGTGCAAGTGCCAGCCTCTGTACCCTGCGCCCTGCAGGCTACAAACCCGCATTTGCCAGCCCCTAAGCCTTGTGAAATGGTATAGGGGGTCTCATGGACCCCTTACCAGTTCACAAAGGGTTGAATGTAAAAAAAGAGAGCACACAAAGAAAAAAATATTTTATTTGTTTTTTTAATACTTACCTCCCATCCATTTCGCACTCTGAACCTCGCCGATCACTTTGGCTTCTGCTCTCCTGCTGCTGCTGCTGCTGCTGCTGCTGAAAGCCTTTTATACCTGCTGGGCGACAGAGCATAAGGGGTTAATTAAAAAAAAATGACATAGGCTCCACATTTTTTAGGACATTGTAAGGGTTAAAAACCCTTCAAATTCCAGAACAAAAAATTACATGGGGTTCCCCTTACCCAGCATAACCAGCCCGGGACCAGCTATGGGGGCTTGTACAACAGGGCGTAGGGGCCACGAGCCCTGCTGGCTACAAACCCGCAAAGCCAAATGGCTCTGCATTGGGGCATATTGGGTAAGGGCAGGGCCGGCTCTAGGTTTATGTGGGCCCTCGGACAGCATGATCTTTGCGGTTTAGAGTCGCAGGTCATGGGCCTATAATTTCCATGGCATAGAACAAGGTGCAAGGGCCAGCCTCTGTGCCCCCCCCCCACCCTGTAGGTTACAAACCCGCATTTGCCAGCCCCTAAGCCTTGTGAATGGTATAGGGGGTCTCATGGACCCCTTACCAGTTCACAAAGGGTTGAATGTAAAAGAAAACACACAGAAAAAAATATTTTATTTGTTTTTTTTTTAATACTTACCTCCCATCCATCTCGCACTCTGTATCTGACTTTGGCTTCTGCACTCCTGCTGATGCTGGAAGCCTTTTATAGCTGCTGGGCAACAGAACATAAGGGGTTCATAAAAAAAACAAAAATTACATAGGGTCCCCCCTACCCAGCATAACCAGCCTGGGACCAGCTATGCAGGACTTGCAGGAACAGGGCATAGGGGCCAGCTTTGGTGGCCCCCAGCCCTGCCGGCTACAAACCCGCTAAGCCAAATGGGCCGGGCTCTTCTGCCCCCCCCCCCCCAGGTTTTGGGGAAGCAAGTTATTGGGGGGGGGCTAATAAGGGGTTAATGGCAAGTCCCCCGCTAGCCATAGGTGACTTTCCAGCCCCTAAGCCTTGTGCCAGCACCTAACCCAGTTCATAAAGGGTTAACAGTAAAAAATGGACACACACAGAAAAAATGACATTTATTTTTATTTTTTTCATTACTCACCTCGGATCCTCTCCCACGAAGCTCCGATGACGGCTGCCGGGTGCTTTGATCACTTGCTCCCCCTCCATCGATCACCCGGCAGCCGTCATCGACCCTCTCACCTCTGCTCGCCTGGCGCTACTGTGCCTCTTGGGGCGGGTGTGAGATTACGTCATAGATTATGTCACCTGCCCCACCCACAAAAGGCGGGGCTAGTGGCCGGGCGATTGCATATTTCGCTCTCTCCTCCCCTGGGGGGCAATCGGAGGCCCCGCCGGGCGTCCTCTTCATCGGTGGGGCCTCCGATCACCCCTTCCCCCCAGGCTCCTCCGTGGTGAGGAGAGGGCGAAATACGAGGGATCCGGGCGCAGGTGAGAGAAAGTGTTTTTTTTTTTTTTTGTTCTACAGTTTTGTGCCAGCTGCCAGTGGGCCCCTCGGCAGCTGACCCGGCTTGCCGGGTGCTGACACCAGCCCTGGGTCAGCGAAGCTCATCATTGTTGCTTTATTAGATTTCTCTCCATGAGGTCTGATGTACAGAACGAAGGCACCATTTGTCTCTGCTGTTTCAGTCTGTTGTAATTGTATCCAATGCAATTAAAACAACAGAAGAAACGGTTACTGTATGAGCCATTAGGGGTGCACCTGTAATGAGGCCAGGTGAGGCAGCCACTACAGGTGGCACGGCGGGGGGGTGGTAATTGCTGGACCTGTTTCTTTTGGATTATTTTATTTTGGTATCCCCTTAGTGGTTCATCAGAGATCAGTAATGCTGCTGGTTTCTCAACAGCTGCTACCCTCCACACCAGAGGTGTAGTTAGGTTTTCTAATATTTGAAATGGCACCCCCCACCTGTGCTCAGGCCCCAACTTTGGCGCCCCTCTGACCTGCTCCACTGGGGGCAAGTGCCCCCTATGCTCCCCCCTAGCTATGCCCCTGCTCCACACTCCCATCATAGAAAAGAGACAGAAACAAAGGCACACTGCTCTATTGACTAGTGGAGCAGTAGACCCAGGAGGCAGTGGCGGAATAGGGCCAGAAATCATCCCTGGATTTTACCAGCCCCTGGCCGGCCCGGAATGTCCTTGCTGAGGCATCCAACCATGATGTCAGGGCTCTAGCATTGGGGGGCTGGGGTTTCTTGGCTTCTGGGTACAGTGGGGCTGAGACTAAGGGGGGCAGGGATTGAATGTGGGTGTTAAAAGCAGCAGCCCCACTGGCCCCAAAGCAGTGCGGCCCACCGAGAATTGTCCCGGGTCTCTTTGTGGGATCATGTCAGGCAGCAGAGATGCTAGGTTTACCCATGTAAGCCTTAATGGGGCATGACTTTCTTTGGGGGGGGGGGGATAGCATACCTCCCAAGTGTCCCTGATTCGGAGGGACTGTCCCTCTTTTAAGTCCATGTCCCCCTGTCCCTCGTTCTCATTTGTTCCTCTTTGAGGTGTAACATGCAGATCTGCAGCAATAAATGATTTATTTGCCTATTTGAAGTGGTAAAATTATTGTAACAATTTTCCCTCCCTCTTTATCACCCTGAAAAGTTGGAAGGTATGCAATTGTGGCCTAGAGGTAGAGAAGCCTAAGCTCTGTGCTGCCCCAGGTGAACTATAGAAATGCACCTTCATAGATTATCAACTAGTAAATTACCTGCATGCCAAATATCATTGGTGGCTCAGGGGCCAGGAGTGGTAGGGGGTGGGGCTGCTAGGCCCCCAATTATGGAATGCATTGAAGAGACAGTTCAGTCAAATTAACTATTGTGGTTCATGGGAGCAGCCATGATGAGATTACATGCGGCTACTACTTTAGACTGTCCCTTTAAAGTGGACCAAAATTCACAGAGACCGGCTCAGGAACCTATAATACTCCCGAGCCAAGTGATCCCCCCCCCCGGGCATCCAAAATCGGGACACCCCGCTGTGTGAAACCCCCCAGGTCGCCTGTACACTGCTTTTCCAGTCCAACAACCCATACGCGAGCCGTGGTCACATCCCTGTTATCCCTCTAGCAGATCTGCAGCAATAAATAATTCCTTTGCCTATTTAAAGTGGGCCAAAAACCAGCACAATCAGCCCGGGAATCTATAAGATTCCCGGGCCGATCGATTCCCTCCCACCAGGGCATCCAAAATCAGGATGCCCCGCTGTGTGAAACCCCCAGGTCGCCCCATAAACTCACCTTCTTTCCCGGTTACAGGAGACTAATTATGAACTTTGAGTCATAGTTAGGTCTGAACCAATAATGGCCAGTTTGGTTCGGCTGGGCCAAGCCCAAATAGAGGCATATATTATTATTTGGGTCAAATTTTTTTTAAGGGTCTGTACAGGCCTGAACACAAAACCTATAGTCGCCCTTTGTCCCTTGCTTCTCTTCCACCAAGCTCCGGTGTCCTGCACCAGTCCCCATTCACAGGAGAAACGCTGCATCCTCTCAGAAGTCCCACCCGCTAAAGTGGAGGAGGTGGCGCAATGCATATTGTAATGAATTGCCTGGGCGTGTGAGGAGCCCTCTCTGCCATCAGGAGTCTTGGCTATCCTGCCATTATGGCAGCCATGTATAGGGGTCCCCGGGCAATCAGCGAGTGTTGGAGCTTGCTATCGCTGTAGGGCTCATTTTAAGAAATTGGGGGGTTTCTGAGCACCAGACTGGTCAAGAGCTGCTGCAGGAATGAAAGGGTGAGTACATTTTCTCTGGGGGTTTAGAGACCCTTTAAAGTGGACCAAAACCCAGTATTTGGACTATCCTGGGTTTTAGTCCCTGGCCCTGGGGCACCCTGATCGGGGATACCCCGCTATGTGAAAGCCCCCAAGTTACGCAAACTCACGTCTCCCCAATCCTATGGCGCAAGGCTGGCCCCCTGTCCAATCAGCACGCTCGGATCCGCTCCCGCCCACTCGTCTAAGGATCGTCTAAGAGGCCGATTCATTAATAGCGCCAGGTAGCGACAGATGAGTGCCAGTAGCGTTATTTTTACAGCGCACGCTAGTATTTGCTGTGCTTGGCCATTGTTCGGCTGTTGACAGCGACTCAGTCGGTGTGCGGTAATGTTGAATACGGGGTTAGGAGTCGCTGTTTGACAGGTTCCGCGCTGTATGGGAGCGCATGACAGCGAATGGCCATAGCGAACGGCTCCCAGCATATTCATTAACAAATCACGCTCAAAAAATTCTCGCGCTGTGAAATGCTTGTTTAAACCCCAGAGCGCTGGAGGCGATGGGTTAAAAGTAGTTTTTTAACCCCCAAACAACCATATTTTTAGAAAAAAAAAAACATGTTTTTACAAACATTTTGTAATATGAATACATTAATATCAGACCTGTAATATCAATTCTGCACAAATTTTTTTTTTTTTTTTTTACCTTAAAAAAAATATCTAACATTGCAGAAGTGGTCACAGAATTTTTGCCATTTAAAAAAAAAAAAAAAAAAAAACATTAATAGCATTTAATTATGAATATTTAAAGATTGCTCCATTGAAATGCATTGGAGAGCGCCAGGTAGCAAGAGGTCATACCTGTCGCTGTTCAAGGTCGCTCGCTGGCGCTGTGGGGTGAGGCTGGAATAATGATGAATGATTCACTATCTGGCTCTCTGTCAGTCGCTAAGCAGGATCGGCTTGATAAATGTGTGATTGCGGAGGGGAGCCGGCGTTCTCGTGGCGGTGACCGTCATTACCGTTCGCTCACCATTCGCTACCTGGCGCTATCCCTTGTTAAATAAGGGCCTAAGAGTCCTGATGAGCGGATCCTAGTGTGCCGGCGACCGCATCCACGCTGCCCTCTAACAGGGAGTGCGCCCGCGCCAGCTATTCACATTACCTGAAACAGACACGCGCCTTGCTAAAGGTATAGCAGGAAGCAGCGCCGCTCAAGCATGCTCCGTTGGATCGGGGAGCAGGTGAGCTTACTGGGCGACCTGGAGGGTTTTACACAGCGGGGCATCCCGAATCTGGATGACCCGGGGGAGCGAGTGTGTCTGAGTCTCATAGACTCCAGGGTGGGTTTAGCTAATGATCAGTGAGGAATCTGGAATCAGATGACTGGTGAAGCACAATGAAAGGGAAACAAAACCTGTCCAGCTGCATTCTCCTTTTAATTACAGACACTGGAGTTATAGAATCCCTCAGTTAAAGTGCACCTATACCCAGATAGGAAGTTTATGTGGTCACCTTCTATCCCCAGCCCAGTGACGCAAAATAGCCTGTGTTTCTTATAGTGGACCAAAACTGAGTTCGATCGGCCTGTGAATCTATAAGATTCCCGGGTTGATCGATTCCTTCCCCATTCCCCCCGACCATCCAAAATCGGGATGCCCCGCTGTGTGAGACTCCCCAGGTTGCCCCGTTCACTTACCTTCGTTCCCGGTCCAATGGTGCATGTGCGAACCGCAGCCGCATCCCGCTATATCTCCAGCAGGGCGCGTGCCCGTGCCAGGCATTTGTGAATGGCCGGCACGCTCCCTGTTAGAGAGCAGCAGGGGATGCAGACACCAGCTCACTCGGAGCCGCTGGCCTTAGGTGGCGTGACGTCAGTGGCTCCGAGCCCGCTGATTGGACGAGCGACCGCGCATGCGCTGTAGGACCGGGAAGAGGTGAGTTAGATTGGGGGATCTGGGGGGGGTTTCACACAATGGGGCACCTCCGATCAGGGTGCCTCTGGGGAAAGGACCAAAACCCAGGATAGTCAAAATCCTGGGTTTTGGTCCACTTTAAAGTCTTTGTTCCATATTCATATAAGTACTAACCAGATGCAGTCTTATGTCCAAATGGCGGCTCTATGGCCCCCTGGCAGTGCAGCAGAGCCCCCTGGTTTTCTCCAGCGATTAATTATTCAAACTAAATTGCCCCATGTGGCAGTTTAGCTTGTAATGCTTTTACATTTATTGCAGTTATGTTAACTGATACGACAGGCCCTCAATGCTGAGCTGCGTGTAACTGAATCTATCATCAGTGCTGCACAGCCGGGGAGCCATACAGCCACCATTCGAACATCGGACCACATCCGATTCTCATTTTTATGAATATTGTGCAAAGATGAAGGTTACAATCACACGAAAAGTTAAACTTGCTTCACCACATAATTTGCATGGCCCCAACCGGGCATTTTACATCATTTTTCCAGTGAGGGAAGGATAGTCTATTAAAAGTTTGGATTCCCTACTATAAGTTTTTGCCTTGCAGAAACAAATCAGCCATTTTTTTCTGCACAGCCCATTGGGGGCCATCGCTGGTTAAGGCGATTTTTGGGGGAAACATTTGAACAAAAACTTTTGTTTTGCAGTGTTAACGTTAAAAAGCTCACTGAGCACTGAGCAAAGCACAGCAAAAAAAAAAAAAAACACCCAGAGGTAGACTGGCCATAGGGAGACCCAGGACAAAGCCCGGTGGGCCACTTTGCTTTGAGGCCAATTGGGCTGCTGGTTTTAACACCCACATTCAGTCCCTGCTCCCTTAATCTTTTTCTCATCTCCCTGTACCCAGCCCCACTGTACCCACAAGCCAAGGAACCCCAGCCCCCAAGGCTATAACCTCGGCATCATGGTTAGGGGCCTCAGCAGGGATGTCTTGGGCCGGCCAGGGGCTGGTAAAATCCAAGGCTTATTTATAGCCCCCAGCCTGCAACTGAACACACCCAAAGTCAAACTTGTTTGACCAAATAATTAGCAAACCCTCATTGGTACTAAGGTTAATGTCCTCCAACTGGTCTATCAAGTGGCCTGAAGGACTTATGTACTAGACACGTGGGACTAATGTTCTTCAACCTGTCTATCTATCAAGTGAACATGTAAAGTAATGATTACATCTATAATATATATATATATATATATATATATATATATATATATATCTCAATAAAATGTATCTCCAATAAAAGCTCAAATGTGGCTGTGAAGCTCTGTATCCTGTGAGCTATTTAAAATCCAAGAAATAAATATTAGCCAATAAATCAACTTGCCTCAGAGCAGATGTTCTGAACAAAATCAAACTTACCAACTTTTCAAAGTGGGAAAGAGGGACAATATGTAAATTAAGCCATGTCCCCTCATTGAGGGATAGATAGGAGATAGAATGTAACAGTTAAAACAATATAAACATGTTCCTGATCGGGCATGCCCCGCTGTGTGAAACCTCCCAGAATACCAAGCGCAACTCACCTCTTCCTGGTGCCAAGGCACATGCGCAGCCGTTCGTCCAATCAGCGCGCTCTGAGCCGCGGACGTCATGCCGTCTAAGGCCAGCGGCTCCGAGCACACTGACATCCGCATCCCCCGCTTCTCTCTAACAGGGAGTGTGCCCACACCAGCCATTCACAAATGCCTGGCGCGGGCATGCACCCTGCTAGACGGATAGCGGCCGCAGCTTGCACATGCGCCGTTGGACCAGGAAGCAAGGTAAGTGTAGGGGGCGACCTGTGGGGGTTTCACACAGTGGGGCATCCCGATTTTGGACATTCCGGGTGGGAGGGAATCAATCGCCCAGGGAATCTTATAGATTCCTGTGCCGATCGCGCTGGGTTTTGGTCCACTTTAAATAGGCAAATTAAACATTTAATGCTGCAGATCTGCATGTTACACCTCAAAAAGGGACAAATGAGAACAGCAAGGGGCAGGGGGACATGGACTCAAAAGAGGGACAGTCCCTCTAAATCAGGGACACTTGGAAGGTATGCAAACGTGCACCATGTGACCTTCAATGTTTCATGTGCAGGGCTGTCTCACCTCGGGCAACATTTTTTTCAGCGTGCACAATGGCCGGTTGCAGGCGTACTTTTTAAGCACTGGGTCTTCTCTGCGGAACCTGAGAAAGTGGAAAATCGGAAAGACGGAAAATCCAAAGTGGGAAGGATTCATGGCCTGAGGATGGTGTGAGAGCTATATAGGGCGCTGTACGCAAAACCACATTTATGAAAGCGAATCTGGTGAGCGACTCTAACAGCACTATGTAGCGTCACATGTATTACTACAGGCGGCTCAGCGTATAGCGCCGGCGCTCTAGGCTCTGGAGCGCCATGTAGTACCTGTCTCCAATACATTTCAATGGGCTTTCATTAGTTGTGTATAATTAGCGTGTTTTACCTTTGGGTAGTATTTACCCACCTCGCATGGAATGCATATTCTGGGTCCCTCGGATTCCGGGGGCATCCCATCAGACACTGCACGTGGCCCATGATTTCGCACCTGCGCAATGCTCATGAATGGGATGCAATGGAGCCGCTTGAAATCCCACAAGGCTGCGCTGATTAGCGCAGGACTTTAAAGAGCATGCCTAAGCCGTGCTATCACTTACAGGCAATTAAGCAGCCGGATGTCACAGCAGCAGGCAGAAATAGGTAAGTAGGGGGGAATTGGCCCCTTTTTATTTTATTTCCGATATTCCTCTTTAAGTGGGTTTCCAGCATGATTTCTGGTTTTGTTACAGCAAATTGCGCCACCGCATTTCACCCGCTGTCAGGAGCACCCTGTTCACTAGTAAGTATGGCGCATTTTCTGACCGGTGAACACACAGCAATATGCATTGCAAAGTCCGTGTTTATGGTTTTGGCCACAGTAAGTTCTGCTTAGTCGCCAGTCTGTAACACATGCGTCGCCGGTCTGTCACGTGTGATTCATGCATTCCGCGAATATACTTTCGCTAAATGTGAGTGTAATAGCTCTTGAATACAGATCTTTAATTGACCCAAAATGATATTGCTCTATGGTAATTTTTCTTTATATCCCAACTATGTGTATGCTGAGCTAAAAACCTGCGTCTATGGAAAGCATGTGGGAATTTAATACCAGAAAACATGCAACATTACTATGCATATAAGCTTGTAATAAGATTATGGTTTAAAGTGGACCAAAACCCAGGATTTTTACTATCCCGGGTTTTGGTCCTTCCCTGGGAAACCCCCCAAATCACAGAGCACAACTCACCGCTCACCGATCCTGCGGCGCATGTGCTTGTCCAATCAGCGTGCTCGGAGCCGCTGACGTCACGCCACCAAAGCCAGTGTCTAAGACCAGCGGCTCAGAGCACGCTGGAACCCACATGCCCCACTTTCTTCTAACAGGCGCGGGCACGTGCCCTGCTAGAGGGATAGCGGAGATGCGGCCACGGCTCGCACATGTGCCGTTTGACTGGGAAGCAATGTAAGTGTAGCGGGTGACCTGGGGGGTTTCACACAGCGGGGCATGCCGATTTTGGATGCCCTGGAGGGAGGAAATCGATCTTATAGTTTCCCGGGCGATCATGCTGGGTTTTGGTCCACTTTAAAGCAGAACAGCAGATAATAGCAGATGAGCCATGGTGGTAGTCCTGCAGATTTGGAACATTGGAGGTCATGTGATGCACGTTTTCAGGGAGGATCTGCTCAAGTGGCGTGGAGGACCTATACACTAGTCACATGGGGCTAATATTCTGCAACTTGTCTATGAAGTGGCCTGGAGGGATTACAGTAGTGCTGGACTCTGTAGGTGCACTTTGGATACCACAAATAAGCTATACATAGTTCTAGTTTGGTGATTAAGGCCCTCAAAATGCCCCTGGGACCAGGGACTAATCAGGCTCTTTCCTGGTAACACTGTGGGCCAGTCCAAGCTTGACCTAGAGTGTGTACTATGGGATTAATGTTCTCCTGGAGGATCTATGTACTAGACATATGGGGCTTATGTTCTCCAACTTGTCTATCAAGTGGCCCAGAGGGCCTATGTACCAGAGCAATAGGGCTTATGTTCTCCAACTTGTCTATCAAGAGGTCTTGAGGACCTACAGTAGTGTTGCACTGGGATATCTGTGGCCCACCAGTAGAACTAACTCTGGGGCCCACCCCACATTTAGAAGCAAATATTTTTCCTGGTAACCATGTGGGCCGACCTGCTATGGGGCAATTTTTCTCCTAGAGGACCTATGTACTAAAGATATGGGACTAATGTTCTCCAACTTGTCTATCAAGTGGACTGGATGACTTTTGTACTAGACATATGGAGCAAATGTTCTCCAATTTATCAATCAAGTGTCCTGGAGGACCTATGTAATAGACATATGGGACTAATGTTCTCCATCTTGTCTATCAAGTGGCCTAGAGGACCTATGTACTAGACATATGGGACTAATGTTCTCCATCCTGTCTATCAAGTGGCCTGGAGGACCTATGTACTAGACATATGGGACTAATGTTCTCCATCTTGTTTATTTAGTGGCCTGGAGGACCTATGTACTAGACATATGGAGCTAATTTTCTCCAACTTTTCTATCACGTGGCCTGGAGGACCTATGTACTAGACATATGGGACTAATGTTCTCCATCTTGTCTATCAAGTGGCCTGAAGGACCTATGTACTAGACATATGGGGCTAATGTTCTCCAACTTGTCTATCAAATGGCCTGGAGGATCTATGTACTAGACATATGAGACCAATGTTCTCCATCTTGTCTATCAAGTGGCCTGGAGGACCTATGTACTAGACATATGGGACTAATGTTCTCCATCTTGTCTATCAAGTGGCCTGGAGGACCTGTGTACTGGACATATGGGACTAATGTTCTCCATCTTGTCTATCAAGTGGCCTGGAGGACCTATGTACTAGACATATGGGACTAATGTTCTCCATCTTGTCTATCAAGTGGCCTGGAGGACCTGTGTACTGGACATATGGGACTAATGATCTCCAACTTGTCTATCAAGTGGACTGGATGACCTATGTACTAGACATATGGGACTAATGTTCTCCATCTTGTCTATCAAGTGGCCTGGAGGACCTATGTTCTAGACATATGGGGCTAATGTTCTCCAACTTGTCTATCAATTGGCCTGGAGGACCTATGTACTAGACATATGAGACTAATGTTCTCCAACTTGTTCTATCAAGTGGCCTGGAGGACCTATGTTCTAGACATATGGGACTAATGTTCTCCATCTTGTCTATCAAGTGGCCTGGAGGACCTGTGTACTGGACATATGGGACTAATGTTCTCCATCTTGTCTATCAAGTGGCCTGGATTACCTATGTACTAGACATATGGGACTAATGTTCTCCATCCTGTCTATCAAATGACCTGGAGGACCTATGTACTAGACATGTGGTGCTAATGTTCTCCAATTTGTCTATCACGTGGCCCGAAGGACCTATGTACTAGACATATTGGACTAAAGTTCTTCATCTTGTCTATCAAGTGGCCTGGAGGACCAATGTACTAGACATATGGGACTAATGTTCTCCAACTTGTCTATCACATGGCCTGGAGGACCTATGTACTAGACATAATGGACTAATGTTCTCCATCTTGTCTATTAGGCGGCCTGGAGGACCTATGTACTAGACATATGGGGCTAATGTTCTCCAACTTGTCTATCAATTGGCCTGGAGGACCTATGTACTAGACATATGAGACTAATGTTCTCCAACTTGTTCTATCAAGTGGCCTGGAGGACCTATGTACTAGACATATGGGACTAATGTTCTCCATCTTGTCTATCAAGTGACCTGGAGGACCTGTGTACTGGACATATGGGACTAATGTTCTCCATTTTGTCTATCAAGTGGCCTGGATTACCTATGTACTAGACATATGGGACTAATGTTCTCCATCCTGTCTATCAAATGACCTGGAGGACCTGTGTACTAGACATGTGGTGCTAATGTTCTCCAATTTGTCTATCACGTGGCCCGAAGGACCTATGTACTAGACATATTGGACTAAAGTTCTTCATCTTGTCTATCAAGTGGCCTGGAGGACCTATGTTCTAGACATATGGGGCTTATGTTCTCCATCTTGTCTATCAAGTGGCCTGTAGGACCTATGTTCTAGACATGTGGTGCTAATGTTCTCCAACTTGTCTCTCACATTGCCTGGAGGACCTATGTACTAGACAAATGGGGCTAATGTTCTCCAACTTGTCTATCATGTGGCCTGGAGAACCTATGTACTAGACATATGGGGCTAATGTTCTCCATCTTGTCTATCTAGTGGCCTGGAGGACCTATGTACTAGACATATGGAGCTAATTTTCTCCAACTTTTCTATCACGTGGCCTGGAGGACCTATGTACTAGACATATGGGACTAATGTTCTCCATCCTGTCTATCAAGTGGCCTGGAGGACCTATGTACTAGACATATAGAACTAATGTTCTCCAACTTGTCTATCAAGTGGCCTGGAGGACCTATGTACTAGACATATGGGGCTAATGTTCTCCAACTTGTCTATCAATTGGCCTGGAGGACCTATGTACTAGACATATGAGACTAATGTTCTCCATCTATGTACTAGACATATGGGACTAATGTTCTCCATCTTGTCTATCAAGGGGCCTGGAGGACCTATGTACTGGACATATGAGACTAATGTTCTCCAACTTTTCTATCAAGTGGCCTGGAGGACCTATGTACTAGACGTATGGGGCTAATGTTCTCCAACTTGTCTATCAATTGGCCTGGAGGACCTATGTACTAGACATATGAGACTAATGTTCTCCATCTTGTCTATCAAGTGGCCTGCAGGACCTATGTACTAGACATATGGGGCTAATGTTCTCCAACTTGTCTATCAATTGGCCTGGAGGACCTATGTACTAGACATATGAGACTAATGTTCTCCATCTATGTACTAGACATATGGGACTAATGTTCTCCATCTTGTCTATCAAGTGGCCTGGAGGACCTATGTACTAGACATATGAGACTAATGTTCTCCAACTTTTCTATCAAGTGGCCTGGAGGACCTATGTACTAGACATATGGGGCTAATGTTCTCCAACTTGTCTGTCAATTGGCCTGGAGGACCTATGTACTAGACATATGAGACTAATGTTCTCCATCTTGTCTATCAAGTGGCCTGGAGGACCTATGTTCTAGACATATGGGGCTAATGTTCTCCAACTTGTCTATCAACTGGCCTGGAGGACCAATGTACTAGACATATGAGACTAATGTTCTCCAACTTGTCTATCAAGTGGCCTGGATGACCTGTGTACTAGACATATGGGACTAATGTTCTCCAACTTATCTATCAAGTGTCCTGGAGGACCTATGGAAAAGACATATGGGACTACTGTTCTCCATCTTGTCTATCAAGTGGCCTGGATGACCTATGTACTAGACATATCTGACTAATGTTCTCCATCTTGTCTATCAAGTGGCCTGGAGGACCTATGTTCTAGACATATGGGGCTAATGTTCTCCATCTTGTCTATCAAAGGGCCTGGAGGACCTATGTACTAGACATGTGGTGCTAATGTTCTCCAACTTGTTCTATCAAGTGGCCTGAAGGACCTATGTACTAGACATATGTGGCTAATGTTCTCCATCTTGTCTATCACGTGGCCTTGAGGACCTATGTACTAGACATATGGGGCTAATGTTCTCCAACTTGTCTATCAAGTGGGCTGGAGAACCTATGTAACAGACATATAGGACTAATGTTCTCCAACTTTTCTATCACATGGCCTGGAGGACCTGTGTACTAGACATACGGGGCTAATATTCTCCATCTTGTCTATCTAGTGGCCTGGAGGACCTATGTACTAGACACATGGAGCTAATTTTCCCCAACTTTTCTATCACGTAGCCTGGAGGACCTATGTACTAGTCATATGGGACTAATGTTCTCCATCTTGTCTATCAAGTGGGCTGGAGGACCTATGTACTAGACATATAGGACTAATGTTCTCCAACTTTTCTATCACATGGCCTGGAGGACCTGTGTACTAGACATATGTGGCTAATGTTCTCCATTTTGTCTATCACGTGGCCTGGAGGACCTATGTACTAAAGTCAAAGAGCCATTGGCGTCCTTAACCACTACACAAACCATACAAATGCATGGGACCCCCACCTGCCAGGGAGCCCTAGAGGCAGGGTCAGATCAGTGGCAACTTTTTATTAAAAAAAAAAAATAACGTCACTCATTGATGGGCGGGTGGGCTTCAGCGAGTGAGGGGGCGTGTAACACAATGCAGAGTGTGCAGCAAACCCCAGAAAGCCACTGTACAATTAAATCAGCCGTCTACTGCAGAATAAGTGCACTCAGCTCCATTCAGTTATACAAGATGCTGGGACATCACAGCCGCTAGTGAGCAGTATGGTGCAGAGCGGACCACTGGTTGCATCCCCGGTCACCTCTAGCTGGGGCGTGCCCAGGCCGGCCAGTCACAAATAGCTGCCCCGGGTCTAAATGTCAGGGAACCACAGGTCACGTGATCCAACTAACAATCAGGGACCTCCCAAAACCTCGCCCTTTATGCCTTGATCTCTGCCCCTTCACCTTCCCTCCTCCCAGACACGGGTCCTGTATAATTTCTTTGAAGCTCCCATATGCTATCACACCTCTCCAGCAAAGGAATATCCTGGCCCCTCTCTGTCTGAGCAAGGTGTTAGGAGAGCCCAGGGGGGTTTTCATCCTCAAACAGCCTATTCTGAGTGTCAGAACCTCAGGCCTATATATGGACTTCCTTTTCCTGCTGGCCTTGTAAGGGTGACATCTGCTGAGAACAGAGAATCTTAAAGGGCGATGCCGGGCATCAGCGATAAAATGAAATGTAATATTTGCCCTATTCCTCACACTAAAGGTATAGCGAGGCCGTGACCTGCGGATGCGCCATTGGAACGAGGTTAGGTGAGCGGGTGCTGTGATTTAATGGGGTTTCACACAGTGGGGCATCCTAGTTTGGGATGCCACAGGGAGTAGAAATTGGATGACCATATGGGCAATTCCCGGACATTTCCCTATGTCATGGACAGACAATGCCAAAATACCCCTCTGTGTGAAACCCTCTGGGCTCGCTTGGGCTTCCACAGCACATGAGCAGGCCGCGGCTACGACCCCTGAAGGTGCGTTAATATTGTATTTCGTTATACAAAATTTGTCTTTGATTAGGGCCCCCAGACATAACTTTGCATGAGGCCCCTGAAATGATGAGCCCATCCCTAGGGTTATTCCTCTCCAGTGAGTCAATCCAATGGCCTGGAGGAGTGGGGCACCCCTTTAAATGAATACACAACAATCTCTGTCATTCTCTCGCAGAATCAGATCAGACTCTAAGGGGGTTATGTAAGAACGGCTAGCCCCAGGTAGCGCCTTGTAGCGGCAGGTGAATGCCGGGCGCTGTATGCAAAACCACATTTATGAAAGCGAATCTGGTGAGCGCCTCTAACAGCGCCATGTAGCATCACATGTATTATTACAGGCGGCTCAGTGTATAGCGCCGGCGCTCTAGCTTCCAGAGCCAGGTATTACCTTTCGCTCACTGTCGCTCTCCCATACATTTCAATGGCCGTTCATTTGCTTGTGTATAAACAGCGTGTTTGACATTTTTGTTTTTTTTTGCTCCAATCATTGTGTGACCTCTTCTGGCTGCAAACAAACACTTTTATACATTTTTTGGACTTTTTATATTTTCATGCAGAATTGTTATTACAGATCTGGTACTAAAGTGTTAATGTCACAGTGTTATAACAATGTCATTCCATGTGTTTTCGCCTCTGTTACTGGTGGATATGTGTTAAAAAACAGACTTTAATCACACAGAGTCTGGCGCTCTGTGCTACAGCGCCCAGCTTTCGAGCGCCGACGCTGTGTGTGTGTAGTGTTTTGTTAAACATGGTGAGGAGCGGCGAGAGTCGGTCTCACTGAGCTGGCGCTACCTCTCGCTCACTGCAGCGTTGTCCTGTTGTTAAAGTGGACCAACACCCACCCCTGATCGGCCCGGGAATCTATAAGATTCCCGGGCCGATCAGCTCCCTCCCCGTGGGGCATCCGAAATCGTGATGCCCCGCTGTGTGAAACCCCCCAGAAAGCCCCTAAAAACTTACCTTATCGGCGACGGACAAGCGACGGATAAGCCGCCACCTCCCGCGCATCCCTCTAGCAGGGCGCGCATCCGCGCCGGCCGTTTGTGAATGGCCGGTGCGGGCGCGCACCCTGTAAGAGGGACGCGCGAGAGGCGGCGACGGCGGCTTATCCGTCGCCGATAAGGTAAGATTTTAGGGGCTTTCTGGGGGGTTTCACACCCCGATCGGGGTGCCCCGCGGAAGTGGACCAACACCCAGGATAGTGAAAATACTGGTTGTTGGTCCACTTTAAAGCGCCAAACATACATCACATTCATCAATGCCGGCCAGGTTACTACAGCGACTGAGGCGCTATGTTACAGCGCCTGATACCCGCTTACAGCGTCTACTAGCGGTCGCTCTAAGCGCCGCTATACAGACACTCATCTGGCAATACCTGGCGCTAGTAATGAATCAGCCTCCACATCTTCCTGGTCAGATTGATCTGTTACTTGTTTTGTAATGGTGTTTCCTGGGGTTGTTCTGCGTAGTTACAAGTTTATCTTTAGCTCTGATATTTTTATTTCCACTGTAAAAGACATTTATCATGTTGGCACGTTGTGATTTCTCTTGAAATAAACTGATTGTTTAAAGGGCGAATTGGATTCCAGCTGTCAGCTTTTATAAAGTATCCTAATGATCGCTGTTGGCAGCCATGAACTTTCATTGCATTATAGTCATCAGCTTCAATCTGTCATTTTGAAAGTGCTGCTTTTACAACCCAGCTTACTACAGTGGGGTTGATTCAGCACCAGACACGGACGCACTGACCATAAGAGGGAACCAAGAGACTAAAGGGAAACCGGGAATGTGACTAGCAGGCTGGGGCACATCAGCTGGCATTCATGAGATCAGCCAATCAGTGATCTCAAAATTGCCAAGTTGGGGGTGGCACCGGCCGGTGTCTATGAGACTTAGGCTTAGGCTGATTCACTACTAACGCCAGGTATCGGCAGATGAGCGTCTGTATAGCGGCGCTTAGAGCGACCGCTAGTAGATGCTGTAAGCGGGTATCGGGCGCTGTAACATAGCGCCTCAGTCTCTGTAGTAACCTGGCTGGCATTGATGAATGTGATGTATGTTGGGCGCTGTAACACCAGTACAGCGCTGCAGCGAGCGAGAGGCAGCGCCAGCTCAGTGCGTCCGGCACTCAGTGCTCAACACCATACTTATCCAAAAACTACACACACACAGCGTTGGCGCTCTGGATCTGGGCGTTTTAGCATAGAGCGCCAGATGCTGTGTGATTTTGGTCCACTTCAGGGGGGCACCCCGATTGGTGCCCAAAACTCACCTCACCACGCTCCCACGTGGCCGCGCTGTCCAATCCCCGTCGACGGACAAGCGGGTGACAGCGACGGACAAGACAGCCCGTCCGCCGCCGCCTCCCGCACGTCACTCTGACAGGGCACGCATACTCACTACCCCTGGGGTATTCAGTGTAAAACCCCCGAGGTCACCCGGAAACTCACCATCTTTCCTGGTCCAACGGCACATGTGCGAACAGCAGCTGCATCCCCGTGTGCCTGTGCCAGGCATTTGCGAGTGGTCGGCGTGGGCACTCTCCCTATTAGAGGGTAGCAGGGGATGCAGCCGACAGTGTGCTCAGATGTGGAGGAAGGGGCAGAAGCGGATCCAAGCGCGCTGATTGGACGATCTAAATGGAGGGAGGTTGCCTGGGGCTACCATAGACCATATTGGTATGATTTACCATTCACAGCTGTAAGGTATAGCCATGGGGCATGTGCAGCTATGCTGTCTTACCTGTTCACCAACCCCCCCCCCCCCCCACGCCAACGCCCCCAAGGGCCCGTTCTCATGTATGTGATTAGATGGACAAGACTGACCAGTTATTCTGCATGTCTGTCTGTGTAGGAGCGTGTACATAAATCAGAAAGAATGACGGCCATTATATATATATATATATATATATATATATATATATATATATATAGTGGCAGGGACTTTTTCCCAAATTAAAAATTGTATTTAACGAAAAAGCAAAAAAAATTAAAAAACACTCCCCGAAAAAACCTGCAGTCAGTTTTATTCAAAAAGGAAAAGCCAGCAATACCACCATTGGTTTTCCATTGAAAAGAGGGAGAGCTGTAATGCAAGTTATTCAGCTGTCATGCGAGTTGTAAAATCACGTATAGAAATAAAAATTAATGCATGAATTCTCGCGTTTAAGATTCCCAAACAAATCCAAATGAATTCTTCTCAGCTTTGAATCGACCGAGAAATTGAGAATTTACACGTGAGTTTTTTTAGAGTTTAGAGATTTTACTAGGGAGGCTGTGAATCAGGAGGAAATCATTCTTGGGGCCACCAGAGGAAATCATTCTTGGGGCCACCAGAGGAAATCATTCTTGGAGCCCACCAGGGGAAAACATTCTTGGGGCCACCAGAGGAAACCATTTTTGGGGCACACCAGAGGAAATCATTCTTGGGGCCACCAGAGGTAATCACTCTTGGGGCCACCAGAAGAGAATCATTCTCAGGGCCAACAGAGGAAATCATTCTTGGAGCCACCAGAGGAAATCATTCTTGGGGCCACCAGAGGAAACCATTTTTGGGGCACACCAGAGGAAATCATTCTTGGGGCCACCAGAGGAAATCATTCGTGCGGCCACCAGGAGAAATTATTCTTGAGGCCACCAGAGGAAATTATTCTCGGGGCCAACAGAGGAAATCATTTTCGGCACCCACCAGAGGAAATCATTATTGGAGCCACCAGAGGAAATCATTCTTGGGGCCACCAGAGGAAATCATTCTTGGGGCCACCAGAGGAAATCATTCTTGGAGCCACCAGAGGAAACCATTCTTGGGGCCATCAGAGGAAATAATTTTTGGGGCCACCAGAGGAAATCATTCTTGGGGCCACCAGAGGAAATCATTCTTGCGGCCACCAGAGGAAATCATTCTCAGGGGCAACAGAGGGAATCATTCTTGTGGCCACCAGAGGAAATCATTCTTGGCACCCACCAGAGGAAATCATTCTCAGGGGCAACAGCGGGAATCATTCTTGTGGCCACCAGAGGAAATCATTCTTGGCACCCACCAGAGGAAATCATTCTCAGGGGCAACAGAGGGAATCATTCTTGTGGCCACCAGAGGAAATCATTCTTGGCACCCACCAGAGGAAATCATTTTCGGCACCCACCAGAGGAAATCATTATTGGAGCCACCAGAGGAAATCATTATTGGAGCCACCAGAGGAAATCATTCTTGGGGCCACCAGAGGAAATCATTCTTGGGGACACCACAGGAAATCATCCCTGGGGCCCACCAGAGGAAATCATTCCTGGAGCCACCAGAGGCAGGGCTGGCTTTAGGTTGAAAGGCGCCCTGTGCAAGACAGCAGGATGGTGCCCCCCCACAGAAAAAAAGCAGATGTCAATATAGCAACCACATCCCCCACCCCAGAGCTCAATATGTGCACCTGCACTGCAGCCATAT
Source organism: Gastrophryne carolinensis (assembly GCA_027917425.1). Lineage (NCBI taxonomy): Eukaryota > Metazoa > Chordata > Amphibia > Anura > Microhylidae > Gastrophryne > Gastrophryne carolinensis. Next base: position 499,985,624 of record CM051236.1, read on the forward strand.
GGATCATATTCATCAATGCCGGCCAGGTTACTACAGCGACCGAGGTGCTCATCTGACAATACCTGGCGCTATTGATGAATATGATATGTGTTGGGCGCTCTAACAACAGTATAACGCTGCAGCGAGCGAGAGGTAGCGTCAGCTCAGTGCGTCCGGCACTCGGCGCTCCACATCATATTTAACAAAAAACTAGACACACACAAAGCGTCGGTGCTCCAATTCTGGGCGCTGTAGCATAGAGCGCCAGACGCTGTGTGATTAAAGTCTGTTTTTGAACACATATCCACCAGTAACAAAGCGAAAACACATGGAATGACATTGTTATAACACTGTGACATTAACACTTTAGTGCCAGACCTGTAATGACAATTCTGCATATAAATATAAAAAGTCCAAAAAATGGCTGTTCACGCTTAAACACAAGCTAATGAACGGCCATTGAAATGTATGGGAGAGCGACACTGAACGAAAGGTAATACCTGAGCCGCCTGTAATAATACATGTGACGCTACATGGCGCTGTTAGAGGCATTTAGCAGATTCATTTACTTAAATGTGGTTTTGCGCACAGCGCCCGACGTTCACCAGACGCTGCCTGACGCTATGAGGCGCTACCTGGCGCTATCCTTTCATAAATAACCCCCTTAGACGATTTGATGTGTGTGCAGCCGGGGCACTAAATGGCCGAGAGGCCTCTCATGCGCCGTAGGACTGGGGAAAGGTGAGTTTACTGGGGGACCTGAGTGATTTCATGCAGCAACCATCAAAGTAGTGGACCAAAACTTTTGTAACATGGCCCTAGAGTCTAAAAGACACCAGGGCCAAGTTGCAGCTTGCATCTAGGGCATTCTGATTTTGGAGCCCTGCTGTATGAAACCCCTGGGATCAGCTGTATACTCATCTCTGGAATTGATCCCACGGTGCATGTGCGGGCCCCGACTGCATACCCAGCAAATCTTCTAGCTGATGTGTGCACCCCTGCCAGCATATTTGAATGGCTGTAGGCAGGGGGGGGACGTCCATAGGGAGACTCGGTGGGCAGCTCTGCTTTAGGGCCAGTTGGGCTGCTTTTAACCCCCACATTCAATCCCTGGCCCCTTAGTCTCCCTCTCAGCCCCCTGTACCCACAAGCCAAGGAACCCCAACCCCAATGCTATAGCCCCGGCATCATGCAGCAAGATGATGCAGTACCAGCAGTTGCTAATTGCTAAACAAATATGATGGTGATTAATCTTTAACAAGCAGAACAGATCTGTTAATGTTCAATGCAACAATTTACTGAAATTACCGACCAATCAATAATCTGCTGTACTGTCGCATACCTCCCAACTGTCCCTAATTTGGAGGAACTGTCCCGCTTTTGAATCCATGTCCCCCGTCTCTCGTTCCCATTTGTCCCTCTTTGAGGTGTAACATCCTGATCTGCAGCAATAACTGATTCATTTTCCTATTTAAAGTGTTTATATTGTTGTAACTGTTACAATGTATCTCCTATCCATCAATCAATGAGGGGGCGTGGTCTAATTTAACAATTGTCCCTCTCTCGCACCCTAAAAAGTTGAAAGGTGTGATGTCGCTGTTTCATCTGAGCCTTTGAAAAAGTTGTTTTTTACCAACGAAACGCGTCAGGCGGCAGGCAAGGGGACCAATAGCCTGTTGATTTGATTAAGTGGATATACTCGTGGATACAACACTAGTGGCCGCAGTGGGATCCCGGGGAGCCACGATCCTTTTAAATGCTGTCATTTTATGGATGTTTGTAAGTGCACCATTTGGAGCTATTAAAAATTAAGGCCCTTATTTAACAAGGGATAGCGACAGGTAGCGCCTGGTGAGCGACCGGTAATGATGGGCACCGCCACGAGAACGCCGGCTCCCCACCACAATCACACATTTATCAAGCCGATCCTGCTTAGCGACTGAGATAGCGCCAGATAGCGACTCATTCATCATTATTCCAGCCTCAGCCCACAGCGCCAGCGTCCGACCTTGAACAGCGACAGGTAGGACCTCTCGCTATCTGGCGCTCTCCAATGCATTTCAATGGAACATTCTTTAAATATTCATATTTAATTCATATTAATGTTTATTTTTATTTTTTTTTAAATGTGAAAAATTCTGTGACCACTTCTGTCATGTTAGTTTTTTTTTTAAGGTTAAAAAAAAAAAAAAAAAAAAAACAAACTTTGTGCAGAATTGATATTACAGGTCTGATATTAATGTATTCATATTACAAAATGTAATTAAGAACTTGTTTTTTTGGGTTTCCAAAAATATGGTTGTTTGGGGGTTAAAAAACTACTTTTAACCCATCGCCGCCAGCGCTCTGGGTTTAAACATGCATTTCACAGCGCGATAATTTTTTGAGCGTGATTTGTTAATGAATATGGTGGGAGCCGGTCGCTATGGGCAGTCGCTATCATGCGCTCCTATACAGCGCGGAACCTGTCAAATAGCGACTCCTCACCCAATATTCAACATTACGGCAAACCGACTGAGTCGCTGTCAACAACCGAACAGCGGCCAAGCACAGCGACTACTAGCAGGCACTGTGAAAATACTGCTACAGTCGCTCAACTGTCGCTACCTGCCGCTCTAAGTTTTATCTTATTAAGTTGCACTAGATATTTTTTCTGTTTATTTTTACATATGATTTAATTTTGGAATTTGGCTCCGATCATTTCAGGAGCTTTGCGACTTGGATTGATTGGCGGTGTGCATGCCTTACTTAAAGCGATATTCCTGATTGAAGCTGGTAAGAGTATATCAGTGTGGTGGTGGAATCACATCGTATGTCATTTCTTCTTTACACTTGCTGGAGTTTTACGAGTGGATTTGGATGCCAACCTGAAGCCATATCAGTTAGAACTATCTTGTGCATGCACCGTAGGATTTTGGACTTTTTTATTATTAATTTAACATTTTATTATAAGATCCTGTTTTTTGCTCTGTGCCTTCATTAATACAAAGCAAAGTCATTTGATGAAGTATATAAGCATGCACAGGGGTCTGATTGTATGAGAGTCTACGCATGTGCCGTCGAACCAGGGAAAGGTGAGTGAATATCGGCGACCCAGGGGATTTTGTGCAGTGGGCATCCCAATTCGGGGGGGGAGGCAGTGGCTAGCCCTGGAATCTTTTAGAATCCAGGGCTGGAGGGCCCTGGGTTTTTTTCTGCTTTAGGTCGGGTTGTATGGTTGTTGGAATAAGTGGGTTTAGAGGACGCTTTTGAATGATTGGTGTGTTGGGGATTGGTGAATTAAGCAGGGGAGAGTGTTTTCCAGAATATTGGAGAGCCACGTGAAAAGTCCTGGAGGCAAGTGTGAATGGAGGTGACCAGGGTGGAGGACAGGAGAAGTTCAGAGGCAGAGCAGAGGCTGCATATAGGTTGGTATTGTTAGATTAGAGATGAGATGTAGGGAGGAGCCTGGCTGCCGAGAGCTTTGTAGGTAAGAGTTAAACCGGACTTTCACCCTGAATAAGAGCCTATCTTATATGTTCCCCCCACCCTGTACATACAGATTGCTCACATTAAAAATCATCCTACCTGCATCTACTGCCTTTTCTGAGCCTTTAAACATCCAAGATGGAGGCTCATGGAGTATCAGGCAGCCTGCAAACAGGAAGTGCCTTGTGACTGTGTTGCTCTGCATTCTGGGATTGCTGACCTTTTCCTGACCCTCTGCTCTGTCTGTGCAAAGCACAGCTATAACCTCACCTCCTGTAGTTTATCCCACTCTCCTCTCCTCAGTATGTAATGCTTCTGAGGCAAGATGGCGGCGCCCGTATCCTAGAGTCCTGAACAGAGTTGCAGCCCAGTGGGGGAAAGAATAATAAGTAAGTGGCTAAAAACTTAAAATATATTAATTTCAGATACCGGGGAATAATTTTTTAAGGGTTTGGGCTTTTTATTAAATCATGCTGAAGGTTCAGTTTAAGTTTGAGATGACAAGACTGGGCTAGCGCTCCATATACCTTCCGCTGCTAACAACCCTTCTCAAATAACCATCTGGACAACTATTTCTTTGGAATAATGGAATTTAATCGGCCGCAGCCTCAGCATAAATAATAATAAATAACAAGCAAAAATTACACCCCCCCCCCATATTCCTGAGATTTTACTCCAACATATGAGCTCGAAAAAAAGAGAAGGGAGGGGAGACAGGCCAGGAGTCTCAAATACCCCCCAATCCGGAGAAAACAGAAGCCGTTTTGAGCTCAGCCGCATCCCTCCTAGGCCTGGGAGTTCAACTGGGCTAACCGCAGGATCCAACTCACCTCCCTTTTGGTCTCCCCCCCCCCCCAAAGCTAACACACCTACCCTCCTGGCCGGTTTCAGTAGAAACAGTGGCTTACTTGAATCCTCCTGTTACCAATTTTCCGTGCTATCTCAAACCCGTACTTGAAAAGCTAGATGGCGTTAAAACCTTACCGCGTCCAGCCTGCCACCTCCCCATCGCCATCTCAATTCGCTCCAGAACATTAGAGACGTTGATTCCCAACTCATTCAGGTGCATCCCGTCAGCCCTATAGAACCCCCGATGCCTTCCACCTCTGTGTGATGCGCACACCACCTCCCATTCAGCCGCACGAACCGGGCTATCGCCATGTTTGCTCTTATACGCACTTTTTCATTGGCTAATGGATCTCTAGCGTGCCTCCAATCTTAACGGGAGACTATCTCCGACCAAACTAATATCACCTCCAGAAGTTCCCCTAAAAAATATTGCAAATCCCTTGTGATTGCCTTGATCAAATGCCTCATCAAAACCTGTCTTAAGTCGTTCCCTCCCTCATGACACACTAACACCCCAGGAGTCCCCCATTTTTCTGCCATTTTCATAGCATTCTTTCTCAACACCACCTCAGTCCCCTAACGTCAAACCAGCTTCCCTTGCTCCTCAGGAATGCCGAGTTGTCTGCCGCTCCTCAGCAACCATGACCTCTGCGCCACCCAAAATGTCAATGAATGTCCAACAACCAGGACTGAATCTAAAATGAAAAAAGGATTAGTAACACCAAAAAGCCCCCTGGGTGCATTATCCCCCACACAGCCATCCCAGTACCGTCATGCCTGCTCGATTCTTCCCAGGCGAATATATGACTGAAACCTCTTTGAGTCCCATATCCCCAATTTTTTTCGAGCTTCACAGGCAAGTTCAGCCTTGCCGCCTCGTTGCTGCTCCTATGTGGAAGAAATGTCTGCCATATTTCCTGCTGGACATTATCAAGAAACAGATTTACCGCCAATATGACATATCCAGGGGTGTATATAAGCAGACCCCGCGCGCTCCGCCAAGCGCCCAAGGCTTCAAAGGGGTAAAGTTTACCCCTTTGAAGCCTTGGGCGCTTGGCGGAGCGCGCGGGGTCTGCTTATATACACCCCTGGATATGTCATATTGGCGGTAAATCTGTTTCTTGATAATGACGGTTTAACATGCATTGATGATCTGACATGCTGTTCCTTGCTCCCTTTGTATACTTATAAAACGACTTTGCACTTTTCTTATAGATACTAGGTAAGGTTATTGGCACTTGGCACTTTCTGATGGGAGGTACAATAGATTTGTATGAATTTTTTGAGTAGATAGGCACTATGCACTTTGATTAATTAACCAATTATTAGTTTATTAAGTATTACACTTTTTGCACATTTGTATATATGTTAGGATGGATTATTTAGTCTTAGAACTATTGTGGGAGTAATTATCATTTTTGACCAGTTGGGGGCAGGAGCATTCTCTATATATAATCTTTATGTGATAATAATAAGATTTGTCAGGAACTTCTCACCGTGCATATTATTAGATTCATACATATGATATTAATTGGGATTGTAACATTAATTGAGATATTTATTGACTTCTTATCCAGGGATGGTTGTTTTTAATTTTTGTTGGATGTGTGTCTTTATATGTTTTTTAATGATTGCGCCATAATAAATTTTCATTGATTTCCAATGGAGTGCCCAGGTGTGAATTCCATTTTTTGGGTTTTGGAATTATTTCACCTCAAACTCCTACAAGCAAACCTGTGATACTATACCAATGATCCCACAGATACCAGCCCTCTCATATGAACCTGCCTGTGTTCCTTGCACCATCCCTTCAGCGCCTGCCTTACAGAGAATATGTCACTCTCTTGTTCCTGCTGGTCCCCTACACAGGAAGTCATCCAGGTAACATCACTGAAGACAGCTCCCTATCGATGCCATCGTTGACTAAACCCCCCCCTAGGAAAGGACAAGTGGTGTATCAGGAGAAACTTGCTCTGCTCCCTCTTCGGAACTACTCCACCAATTCCCCCCAACTACATTTATACACACTACAATATAGCAAAGGCCTGCAGCCAAATATCCTTGTGATCAGCCTAAAACACCTTATTTTATCCTCATCCTCCTCCTTGTGGTGCCTTTACCCTTTACCCAGCTTTCAATTCCAAAGGACCCCCCCGAACCCGACCGTCCCCCCACACGGGCCTCTCCATTCCACTGCCCCGATGTTCTGACTGCTGTTCCGCACCGGACCACCTCCTGATCGAACACCGCCTGCTGGGAGAAAAGAAGAGACAAGTAGCCTGCCCTTGTCGGGAAAAACATCCCCTGTGACCTGGGGCACAACGCTGGGGTGCTGGCGACCGGTGCTGGGGGGGGTGGACACGAGCCGCTCTAGGCCGGGGGAGTAGGGCTACCATGTGGAACTGCCCCGTCTGTGAGTGAGCAGGGGTTGGGGTTGCTGGTCGCCCTTGGAACCCTAACCCTGCTCAGGTTTTGTGAGCAGAGTGCTGCAGGGGGGGGAGGGGGGGGTGTAAGGGATGAAAGGAGGTGGGCGGGCAGCGCCAGCGCGCATGGCAGGTGCTGAGCAGTCTATCAACCAGCTTAACCTAATGCAAAGTGTGCAGCAGTTGTAAAAAACATGTAGGGAGGCAACTCTCAACTCATTATTGATCAAAAAATACATTTTTATTAATTACATATTTATAATTAGAGATGAGCGAACTTTTGAAAAATTCGATTCGACTGATTTGCAGAATTTTCCGACAAAAATCGTTTAGACCCAAATTTATTCGCAACGAATCGCTATTAAAAACGGCTATTTCTGAGCCTCCTAGAGCCTCAATAGGGTTGTAAACCATTTTGCCTTGCTGTAACACGCATAGGATGCGTGCTGGGTTAGTTAAATAATACTGTAAATAAATATCACATGCAGATCAGAGGCATCGCTAATAGAATCGCAGAGCGGCACAATTGCAGAGTATTGAAGTGGCATCACTATGAGGGGCAGGAGCCCAAACATTGCTTTAAAGAGGCACTGGAGTTGGCAGCAGCAGGAGCCCAAAAATTGGATGAATCACACCCTGGAGTTGCAAGCAGCAGCAGGAGCCCAAACATTGGCTGAAAGAGACACTGGAGTTGGCAGCAGCAGGAGCCCAAAAATTGACTGACACACCCTGGAGTTTCAAGCAGCAGCAGCAGCAGGAGCCCAAACATAGCTTGAAAGAGACACTGGAGTTGGCTGCAGGAGCCCAAAGATTGGATGAATCACACTCTGCAGTTGCAAGCAGCAGCAGCAGGAGCCCAAATATTACTTTAAAGAGACACTGGATTTGGCAGCAGGAGCCCAAAATTGGATGAATCACACCCTGGAGTCGGCAGCAGCAGCAGTAGCAGCGGCAGCAGGAGCCCAAACATTACTTTAAAGAGACACTGGGGTTGGCTTCAGGAGCCCAAAAATTCGATGAATCACACCCTGGAGTTGGCAGCAGCAGCAGGAGCCCAAACATTACTTTAAAGAGACACTGGAGTTGGCAGCAGGAGCCCAAAGATTGGATGAATCACACCCTGGAGTTGGCAGCAGCAGCAGCAGCAGGAGCCCAAACATTACTTTAAAGAGACACTGGGGTTGGCTTCAGGAGCCCAAAATTGGATGAATCACACCCTGGAGTTGGCAGCAGCAGCAGGAGCCCAAACATTACTTTAAAGAGACACTGGAGTTGGCTTCAGGAGCCCAAAAATTGGATGATTCACACCCTGGAGTTGGCAGCAGCAGCAGCAGGAGCCCAAACATTACTTTAAAGAGACACTGGGGTTGGCTTCAGGAGCCCAAAAATTGGATGAATCACACCCTGGAGTTGGCAGCAGCAGCAGCAGGAGCCCAAACATTACTTTAAAGAGACACTGAAGTTGGCAGCAGGAGCCCAAAAATTGGATGAATCACACCCTGGAGTTGGGCGCAGCAGCAGGAGCCCAAACATTACTTTAAAGAGACACTGGGGTTGGCAGCAGGAGCCCAAAGATTGGATGAATCACACCCTGGAGTTGGCAGCAGCAGCAGCAGCAGCAGCAGGAGCCCAAACATTACTTTAAAGAGACACGGGTTGGCAGCAGGAGCCCAAAAATTGGATGAATCACACCCTGGAGTTGGCAGCAGCAGCAGGAGCCCAAACATTACTTTAAAGAGACACTGGGGTTGGCAGCAGGAGCCCAAAAATTGGATGAATCACACCCTGGAGTTGGCAGCAGCAGCAGCAGGAGCCCAAACATTACTTTAAAGAGACACTGGGGTTGGCAGCAGGAGCCCAAAGATTGGATGAATCACACCCTGGAGTTGGCAGCAGCAGCAGCAGCAGGAGCCCAAACATTACTTTAAAGAGACACTGGGGTTGGCTTCAGGAGCCCAAAAATTGGATGAATCACACCTTGGAGTTGGCAGCAGCAGGAGGAGCCCAAACATTACTTTAAAGAGACACTGGGGTTGGCAGCAGGAGCCCAAAAATTGGATGAATCACACCCTGGAGTTGGCAGCAGCAGCAGCAGGAGCCCAAACATTACTTTAAAGAGACACTGGGGTTGGCTTCAGGAGCCCAAAAATTGGATGAATCACACCCTGGAGTTGGCAGCAGCAGCAGCAGGAGCCCAAACATTACTTTAAAGAGACACTGGGGTTGGCTTCAGGAGCCCAAAAATTGGATGAATCACACCCTGGAGTTGGCAGCAGCAGCGGAAGCAGGAGCCCAAACATTACTTTAAAGAGACACTGGGGTTGGCTTCAGGAGCCCAAAAATTGGATGAATCACACCCTGGAGTTGGCAGCAGCAGCAGCAGGAGCCAAAACATTACTTTAAAGAGACACTGGGGTTGGCTTCAGGAGCCCAAAAATTGGATGAATCACACCCTGGAGTTGGCAGCAGCAGCAGGAGCCCAAACATTACTTTAAAGAGACACTGGGGTTGGCAGCAGGAGCCCAAAGATTGGATGAATCACACCCTGGAGTTGGCAGCAGCAGCAGGAGCCCAAACATTACTTTAAAGAGACACGGGTTGGCAGCAGGAGCCCAAAAATTGGATGAATCACACCCTGGAGTTGGCAGCAGCAGCAGCAGGAGCCCAAACATTACTTTAAAGAGACACTGGGGTTGGCTTCAGGAGCCCAAAAATTGGATGAATCACACCCTGGAGTTGGCAGCAGCAGCAGCAGCGGCAGCAGGAGCCCAAACATTACTTTAAAGAGACACTGGGGTTGGCTTCAGGAGCCCAAAAATTGGATGAATCACACCTTGGAGTTGGCAGCAGCAGCAGGAGCCCAAACATTACTTTAAAGAGACACTCGGGTTGGCAGCAGGAGCCCAAAAACTGGATGAATCACACCCTGGAGTTGGCAGCAGCAGCAGCAGGAGCCCAAACATTACTTTAAAGAGACACTGGGGTTGGCAGCAGGAGCCCAAAAATTGGATGAAATCACACCCTGGAGTTGGCAGCAGCAGCAGCAGGAGCCCAAACATTACTTTAAAGAGACACTGGGATTGGCTTCAGGAGCCCAAAAATTGGATGAATCACACCCTGGAGTTGGCAGCAGCAGCGGCAGCAGGAGCCCAAACATTACTTTAAAGAGACACTGGGGTTGGCTTCAGGAGCCCAAAAATTGGATGAATCACACCCTGGAGTTGGCAGCAGCAGCAGCAGGAGCCAAAACATTACTTTAAAGAGACACTGGGGTTGGCTTCAGGAGCCCAAAAATTGGATGAATCACACCCTGGAGTTGGCAGCAGCAGCAGGAGCCCAAACATTACTTTAAAGAGACACTGGGGTTGGCAGCAGGAGCCCAAAGATTGGATGAATCACACCCTGGAGTTGGCAGCAGCAGCAGCAGGAGCCCAAACATTACTTTAAAGAGACACGGGTTGGCAGCAGGAGCCCAAAAATTGGATGAATCACACCCTGGAGTTGGCAGCAGCAGCAGCAGGAGCCCAAACATTACTTTAAAGAGACACTGGGGTTGGCTTCAGGAGCCCAAAAATTGGATGAATCACACCCTGGAGTTGGCAGCAGCAGCAGCAGCAGGAGCCCAAACATTACTTTAAAGAGACACTGGGGTTGGCTTCAGGAGCCCAAAAATTGGATGAATCACACCCTGGAGTTGGCAGCAGCGGCAGCAGGAGCCCAAACATTACTTTAAAGAGACACTGGGGTTGGCAGCAGGAGCCCAAAAATTGGATGAATCACACCCTGGAGTTGGCAGCAGCAGCGGCAGCAGGAGCCCAAACATTACTTTAAAGAGACACTGGGGTTGGCTTCAGGAGCCCAAAAATTGGATGAATCACACCCTGGAGTTGGCAGCAGCAGGAGCCAAAACATTACATTAAAGAGACACTGGGGTTGGCTTCAGGAGCCCAAAAATTGGATGTATCACACCCTGGAGTTGGCAGCAGCAGCAGGAGCCCAAACATTACTTTAAAGAGACACTGGGGTTGGCAGCAGGAGCCCAAAGATTGGATGAATCACACCCTGGAGTTGGCAGCAGCAGGAGCCCAAACATTACTTTAAAGAGACACGGGTTGGCAGCAGGAGCCCAAAAATTGGATGAATCACACCCTGGAGTTGGCAGCAGCAGCAGCAGGAGCCCAAACATTACTTTAAAGAGACACTGGGGTTGGCTTCAGGAGCCCAAAAATTTGATGAATCACACCCTGGAGTTGGCAGCAGCAGCAGCAGCAGGAGCCCAAACATTACTTTAAAGAGACACTGGGGTTGGCTTCAGGAGCCCAAAAATTGGATGAATCACACCCTGGAGTTGGCAGAAGCAGCAGAAGGAGCCCAAATATTACTTTAAAGAGACACTGGGGTTGGCTTCAGGAGCCCAAAAATTGGATGAATCACACCCTGGAGTTGGCAGCAGCAGCAGGAGCCCAAACATTACTTTAAAGAGACACTGGGGTTGGCAGCAGGAGCCCAAAGATTGGATGAATCACACCCTGGAGTTGGCAGCAGCAGGAGCCCAAACATTACTTTAAAGAGACACGGGTTGGCAGCAGGAGCCCAAAAATTGGATGAATCACACCCTGGAGTTGGCAGCAGCAGCAGCAGGAGCCCAAACATTACTTTAAAGAGACACTGGGGTTGGCTTCAGGAGCCCAAAAATTTGATGAATCACACCCTGGAGTTGGCAGCAGCAGCAGCAGCAGGAGCCCAAACATTACTTTAAAGAGACACTGGGGTTGGCTTCAGGAGCCCAAAAATTGGATGAATCACACCCTGGAGTTGGCAGAAGCAGCAGAAGGAGCCCAAATATTACTTTAAAGAGACACTGGGGTTGGCTTCAGGAGCCCAAAAATTGGATGAATCACACCCTGGAGTTGGCAGCAGCAGCAGCAGCAGGAGCCCAAACATTACTTTAAAGAGACACTGGGGTTGGCAGCAGGAGCCCAAAAATTGGATGATTCACACCCTGAAGTTGGCAGCAGCAGCAGCAGCAGGAGGACAAACATTACTTTAAAGAGACACTGGGGTTGGCTTCAGGAGCCCAAAAATTGGATGAATCACACCCTGGAGTTGGCAGCAGCAGGAGCCCAAACATTACTTTAAAGAGACACTGGGGTTGGCAGCAGGAGCCCAAAAATTGGATGAATCACACCCTGGAGTTGGCAGCAGCAGCAGCAGGAGCCCAAACATTACTTTAAAGAGACACTGGGGTTGGCTTCAGGAGCCCAAACATTGGATGAATCACACCCTGGAGTTGGCAGCAGCAGCAGCAGGAGCCAAAACATTACTTTAAAGAGACACTGGGGTTGGCTTCAGGAGCCCAAAAATTGGATGAATCACACCCTGGAGTTGGCAGCAGCAGCAGCAGGAGCCCAAATATTACTTTAAGGAGACACTGGAGTTGGCTTCAGGAGCCCAAAAATTGGATGAATCACACCCTGGAGTTGGCAGCAGCAGCAGCAGGAGCCCAAACATTACTTTAAAGAGACACTGGAGTTGGCTTCAGGAGCCCAAGAATTGGATGATTCACACCCTGGAGTTGGCAGCAGCAGCATCAGGAGCCCAAACATTACTTTAAAGAGACACTGGGGTTGGCAGCAGGAGCCCAAAAATTGGATGAATCACACCCTGGAGTTGGCAGCAGCAGCAGCAGGAGCCCAAACATTACTTTAAAGAGACACTGGGGTTGGCTTCAGGAGCCCAAAAATTGGATGAATCACACCCTGGAGTTGGCATCAGCAGGAGCCCAAATATTGGCCTAAAGACATAAATATGTTTTGCACCATTTGGAAAGTGTAAAACGTGGCAGCATGCTGAATCTAGTCGCATGCATCAGGCATTGGTGGGTGGAAATCCTGGCTGATCCATCCCTGATTCATTTTGACAAAGGTGAGTCTCTCCACATTTTTAGTTGACAGACGAGTTCTCCTCGCCGTAACTATGGCCCCCGCCGCACTAAACACCCGCTCAGATGGCACGCTACTTGCCGGGCAGGACAGCTTTTCCAGGGCAAACTCTGCTAGTTGCGGCCACAAATCAAGTTTGGCTGCCCAGAAGACCAGCGGATCCTCAAGGTGTGTTGGCATGGTCATGTCAAAGTATGACATGACCTGCTGGTTCAGGTCCTGCTCCAGGTCTTCCTGCTGCTCATGAGTAGCCTCACTATGCGGGTGTAGAAAGCTACTCATTAGCGACTGAAGACTGAGGCTGCTGCTGCTGATGGAGCTGCTGCTGCTGCTCCTGCCAACCCCCCCAGCAGCCATGACAGTGGAAGGTGAGCGCAGAGGTCCCCTCGAGTCAGACCTGCGAGAGTATGGACCATGGCGCAGATAAGCATCGGCCAACTGCCTACGTAGAATGTCTTTGTAGTAGTTCAGTTTGTCCTCCCTCTCGGTGGGTTTAAAAAATGCCCCCATTTTGTGCCGGAAGCGAGGGTCCAATAAGGTGGACAGCCAGAAGTCATCCCGCCAACAGATGGAAACAATTCTGGGGTCACTACGCAAGCACGTGAGCATGCTTCCTGCCATTTGCACAAGTGACTCGGATGGACTACCTGTCTCCATCTTCACTGCATACTGCCACGGTGTGCCCGGGTCCTCTGTCTCGCCTTCCTCAAAGCTCCTCTGGCTGCTCCTGCTCCTCCTCTCCTGTCCGCTGACTAGATAAACCAGCCATTTCGGCAAGCCTAAACTGTGTTTCGCTGGGCAACTCCTCCTCCTCTTCCTCCTCCTCCTCCAGTTCAGCTCCAATGGGGTTCATGTGGCCGTAAGATGTAAACGCCATGTCTCCAGTGCCCTGACCAGCCATGGTTTCCAACATGTGCTGTAGTACATGAAGCAGTGGAATCACGTCGTTCATCCCGTAATCCTGCTGACTGACAAATAAAGTGGCATCCTCAAAGGGCCTGACCAACCGGCAGGTGTCACGTATGAGCTGCGACTGGATGACATTGAAGTTACACAGGGGAGTCCCCCTATCTGCTTGGATCATCAGGAAATCCGTGATGGCTTTTCTCTGTTCATATAATCGGTCCAACATGTGAAGGGTGGAATTCCAACGGGTGGAAACATCGCAAATCAGACTATGTTGGGGGATACCGTTCTGACGCTGTAGCTCAAGAAGGGTGTGTTTGGCGGTGTATGAGTGGCTGAAGTGCATGCAAAGTTTCCTTGAAGTTGTTAGGATGTCTTGCAGATGGGGGGAGCACTTCAGAAACCGCTTGACAACCAGATTGAAGACGTGAGCAATGCAGGGGGCATGGGTCAGGCTTCCTTGGCGCAGCGCAGACAAAATGTTCTTCCCATTGTCGGTAACCATGATTCCCATTTTAAGTTTTCTTGGAGTAAGCCATGTTTGGATTTCCTGATGAATAAATTTACGCAGTTCCTCCCCTGTGTGACTCCGTTCGCCAAGACAAACCATGTAAAGCACTGCGTGACACCTCCGTGCCCTGCACACATGGTAGACTGGAGGGGCACTGAGACTTGAGCCTACAGTGGAGGGTGAGGAGATGGCGGAGGATGAGGAGGCCGAGTCGCACAGTGTCACAGGCCCAATGGGCAGGGAACGCGGAGGCCGAAGCGGCGTGACCTGTCCAAGTTGCTGCTGCAAAGGGACCACATTCACCCAGTGGGCCGTAAACGACATGTACTGTCCCTGACCGTAGTTACAGCTCCAGACGTCGGCGCTGCCATGCACTTTGCTACACACCGACAGGCGCAAGGACTGGCCCACCTTCTGTTCAACAAAAGTGTGCAGCGCTGGTACTGCCTTCTTGGCAAAGAAATGACGGCTTGGGACTCTCCACCTCGGCTCGGCACAAGCCATCAGTTCTCTGAAAGGTGCAGAGTCCACCACCTGAAAAGGGAGCGACTGCAGCACCAGCAACTTGGACAGGAGCACATTCAGCTTCTGCGCCGTAGGATGAGTGGGCGCATACTGCTGTCTCTTGGACATGGCTTCGCTGATGGATTGCTGGCGGGATGCATGACTTGGAGGAGGAGGAGCAGGAGCGACAGAGGATGGGTATGACGCACAGCTGCCTTCGGCTGAGGTGCTGGAGCCTTGGCTGGCAGAAATTGGGAGCGGCGTGCCACTCGGTGAGGAAGCAGTCTGGCCCACCTCTCCGGAGCCTAGGTTCTCCCAGGCCGCTTTATGGTGACGCTGCATATGTTGACGCAGGGCCGTGGTGCCAACATTTGGACCCTGGCCACGCTTCACCTTCTGCCTACATATCTTGCATGTGGCCATGTTACCCTCCTGCGGATGCTTCAGGAAAAACTGCCACACTGCCGAGTAGCTAATTTTCCCACCAACAGGCCTCACTGATTCACTGCTATTGTCGCCAACTCCAGGAACCCCTGCCCCACTACCTCCCGATAAGGTAGCCTGCCGTGCAGCAGGTGCTCTACCCCGGCCCCGGCCTCTTCTCCTGATGATGACGATGAAGCCCCTTCATCACCCGGCTCCCAAGTGCGATCGGCTTCATCGTCATCATCATTATCACCGAGTTGTGGCTGTACGTCACTGATGTTCGTGGATTCGTCAACAGTGTCTGGCGCAGGAGCTGGAACGCTCACAGCACCCACGACACTGTCCACATCACTATTTGTCTGCCTAACTAAAGAAGCCACCTCCATTTCTTGGCTGGGCAGTAGCTGCTGACTGTCCTCTATCTGATCGTCCTCCTCACTAAAGAGTGGAGCTGAACCCAAAGCATAGGATATGTCGCTGGGGGAGGGAACGGCATAGGACAGAGGCAATGGGAGGACAGGGACTGCTCTTGGGGCATGCCAACTCAGGGTTGTGTCAGAGGAACCTACCGACCCTAGACTGGGGGTCTCAGACGTAAGTTGTGATGATGTTGTTGATGAGCGCGTTAACCAATCTACCACGGCAGATGCGTTACTGGTGGAGACCCGACCGCTAGCAGATACTGGCAGATTAGGTCTCTCAGCGTGACTCCTGCTGCTACTGGCCCCCAGTCTGCTGCGACCTCTGCCTGCGGAATCTTGGCCTCTGCCACTCCTCTTTTCACTTCCAGGCACTTGTCTGCCCAACATAGTCTAACTGGCGTGGTAGTAGGTGATATTTTAAGAACCCCCAGGCAGCGGTGGGTCTATATGAAACAGAATATAATGCACACCAAATGTGAGCAGTAACACTCAGCCTCCAACAGGCCTGCTTAGTGTAAATAAGAGAGCTGCTTAGTGTAAATAAAGAGGGGTATGGTATGTTACAGAATGGGATGCCCCAACAGCAGAGCACCTGGGAGCAGTAGTACTATGCAAAGCAAAAGTGTCTTTATCAGGCCAAATTACTTTTAGAATAAGTGCAAAGGGTTATAGTAAATAGAGGCTGGTGTAGTCACAGAATGGGATGCCACAACAGCAGTGCACCTGGGAGCAGTAGTACTATGCACAGCAAAAGTGTCTTTATCAGGCCAAATTACTTTTAGAATAAGTGCAAAGGGTTATAGTAAATAGAGGCTGGTGTAGTCACAGAATGGGATGCCCCAACCGCAGTGCACCTGGGAGCAGTAGTACTATGCAAAGCAAAAGTGTCTTTATCAGGCCAAATTACTTTTAGAATAAGTGCAAAGGGTTATAGTAAATAGAGGCTGGTGTAGTCACAGAATGGGATGCCACAACAGCAGTGCAGCTGGGAGCAGTAGTACTATGCAAAGCAAAAGTGTCTTTATCAGGCCAAATTACTTTTTGAATAAGTGCAAAGGGTTATAGTAAATAGAGGCTGGTGTAGTCACAGAATGGGATGCCACAACAGCAGTGCACCTGGGAGCAGTAGTACTATGCACAGCAAAAGTGTCTTTATCAGGCCAAATTACTTTTAGAATAAGTGCAAAGGGTTATAGTAAATAGAGGCTGGTGTAGTCACAGAATGGGATGCCACAACAGCAGTGCACCTTGGAGCAGTAGTACTATGCACAGCAAAAGTGTCTTTATCAGGCCAAATTACTTTTCGAATATATGCAAAGGGTTATAGTAAATAGAGGCTGGTGTAGTCACAGAATGGGATGCCACAACAGCAGTGCACCTGGGAGCAGTAGTACTATGCACAGCAAAAGTGTCTATATCAGGCCAAATTACTTTTAGAATAAGTGCAAAGGGTTATAGTAAATAGAGGCTGGTGTAGTCACAGAATGGGATGCCACAACAGCAGTGCACCTGGGAGCAGTAGTACTATGCACAGCAAAAGTGTCTTTATCAGGCCAAATTACTTTTAGAATAAGTGCAAAGGGTTATAGTAAATAGAGGCTGGTGTAGTCACAGAATGGGATGCCCCAACCGCAGTGCACCTGGGAGCAGTAGTACTATGCAAAGCAAAAGTGTCTTTATCAGGCCAAATTACTTTTAGAATAAGTGCAAAGGGTTATAGTAAATAGAGGCTGGTGTAGTCACAGAATGGGATGCCACAACAGCAGTGCACCTGGGAGCAGTAGTACTATGCACAGCAAACGTGTCTTTATCACGCCAAATTACTTTTAGAATAAGTGCAAAGGGTTATAGTAAATAGAGGCTGGTGTAGTCACAGAATGGGATGCCCCAACCGCAGTGCACCTGGGAGCAGTAGTACTATGCAAAGCAACAGTGGTTAACCATGGTGAAACAGCTAACAAAGCCAGTGACCCAGGCAGTAACACTCAGGCTGGATGAAAAAAAAAAAATCTCCCTGTGACTGCCTCCGATTTTTCCTAACTTTCCCTGCTTCTCGCTGACTTCCTGCCTGTCTCCTGCCTGTCTCCTGCCTGTCCCTGTCTGTCCCTGTCTCTCTAACTGTCTTTCCCTGACTACAGCAGCGTCCTGTCTCTCACGAATGCAATAGAGAAATGAGGAAAAGCAAGATGTCCGCCGCCTTAAATATCGCTGTGACGTCACCGGACTTGCTGGCTGCTGATAGGCTGCATGTGACTGCCCCAGCATGCACTGGTGCGGGGTAGATGTCTGGACATGTCCCGTCCGGCATCTTA
The DNA here is from genome assembly GCA_027917425.1 of Gastrophryne carolinensis. Taxonomy (NCBI): domain Eukaryota; kingdom Metazoa; phylum Chordata; class Amphibia; order Anura; family Microhylidae; genus Gastrophryne; species Gastrophryne carolinensis. Next base: position 500,003,366 of record CM051236.1, read on the forward strand.
GAATGCCTGTAATGTAAATGAATGGATGTTAAAGGAAAACTTCGAGCGATCGAAGCACGGGGAAATTCGGATTCGATCCGAATAAAATTTTTCATGAAATTCGGATCGAATCCGGGTTCGTCCGGATCGATTCGCTCATCCCTATTTATAATCACTACATACAATACACTCAACATATTAAAATCCCTTAAAAAAACACATAAATCGGACAATAACACACAGGACAAACCAACATAAAGGTGTGTAGGCGATGGGGAGAGTCTCACCACACTGATATCAAATGCCTTGATATATATGTGCTAAATCATTCAACAAAGTGTTCCAACAGTGCAAATGAGCATGTGCAAATCCTGCCTATGATCTGCATCACTATAAAATCTATATATTTATAGAGTGCAAGTGCTACTAGTCAAACAATCAATTAAGAATTAATATTCCCAACCATGACAATGCCTCCCTACATACTTTTTTTGTTCCTGGTTTGAGCTCTTTTGCAGCTTTGGGAGTGGCCCCTCTACATATTATATAGGGTATAGTGCAAGACCCCATTTTTTCCTTTTTGCAGCAGTAGTAAAAACCGGTATGTACACTTACCTTAGCCCTGCAATCCAGCCACATTCTTTCCTTTGTCAAAATGGCCATGGCTAGGGCTTCAAAAACATGCCCGCCCCATGAGTGAGGACACTGGCAGTAGCTAGCAGCAGGGGCAGCTATCTTTCTGAAGCCACGGCCGTGGGGCTCATGTAAGTTGTACAGCAGTTTCCTATTTCTGCACACTCTGCATTGGGCCATTTTGGCCCATTCATTTCAATGTGGACCCGGTTTGGGTTCATTTGGGCTGGAGTCAGGTGGGTACAGGTGAGATGGGTAAATGCAGAAGAGAACATTGCAGCATTACAAGAGAAGGCTCAACAATGACCTCACTAGCATCTTCTCTGGAGATATAGGGGTTTATTCATGAAGGCATTGCGCCAGGTAGTGCCTATACATCGGCAGGCAGCGCCAGGTAGCGGCAGGTGAACGCTGGCCGCAGCACGCAATTCCACATTTATGAAGGCATTTCTGGTGAGCGGCTCTAACAGCGTCACGTAGCGACCGATTCATCATCACAGATGGCATTGCGGATCCCAGCGGCGCTCTGGCTTTCAGTGCGCCTGGTATTACCTGTCGCTACCTGTCTCTCTCCCATACATTTCAATTTCTCTTTAAACAGGGTTTTCTTTTAATAATTTTTTTTTGTTTTGTATCAAAAAAATGTGTGACCTCTCCTGGCCTATTTTAATACATTTTTGAAAAGTTTTTTTATTTTTTATATTTTTATGCAGACGTGTCATTAACTTTAGTGTTAATGTCACACTGTAATAACAATGTCATTCCATGTGTTTTTGCTTTGTTACTAGTGGATATGTGTTCAAAAACAGACTTTAATCACACAGCTTCTGGCGCTCTGGGCTACAGCGACACAATTGTGTGTAATAGCGACTCACACATCAAATTCATCAATGCCGGCCAGCGACTGAGGCGCTCTGTAATAGCGACTGACGGACAATCATAGCGACCACTAGCGGTCGCTCTTAGCGCCGCTGTACAGACGCTCATCTGCCGTTACCTGGTTCAAGTAATGAATCAGCCTGATAGGCTTTCAAAGAGATTGTTGAGCCAAGAGTCAGAAAATCAGCTTTCCTGGCCTGGTATGGTGGTGCCACCAAAACAATATTAGTCTGTTGCAGAGAATGTCTAAAAAGATTAGCAAGCCATCTATACTACAACATTAGAATTGTGGATTAAGATCTTGTGCACTCAAAATAATCCAATAAGCGAACCCCCCAAAGTTCGGGTCCAGCAAGTTCAGCCAAACTTTGGATAAAATGTTCAATTACGGGGTTCTGAACTTTGTGGGGTGGCTGCTGCATGGGAGGGAGGTGCAGAGTGTGCAGCAGGAAGTGCTGCTGTAACTCACCTCAGCCCCACCATCCTCTTCCTGTTCAGCGGTGGTGGCATTTGAAATCGACCCCACCCAGGGCTACAGAAAGATGGCCACCAGCTTCCATGGGTGAGGACACTTCTAGTGTCAGCTGGCAGTGCTGTGTCCTTAAAGTGGACCAACACCCAGGGGTGATCGGCCCGGGAATCTATAAGATTCCTGGGCCGATCACCTCCCTCACCGCGGGACATCCGAGATCGGGATGTCCCGCGGGGTGAAACCCCCCAAAAGCCCCCAAAAACCTTACCTTATCGGCGACGGATCAGTCGCCGCCGCCTCCCGCGTGCCCCTCTAGCAGCTGGCCGTTTGTGAATGGCGCCCCCCTAGCAGTGCGCTTGTGAATGGCCGGCACGGGCGCGCGCCCTGTAACGGGGACGTGCAGGAGGCGGCGGCTTATCCGTCGCTTGTCCGTCGCCGAAAAGGTAAGTTTTTTGGGACTTTTGAGGGGGTTTTACACAGCGGGGCATCCTGATCTCGGATGCCCCGCTGAAGTGGACCAACCCCCAGGATAGTGAAAATCCTGGGTGTTGGTCCACTTTAAAACACACATTTTCTAATGTAAGAAAGCTCAGCACCTTGCGCACATCCTTTTGGCACAAAAAAAAATACACCTTCAAATGTTCCATTTAAATTTGTTCTGCAACACAGTCTGCTATAGGAGAAGATGGTATGCTATGGGGTGATTCTGTCACATAGCCTGTTATAGGGTTATGCGGGGTTATCCCTGGTGTTACCCCCCAATTTTCCCTCTGACACCCGTTAAAAAAATTAATATTTTAATTTATTTTTTATTTATTTATTTATGTATTTATTTTCTTTCCTTTCGTGGGATCATTTGAGCCCCTTACCCTACCCTATTTTGTGCAGGGAAATCACCCGTGCCAATTAGGCCTCCAACACCAATATAAAAAAGTTTAATTGTTTTTATTTATTGGGGAATTTATTAAAGTGGACCAACACCCAGGATTTTGACTATCCTGGGTTTTGGTCCACTTCGGCGGGGCACCCCGATCGGGGGTGCCCCGCTGTGTGAAACCCCCCAGAAAGCCCCAAAATCTTACCTGTCCCCGCTCCCACGTGACTGGACGGTCCAATCCCCGCCAACGTCCAGGCGGGGATCAGGAACGTCCAAGCGGCTGCCGCCGCCGCCGCCTCCCTCGCGTCATTTTCGGCGCGCGCGCGCCCCCCGCCGGCCATTCGCAGACGGCTGGCGCGGGCGCTAGCACGCCTACAGGGGCGCGAGGGAGGCGGCGGCGGCCGGCCGCCGCCGAAGATCAGGTAAGCAATTTGGGGTGTCTGGGGGGGTTTCACCCCGCGGGACATCCCGATCTCGGATGTCCCGCGGGGTGGGAGGTGATCGGCCCGGGAATCTTATAGATTTCCGGACCGATCACCTCTCGGTGTTGGTCCACTTTAAACTTTTTTGTTTTCTGTTATGATTTTGAGTACTTTCCCTAGCTCATTTTGTGCAGGGCAATCGACCTGGTATTCTCCTCAAACTGCAGCCTTCTAGCGCTTGCTACCCCTAATTTACAGTCCCCCAAGTTTGGGTCCGCATTGATTTCAATGGGGTTTGGGTTCGGGTCAAGTCCGGGGAGCCGAATCGAACTTTGGCAGTAAGTCTGGCTGAACTTGGCGAACACGAACTTCTACGGATTTGCTCATCCCTACTCAGCAAGGAGCGTAGTATCGTTATATCTTTACATATGTTCTAGCCTATATAACACTGCCCTGCATATGGTGTGTTGCTTTGGCGCCATCTAGTGGCTAATATAGCTAATTGTTTAATTTTGTCCCACTTGAATTTAGCACCAGTGTTGGGCTGGGGTCTCTGGCACCCACCAGTAGGACTGACTCTTAGGATCCACCCCACATTTAGATACAAATATTACCTGCTTCTATTCATGCCCAGAAACATTGTCATACTGTATTGTCTATGTGTGTGCATTTGTGATGCCACAAAGCTATTTATAGTTCAGGATTTTTTTAACGAAAGCCCCCAAAGTTGAATGAGGGAGTGCAACGTGGAAGTGCCTGGCCAATGCAGGATTTGATCCTTTGACTGGGTTGCTGATCGGTCAGGGCCGAAATCCAGTTATTGGCAGGTCCATCTTGTGCCCCTTTGCCATAAGTCCCAGGAGGCTGCCACACACTTGCAGAGAGTGCCTGTTACAATGTGTTACTAGCAGGGAGCTGCCAGTTACAATGTGTTACTGTCGTGGAGCCTGGCTGTTACAATGTGCTACTAGCAGTGAGCTGCCTGTTACAACGTGTTACTGGCATGGGGTCTGGCTGTTACAATGTGTTGCTAGCAAAGAGCTGCCTGTTACAATCTGTTACTAGCAGAGAGCTGCCTGTTACAATGTGTTACTGGCATGGGGTCTGGCTGTTACAATGTGTTGCTAGCAGAGAGCTGCCTGTTACAATCTGTTACTAGCAGAGAGCTGCCTGTTACAATGTGTTACTGGCATGGGGTCTGGCTGTTACAATGTGCTGCTAGCAGAGAGCTCCCTGGAACAATGTGTTACTGGCATGGGGTCTGGCTGTTACAATGTGTTGCTAGAAGAGAGCTGCCTGTTACAATCTGTTACTAGCAGAGAGCTGCCTCTTACAATGTGTTACTGGCATGGGGTCTGGCTGTTACAATGTGCTGCTAGCAGAGAGCTCCCTGGAACAATGTGTTACTGGCATGGGGTCTGGCTGTTACAATGTGTTGCTAGCAGAGAGCTGCCTGTTACAATCTGTTACTAACAGGGAGCTGCCAGTTACAATGTGTTAATGTCATGGAGCCTGGCTGTTACAATCTGTTACTAGCAGGGTGCTGCCTGTTACAATGTTTTACTGTCATGGAGCCTGGCTGTTACAATGTGCTAGTAGCAGAGAGCTGCCTGTTACAATGTGTAACTGGCATGGGGACTGGCTGTTACAATGTGTTACTAGCAGAGAGCTGCCTGTTACAATCTGTTACTAGCAGGAAGCTGCCAGTTACAATGTGTTACTGTCATGGAGCCTGGCTGTTACAATGTGTTACTGTCATGGAGCCTGGCTGTTACAATGTGTTACTAGCAGGGAGCTGCCTGTTACAATGTGTTACTGGCATGGGGTCTGGCTGTTACAATGTGTTGCTAGAAGAGAGCTGCCTGTTACAATCTGTTACTAGCAGAGAGCTACCTGTTACAATGTGTTACTGGCATGGGGTCTGGCTGTTACAATTTGCTGCTAGCAGAGAGCCCCCTGGAACAATGTGTTACTGGCATGGGGTCTGGCTGTTACAATGTGTTGCTAGCAGAGAGCTGCCTGTTACAATCTGTTACTAGCAGAGAGCTACCTGTTACAATGTGTTACCGGCATGTGGTCTGGCTGTTACAATGTGCTGCTAGCAGAGAGCTCCCTGGAACAATGTGTTACTGGCATGGGGTCTGGCTGTTACAATGTGTTGCTAGCAGAGAGCTGCCTGTTACAATCTGTTACTAGCAGGGAGCTGCCAGTTACAATGTGTTACTGTCATGGAGCCTGGCTGTTACAATGTGTTACTAGCAGGGAGCTGCCTGTTACAATGTGTTACTGGCATGGGGTCTGGCTGTTACAATGTGTTACTAGCAGAGAGCTGCCTGGAACAATGTGTTACTGTCATGGAGCCTGACTGTTACAATGTGTTACTAGAAGAGAGCTGCCTGTTACAATGTGTTACTGGTATGGGGCCTGGCTGTTACAATGTGTTGCTAGCAGAGAGCTGCCTGTTACAATCTGTTACTAGCAGGGAGCTGCCAGTTACAATGTGTTACTGTCATGGAGCCTGACTGTTACAATGTGTTACTAGAAGAGAGCTGCCTGTTACAATGTGTTACTGGTATGGGGCCTGGCTGTTACAATGTGTTACTAGCAGAGAACTGCCAGTTACAGTGTGTTACTGTCATAGTGCCCGGCTGTTACAATGTGTTACTAGCAGAGAGCTGCCTGTTACAGCGTGTTACTGGCATGGACCCTGGCTGCTACAATGTGTTACTAGCAGAGAGCTGCCTGTTACAATGTGTTACTGGCATGGGGTCTGGCTGTTACAAAGTGTAACTAGCAGAGAGCTGTCTGTTGCAATGTGTTACTGGCATGAGGTCTGCCTGTTACAATCTGGTACTAGCAGGGTGCTTGCTGTTACAATGTTTTACTGTCATGGAGCCTGGCTGTTACAATGTGCTAGTAGCAGAGAGCTGCCTGTTACAATGTTTTACTGGCATGGGGACTGGCTGTTACAATGTGTTACTAGCAGAGAGCTGTCTGTTACAATGTGTTACTGGCATGGGGTCTGGCTGTTACAATGTGTTACTAGCAGAGATCTGCCTGTTACAATGTGTTACTGGCATGGGGTCTGGCTGTTACAATGTGTTACTAGCAGAGAGCTGCCTGGAACAATGTGTTACTGTCATGGAGCCTGGCTGTTACAATGTGTTACTAGAAGAGAGCTACCTGTTACAATGTGTTACTGGTATGGGGCCTGGCTGTTACAATGTGTTACTAGCAGAAAACTGCCAGTTACAGTGTGTTACTGTCATGGAGCCTGGCTGTTACAATGTGTTACTAGCAGAGAGCTGCCTGTTACAGTGTGTTACTGGCATGGAGCCTGGCTGTTACAATGTGTTACTAGCAGAGAGCTGCCTGTTAAAATGTGTTACTGGCATGGGGCCTGGCTATTACATAGAAACAAAAAAGGTTGATGGCAGAAGGTGACCATACGGTCCATCTAGTCAGCAAGTATGTGTATACTGTATGTACTAGCAGGGAGCTGGCTGTTACAATGTGTTACTGGCATGAAGCCTGGCTGTTACAATGTGTTACTAGCAGGGAGCTGGCTGTTACAATGTGTTACTGGCAAGGAGCCTGTGTGTTACAATGTGCTACTAGCAGGGAGCTGGCTGTTACAATGTGTTACTGGCATGGAGCCTGTGTGTTAAAATGTGTTACTAGCAGGGAGCTGGCTGTTACAATGTGTTACTGGCAGGGATCTGGATGTTTCAATTTTGTTACTGACATGGAGCTGGCTGTTACAATGTTTTACTAGTAGGAAGCTGGCTGGCTGGCTTTTATAATGTAAGATGATGATCTCTGTTTGGCACATAGCACAGCAGGAGGGAGCGATGTTGCAGTGCGAGGTAAGAACTTCTCAGCCTGATTCAGTGCTTTTACTAATGCTGCATCTGTATAACTATAATTCATAAGGGATCATGAGTCAACAGTGTAACAGCAAATACGCATTGATACAGGAGTACAATAGGATTAGTAAGCTAGTATTGCCATGCACTGCTATTGTGCTAAACCACAGTACAGTTCAGCACACACTTGCATGGTGATGGAGGAACAGTCGTGCGACCACATTTAAAGTGTGGTGGTGCAGTAATGAGAGGAAAGTCGGGGCCTTTGAAGATCTGGTCCAGCATTTACAGCACATTGCAGGAAATGGAGGATAGGCACATAGGACAGGCTTCGGGTGAGCTGCTTGCTGCCTTATTATTGCCATTACCTGGACTGTCCCCTTTAATACTTTCCTTTTTTTAATGTGAAATGAAGCTTCAATTGGGATCTTCATTTTAGGAGATATTTCATAGGAGGGTTAATAAACCGAACCGTCAGCATCATTTAATGAAAAGCCCAAACCCTTAAAAAATGATTCCCCAGCATCTAAAATTAACATATTTAATGTTTTTAATCACTTTTTATTCTTTCCCCCACTGGCCTGCAACTCTGTTCAGCACTCTAGGATATGGGCCATCTTGGCTCAGTAGCATTACATACTGAGGAGAGGGGTCAAAAGTAGAGGGGGGGCGGGTTATAGCTGTGCTTTGCACAGACAGAGCAGAGCTGGGGGTCAGAAAAAAGTCAGCAATCCCAGAATGCAGAGCAGCACAGTTAGAAAACACTTCCTGTTTGTAGGCAACCTTGTACTCCATGGGCCGCCATTTTGAATGTTTAAAGGCTCAGAAAATGCAGTAGATGCAGGAAGGATAATTGTTAATGTGGGCAATCTGTATGTACAGCATCGGGAAACATATAAAATATGTTCTTATTCAGAGTGAAGGTCCGGTTTAAATCAAGGATTTTATTAAAGTGGATCAAAACCCAGGATTTTGACTATCCTGAGTTTTGGTCCTTGCCGCCTCATGCACCGCTGGACCGGAAAAGAAGGTAAGTGTATGACCTGGGGGATTTCACACAGCGGAGCATTCTGATTTTACATGCCCTCGGGGAGAGGGAATCGATCAGCTCGGGAATCATTAAGATCACTGTGGGTTTTGGTCAACTTTACACAAAAAGTGCAATAACCAGGAGGCAAAATGTCACACAAGAAAAATGTACGTTTTGATAGTTGCAGCTTTATTATATTAAATACGTGCCTGGCTGTTATACATTCATAAAGAAGGAGAAGGAAGAGTCGTTAAAACAAATCACATTGTCAGTCATGGGTAGGTGTCCGATTGTTGTGTTCCACTGGCAGAGACCGATTCTTCATCTGTTGATGGTTAGTCAAGACATTCTGCAGAATATAAAAACTAGTGTCATTTCCAAAACTCATGGCTAATATCTCTTGATCACACACAAGATAAACACGGGAGGGCAAACTGAGCAATTGCCTAGGGCCCCATCCCAAAAGAGGCCCCCCACTTTTCTTTTTGTAATATTAATTATTAATTTTGCTGTTATGTTGCTGTTAAGGGGACAGAGTGAATGATATATATATATATATATATATATATATATATATATATATTTTTTTTTTTTTTTTTCTAGGGCAACCATGGCCTAGCAGTTAAAGAATCAACCTTATGGGGGAAGGTTGTGGGTTCAATTCCCAATTGGGGAGGCAAAGCACCTAACCCCCAACTGCTCCCCAGGCACCGTAGTTTGAGCAGTTCACCTCCCCCGGCACATGTGCACTTGTGCGTTCACTGGTTTGTGTTTGTCTCACTGCACAGATGGGTAAAATGCGGAGTACACAATTCCTTTTGTGTGCACAAGCATGCATTGGTCATATATGCAAATTATTGTTATTATATATATTTGCTGGTTTGGGGTGGCTAGAGGAATAGACATTCATAATTTGAGTGTAGGAAACAGGCAATGTCAATTGTTAAAAATAAGATTTGGGTCCACAGTTTGTCTAAAACTGTCCCTGAGGATACAGTATTTCCTTTTCTGTTTCTAGATAATAATGCTCATAGCTGATAAGAATTGCTGAGACTTGTTAGATATGGAAATTAAAATCTATTTCCTTGTACCATGGAGCATACATACTTCTATAAACTATACAAATAATTTGGCTTGCTATTCTCCCTGCCCCGGTAGTTTTAAGCAGACTTTCTCCATTGTTCTCCACGGCGGAGCAAGACATACAGTGCTAAACATACCGTTATCTGGACGGGCATAGAAGCACCAGGTGGCATCCTGGATAGCTGTACTGTAGCAGCATCCCTTGTTGTAACAGTCCATTGGACTGATTCCAGGAAATCCGCAGTTTATTCTTTCAATGGGTTGAACTTGACATTGAGCCTCAGCTACACACAGAGAAAACAGAAAGACCACCATTATATGTAAGCCCATAAGGCTTAGTGTATTCCAGTATGACTGTGTATTTGGGCTTTTTTGCCATGTATTGTAAGTTAGTTCTTTTACCCTGTTTGTAATGTCACATTGTACAGCGCCATGGAAGATGATGGTGCTTTATTAATAAGCAAAATAATAATCTTGAATGTTTTTATTTAATATATTGAACAATATCACAACAGAGCTCCTTTAAAGTGGATCGAAACCCATGCTGCCTGGCCCTGGAATCTAACTCTTGCTGGATGAGTTTAGATGAGGTGAGATGAGGTTAGCTCCGGTTTAAATCCTCTCTAGGTTATTAAAGTGACATTGCAAGCAATACGTTAAATGAATCTGCTTTCCGCTCCCCCTATGCTGGCTGTCGGGGGTGGCATCTTTCATTCATCCATCATTCAACTAGCTTTATATTTCTTAATAACTTCCAGTGAACTCTCTACCTCCTGCAGGGCCTCATTAGCAGCAGATGATGCCTCATTCATGCATGATTCAATATGAGGGTCCCTTCAGAAGTCAATTTATTTTGGCCTGACAGTTGAGGGGTTGCTGTTGCTGAACCTGAAGCCCAGGTGTGCGTCAACGGGCATAATCTTGTAGCAGCTTTGGGCCGACTCGGGTTGACGCACATCCCCTGCCTGGCCAATGTGCTCAACTTGGTGGTTCCCAGCTTGGCACATTATCCGGACATGCTGGAGTTGCTGCATAGAGTGCATGCCATGTGCGCCCACTTTCAGCGTGCACACCCTGCCGCTGCTCGCCTGTCTGCATGGCAGAAGAACGTTGGCATTCCCACTGACCGCCTACTTTGTGATTTGCCATCCAGGTGGAATTCCCCTTTGCATATGCTGGAAAGGGTGTGTGAGTAGCAGCAGGCAATAGTGGAGTTCCAGCTACAAAATGACAAGGTGAGGTGAAGTGCAGACCAACCCCACTTCACCACCAATGAATGGGCCTCCATGAGGGACATTTGTGCTGTGCTGCAATGCTTCCAGTATGCCAGCAATATGGTCAGTACTGATGCCACCAAAGGCAGCGCTACCATGCCCACTCTTTATCTTCTAGAAAAATTCTTCAGGCCATGAAGGAGGATGTGATAATGGCACAGGAGAAAGCAGAGAAGAAAGAGGAATGCCCATTTTCCCAGGTGTCAGGGCAGTGCACATGTGGCTTACAGGGTGGGTTGCTGGGCTGCACTGGCGGAGTTACCTGCTGACTTTGAGGGATGTGACGGCACAAGGCCGAGCAGAAGGCTGTCGAGGGTGATATCTTTCATTCATCAATCATTCAGCCAGCTTGATATTTCTTGATAACTTACAGTGAACTCTCTCCCTTCTGCAGGGCCTCATTAGCAGCAGATGATGCCTCATCCATGCATGTTTCAAAATTAGGGTCCCTTCTGAATCTATTTATTTTGGGGATCCTGAAAAATAAGTCAGCAAATGGAGGCAAGTGCTATATGGCTTATTAGGGAATGCAAAGTGCAGGAGAGTTACCCATGCCACCTCTGACAGCCAGCACGGGGAAAGGAGAAAGCAGGCTCAATTAACCCTTTTCCTAGAATGTCCATTTAAAACAATACAATAAATTCATACTCAGCCTACTCCATACATCAATGCCCCCCCCCCCCCGAGGATGGAGCCCCCACTCAAACCAAGGCCCTGCTAACAAGTACATACAAGATAGGAATCTAGTTTTATAATAATATATTATATGGACATGTTTTCTTAGCTGAGCCTATGATTTGCCCCTGTGCCCCACAGTAGCACCCTTAATAGGTTATCTTTAGGATTAGTTATGTAGATGGCACTCGCACACCCCTGCCATTGTACTTACTCAGAGCAGCCTGTGCATTGGCAGAGGTGAAAGCGCCGATGAGGAGGGCGATGGCGAGCAGAAACACCCGATACTTCATGGCTGGTCTTTTGGATCGGCCTTGCCGTGGGCAGATGTGATAGAAGAACTGAGTTCCCTTGCCAGAGGTGGTTTTATATTGGCATCACTTCTCTTCCTATCTCATCAGATAACATTGATGAAGGTGCGTCCACTCCCCCGACTGATCAATTAAATGGACCTCTTTGCTTTGGCATGACAAGTTTCGATAACTCTGGTGAGTCACAGTGTATTTTAGCTGGTCGATATGCAAAGTCAACATTCGGTTGGGTGGGAAATTCATTTGATTTTCTTCAGGCCAAGATTGACATTAGAAATGTAGAGATGTAGCTCAGCCAAAATGAAAAGATCCTTTGAATGTAGTAAAACCAGCTGCCCACTGATGAGCCCACACTAGCCATCCAATAGATCTTTAGCAGGAGACAGGGGTTTGGGGCAACTCATCCAGACTCTTTAGTGCACTGGTAAAGCAGTCCTTTGAATCACGAGCTGTTATGTAGCAAAGGTCCCTCCCTAAAACGCTTCTCACCCTATCATAGTAGCTTCTAAAAAATGGCGCGGAGATCTCAGGAATTATCCACTGAATGGTGGCCAATTAAAGCACTACTGTTGGAAAAATGTCAAAAAGACCCCCCCCCCCCCCCCCGCCCGGGGAGCAGTGTGGTTCATATACTTCCACAACTCAGGATTGCTTGACATCAATCAGTGCCTCCTCCTGCTCTGCTTCCTCCTCTCCTTCCTCCTCATTCAGACAGTGCCGCCCCTGCACTATTGTGAGCACAGCCACGAGGAAACTGAAGCAGGCCATGCTGAATCTCCTCTGTCTGGGTGACAGACCACACACCACGCAGGAACTGTGGACCGGCATCCAGGAGCAGACAGTTGAGTGGTTGCTGTCGCTGAACCTGAAGCCCAGGTGTGTGACAACGGGCATAATCTTGTAGCAGCTTTGGGTCGACTCGGGTTGACGCACATCCCTTGCCTGGCCAATGTGCTAAACTTGGTGGTGCCCAGCTTTATGGCACATTATCCGGACATGCTGGAGCTGCTGCATAGAGTGCATGCCATGTGCGCCCACTTTCATTGTTCACACCCGGCTGCTGCTTGTCTGTCTGCGCGGCAGAACTTTGGCCTTCCCACTGACCGCCTCCTTTGTGATTTGCCACCCAGTTGGAATTCCACTTTGCATATGCTGGAAAGGGTGTGTGAGCAGCAGCAGGCAATAGTGGAGTTCCAGCTACAAAATGCCCAGGTGAGTCGAAGTGCAGTCCAACAGCACTTCACCACCAGTGAGTCCTCCATGAGGAACATTTGTACTGTGCTGCAGTGCTTCCAGTATGCCAGCAATATGGTCAGCACTGATGCCCCATTGTCAGTGCTACCATCCTCATCCTTTATCTTCTAGAAAAAAAATTTAAGGCCATAAAGCAGGATGTGATGATGGCACAGGAGAAAGCGGAGGAGAAAGAGCAATACCTGTTTTCCCAGGTGTCAGGGCAGTGCACACGTGGCTCACAGGGTGGTTTGCTGGGCTGCATTGGCAGATTTCCCAACTGACTTTGAGGAATCAGTGGCAGCACAAGGCCGATAAGAAAGTAGTTGCCCACCCTGCAGGGGCACCAGCTCACAAGTGTGGGTGAGCATGGCCATAATGTGGAACAACTTATTTAATTGTCCACCACATTCACCACCGTCGGACATGGCCTGTAGTACCTGGAGCCAGACTTTGACTGACATGGTGGATGACTATCTTTCGACGCATCTCCTGTTACTGAGCGATGGGCCCCATTGAATTTCTGCGTCGCTAAATTGGATACATAACCAAAACTTGCCTTCTATGCCTTAAAGGGGCTGGTCTGCCCTGCGGCAAGTGTTCTATCAGAGCGTATGTTCAGTATCCCAGGGGGTGTTATCACCCACAAGGGGATCCGCCTATCCTCAGCCAATTTGGACATCCTGGGCATTTGGACAACGGGACATGGGTGTGCCAGAGCCTGAGTGAGTGATTTTAGTGTTGGCTACCTCCTCCAACTCCCCTGCCTCTTTTACCTACACCTCAAAATCCACCTCCACCCCCTTCGCCTCTTCCACTTACACCACCACATCCACCTCCTCCCCCTGGACCTCTGACACCTGTTAAAAATATTTTATTTTAGTTGTTTATTTTATTGTATTTATTTATTTTTTTGTTTTCTGTTATTCATTTTAGTACTTTCCCTACTTCATTTTGTGCAGGGCAATCGCCCTGGTGTTACCCCCAAATTGGCCTTTGACACCTGTTAAAAATATATGTTAGTATTTATTATTTTAATTTATGCATTTATTTAATTATTATTTTTTACATTGTTTGAGTTTTGTGGTAATGAGCCCACTAGCCCATTTTGTGCAGGGCAATCCCTGGTGTCCCTCCCCCCCCCCCCCCCCAATTTGCAACCCTTTAGCCCTCTAGCCTTTACTACTCATTGTCCCCAAATTCTGGTCCCCATGTACTTCAGCAGGGTTTCGGGGACCCAAACCAAACTTTCGTTACAAGTTCGGCTGAACTTTCTGAACTAGAACTTCTATGGGTTCGCTCATCACTAGTCATCTGACAATTTTTAGATCAGCCAATCAGGGATCTCAAAAATGCTAGGTGGGTATGGCCACATCAGTGGAAAAGCATTTTTTTTTAACTGCTGAGCCCGGGGTGTCTTTCATCAGGATTTGGTCTGCTTTAAAATATCTCACAAAAATAAGGACCATGTCATGCTATATTTTAGACATAAGATAAAAATAAGCCAAAAATTAAAGTGGACCAACACCCAGGATTTTGACTATCATGGGTATTGGTCCACTTCCGCGGGGCACCCCGAAAACTCACCTGACCCCGCTCCCACGTGACTCGCTCGTCCAATCGCTGCCGCCGGACAAGCAGAGGCAGCGCCGGACAAGCTGAGCGCTGGCCATTCGCAAACGGCCGGCGCGGGTGCGCGCCCTGCTAGAGGGATGCGCGGGAGGTGGCGGCGGCCGCTGGAACGAGGATCGGGTAGGATTTTCGGTAGGATCAGCTCCCCCGCAGTCAGGGAGCTGATCGGTCCGGGAATCTTATAGATTCCCAGGCCGATCAGGGGAGGGTGTTGGTCCACTTTAAAGTAGAGAAAAAGTGGGTTCATGGTAATTATTTGGTTAAAGTGGACCAACACACAGTTTTTTTTCATATACCTAGGTTTGTGTCCACCTAACATGGGCTTCCTGCTGTGTGTAACCCCATGGAATGCCAATAAAACCTACCCTTTTGACGTTCCCATGGCTCAGGCTCCATTCAGCTTCTCTTCATCGCAATGATGTCAGTGCAGCAAAGAAGCTGAATGGAGTGTATGTGCTGCCGGCCACATCCCCGCTCACCTCTAGCTGAGGAAATCCCCAGGGTATGTGGATATGTTTATAGCTAAAGTATACTTGGTTCCATGGCTTGGGATAGATGCTAGTTAAGTTAATATGGCAATCGCCAGGGTTTCATCCAGCAGGGCATCCCCATTGGTATCTCCCAGGGAGAGGGATTCTACCGGCTCTGTAGTCTTTTAGACTCCACATTCAGCCAAGATGGGTTTTGGTCCACAGGGCAGTTTCCGGCCTAAATAGAGGGAAGATTTCTTCTCAACTCCCCCCCCCCCCCCCCCCCCCCAGCTAAAGGTCAGCTGATGCAGATTAGGTGAAAAAAGAGTCTGGAAAGAAAGAAGGGAAGGGAAGGGAAGAGAGGAAAAAAGAAATAGAGGGAAGGTAGGAAAAAATTAAATGAAGAAATGTAAAAAGGAAGAAATAAAAAATTAACGAAGGAAGGACAGAAAAAAACAAAGGAGGCAGAAAAGATTATGAAGGAACATAGGAAAAAAGAAGGTAGGAAAAGGAAAGAAAGAAGAGAGAGGGGAGAAAGGGAGGGAAGAAGGAAAGAAAATAAAAAAGAAATAAGAAAAGAATAAAGGAAATAAGGGAAAAAAGAAAAAAGTAAAGAAGAATGGAAGGAAGGAAAGTAGCTCTATGTTATTTTAGCATTGGTACCACAGCACCCCCTGTGGTCCCTGTCCATACTGCACTCAGTTGCACGATTCACGAATACGAATGCGAATATTCGTATTCGTGAATCGTGCAACTGAGTGCAGTATGGACAGGGACCACACTGTGTCAAACAGGAAGCCTGATTTATGAAGTGCCACAGTCTGTGCCATTTGGCATCCTTTTTGCACGTCTGTTAGAATGCCAAATGATTAAGATACTCATCCATCGACACTAGTCTAAATACAAATGCTGTAAGCACATTTTTTGACCATTGTTCTTTTTTTTTGTTTGTTTGTTTCTTTTCTAAAGTCCCTTCTGCTTAATATTGCCCACACATTCTTCCAAGCAGTTCTGTAATGTAAAGCACAGGGACATTTTTTGTTTGTTTTTTTACTCATATGTTTGCAAAAGTATTTTACAGAAAGCAAAACGATATCCAAATGTTTTTACAGAAAACCCCAAAAATAGCCTCATCTTTATCGCCTCTTCTTGGCTGTTAATGAGAGTGTTTAAAAGTGGGAGTTTACTTGTAAAGTAAGCAAACCTCTATAAACACATCGGCTAATGAGAGGAGGGGTCACTTATACACCCGAACTGAATAAAACTCCCACCAAGCTTGTGGTTTATTCTCTCATGGTAGGAATAAAATCCAGGTTTCACAGGTTTATTCTATCAGGGGTGACAGAGCCTGTCACCCTGGCTTGATATTTTTTGATGCCGGGTGTATAAGTGACCCCTCCTCACACCATCCAGCATATTCATATGGATATGAATCATTGGGCCATTTTGTTGCCATAGTGCTCCTTTAATGTTACAATTTGGCCATAGTCACCAAACCATGTACAACATTCACACCAAAGAATTAATTCATCATCTGCTTTAGCTGGGCAAAACCACTCTGGCTGCTCTCCACATTCTTCCAGCAGATATTGTGTAGCATGCAGCATGGTAGAGTAATCTTAGAGGCCTATTCATTAATAGCGCCAGGTAGCGACAGATGAGCGACTGTAGCAGTATTTTCACAGCGCCCGCTAGTAGTCGCTGTGCTTGGCCGTTGTTCGGTTGTTGACAGCGACTCAGTCGGTGTACGGTAATGTTGAATATTGGGTGAGGAGTCACTATTTGACAGCTTCCGTGCTGTATGGGAGTGCATGTTACCGAATGGCCATAGCGAACGGTTCTCGCGCTGTGAAATGCATGTTTAAACCCCAGAGCGCTGGCGGCGATGGGTTAAAAGTAGTTTTTTAACCCCCAAACAACCAACAGGTTTTTAAACACATTTTGTAATATGAATACATTAATATCAGACCTGTAATATCAATTCTGCACATTTTTTTTTTTTACCATAAAAAAAAAATCTAACATTGCAGAAGTGGTCACAGAATTTTTGACATTTAAAAAAAAAAAAAAAAAACATTAATAACAATTAATTATAAATATTTAAAGATTGTTCCATTGAAATGCATTGGAGAGCGCCAGGTAGCGAGAGGTCATACCTGTCGCTGTTCAAGGTCGCTCGCTGGCGCTGTGGGGTGAGGCTGGAATAATGATGAATGATTCGCTATCTGGTGCTCTCTCAGTCGCTAAGCAGGATCGGCTTGATAAATGTGTGATTGTGGTGGGGAGCCGGCGTTCTCGTGGCGGTGACTGTCATTACCGTTCGCTCACCAGTCGCTACCTGGCGCTGTCCCTTGTTAAATAAGGGCCTTAGAGCCCTCCTGAAGGCTATATAGCATTTTGCACCCTGGTTGTTCCAAACACAAAAACCTGGCTTTCAAGAGCCCAATGATCCTTTCCAAAATGCATTTCATTTTATGGTATGCAGTACTGTATTGTTGGCCGCCAGCTGGTCACATGGGCCGCAGTCGCGTCCTCTGCGCCGGCCACTGGCAGGACCTGCCCACAAGACCGCCCGCCGGCCAATCGGCTCCTTTCCTGGCAGGGGGGTTGTAGTTTGACTAGAATTTTTAAATTCATTTAGCGGGCAGCTAAAAAAACAAAAGATTACTTACTTTTTATCCCGTGCAGCTGATCAGTGCATGATCAGCAACTCACCAGATCGCCCACACACAGATGCTGCATCCCTTGAAATTTGCCAAAATTTCACTTACTTATGTCAGTCAAAGTTAATTAGTCACCTTACTGCACTGCGATTAGCCAACCCTGTGGCATTTCATTATTGTGGAACATGCGGATCAGGGCTGACTGGCAGTACACATGCGCATCATGGCATGAGCCAGAGAACCCAGACCACACCCCATGAATCCCCTGCTTGTGGTCACATTCATGAAGTGGAAGCATTTCTGATTTCAGTAGTGCAGCTCATGAGCTCGTGGGGGTTGAAATGCTATAGGCGTGTCATTAGGCAATAGGGGTGCCACTTTATAAAAAGCCAACTTTATTCTGTCAACCTCTGCCTTTTTTATTCAGAATGTAATATAAGTAGGGATGAGCTTACAAATGACCTCAAAAAGGTAAGAGGAAAGTGCCTCTTGCCAGAATGTTTAAGGAGGCACACAATCAAAACGGGCCAGGCACAGACTTGCTACAAGCAGTGGTGGGTTCAATCCAGTGTCTAATCTGCTCATTAGATGCGCAGAGTTGGTCAATGTCCTGGTCTTATCGAGCTGCCATCTGACAATGGGAGAGAACATCGACTCGACCCCCGACCAAATTTCTCGACCACACGACGTTGAGGGGCTCCTCCACAGTTACCGAGTATGAGGAGTTGTTCAAACCTTATATCTCCTCATTAATCAAGGGTGTGGATGTTGGGGATGACACTAAAGCATATGGGGAAGGTAATTGGAACCTTTGTATCTAAAACTTGGATTTGTGGATTTTTCCCTTTAAACCCATCTTGTATGTCCCACTCAGCAATGTCCCTGCCATGTTCTTTTTCAGTTTTAGACCTACACATTTTAGGAAGCATGGTCCTCTACACATACAGTACATGCAGTGGCATAACTATAGGAGGTCTGACCGCACAGTAGTAGCCATGACTGAGATAAAATTTAGTTGGTTATAGTGGTAGTTTCACTATAAAATATAATGGTAAGTGGAGGTAATTACTCCATCAAACCAGTTGATGGCAGTGTTGCCTAAGAAATAGGAGAGTTAAAGTGAGAGTTAAAGTTACACGTTAGAGTTACAATACGGGAAGAATAAAAAAAATAGAAAACAGATAGTATCTGCAACTCAATTGTGCTGCGCTTGGTCAGGTACATATACAGTGTAGGAGTTGGGCAGGAATAGAAGGTTATATAAAGAAGCACTCTACTGTAAGTCTGGGTTCCAGTTCTTTATTATATTATTATTATTATTATTATTATTATTATTATTATTATTATTATGAATATTATTATTTAGGTATTATCCAAGGAGGGGATCCTATGTAACGATAGCAAGAGGAGTGATAGGAAAACCAGCAGAAGGAAGAAGACAGCAAAGAGTGTATGACGGACCAGTTAAGCTGAAAGGAGAGGAAGAGCTGTGGCAGCCCTAAAGACTACCTAGAGTTTCTGGAAGTGGGAAATAAGTCCAGCGTTGACCTGCAGTGTTGTGTTGAGCAGGTTAAAGCTTTGTTTGGATTATCTGTTGTTGATGTGGATTTTGTCATCTGCCCTGCTGATATGCTGAAATTGAAGCCTGACTAAAGAAACTGTCTTTTGAACCTACGAGTTTCATATGTGGAAGCTGTAAGACAGGTAAGTATTTGTTTTGTTGTTTTTTTGTGGCTGGCGAGCGGTGCCCTCTGCTGTCTGGGAATAGTGAGATCTCCCAGTATTCAGATACAGGAAGCTTGGGGATAGGGAATCTATAAAAGGGGTAGTGTCAGGAAGCCTGGGAAGCTAGAGCCACAAAGGGAACAGAATGAGGAGGGCTGCTGAAGCAGGGCCTGCTGGAGAAGGCTCTAGATCATCCTGGGAGGGCCCCTCAATTGGGGGTGCTTTGCAGGGAAAGTGAGGTGGATCATTTTCTCCCACCTGAGAGAAGCTGGCTGGCACAGCAGAGGCTGGGCAGCGAGGCTGAGGAGATTTCCCCCTATGATCCAGCTTGGCTGAGGTGAGCTGGCTGTTTTCCCTGGGAAAGGGGAGAGCTGGTTACTGGGCTGCCTGGAGAGAGATTCTGCAGGCCTCCAGAGAAAGTGACTGGCAGCGGGGTGGCCCGCATTTGGCTGGTACCTTGAAAAGACTCTGTTCTGCTGTAGCCTGGTAGCTATTGTGAGCCCACCTTTGAGGGGAGGCCCAGAACTAAGAGTCCTGGGGCAAGTCAGGATTTCTGTAAGGAATTTCAAATAAAGCCTTTACTTGTCGTAGGAATAATCCAACACGTGGTTGTGCCTTCTATGCAGCCCTGTTACCCCAGGGGTTGGTGGAGTTCAAATGAGGAGTGTGTGTAGCGGCCGTGAGTTTCTTGTCCCCCACCCAGGGGCATGGATTACAAAGCCAGCAGTTCAAAATGTAAGTGCACCTCATCCCACATACACACCCACCTGAGTCACCTTACCCTAGGTTCAAGAACCCCACTCGCGTCTCATACTCTCTGCCACAGAAGGCTGTTTGTGCAGTAGGACCGGGAAGAGGTGAGTTGGCTTTGGCGATCTGCGGGGCATCCCCCGCTACCCTCTAACAGGGAGCGTGCCTGCGCCGACCATTCACAAATGCCTATCATGGGCATGCTAGAAGGATAGCGGGGATGCGGCCTCAGCTCGCTCATGCGCCGTTTGATTGGGAAACAGTGTTTGGCGACCTGGGAAGTTTCACACAGTGGGGCATCCCGATTTTGGATGCCCAGGGGGGAGGAAATCTACTGTGGGTTTTGGTCCACTTTAAGAGGGTTTTTCATTAAAGAGGAACAACCACTGGCCTAGTGTCAATAAGACTATGGCCAGTGATCTCCCTTTTTACAGAGCATCTGGGATTTGGGATGCCCCGATATGTAAAAATAAGCTGCGCAGGTACGCAGAGCTGGATGGAAGTGGCTGCGGGCATGCCTGCCGCTCCCCTTCAATTCAGCATTCTATGCTGCTCACTAATATGCACAGCATATAACGCTGTTTGGAGGTAAGAATAATTGGCGTTAACTGGGTCTTACAGACAGCAGAGGATCTCAAATCGAGATGCCCCCTGGAAGAGGTACAAAAGGCAGTCACCCCCTCTAGTCTTATAGGCGAGGTGATGGGCCTCTGCTTCGTGGGGCATCCTGAATTAGCATGTCCCACGGTATAAATCCCCCTGGGGTCACCCAATTGATGCCGCATCTCGGGGTTGTGACTGCATACCCAGCATACCTCTGTCTGGTGAGGTGAGCTTTTTGGTGATCCCTCATCACATGTGTAATACATCCCGCATTACAGCCAGTGTGCAGAATTCCTCCATTCCAGCCAGTGAGGGGCATCCAACACTACAGCCAGTGTGCAGCAACCCCCATTACAGCCAGTGAGGAGCATCCCTCCATACCCCAATCACCCCATTACAGACACTGTGCAGAATCCCCCCATTACAGGCAGTGTGGGGCATCTCCCATTACAGGCAGTGAGCGGCATCCCTGTTTACACCAGTAAGTGGTATCCCACATTACAGACATCATGCAAAACCCCCCATTACAGGCAGTGTGTGGCATCTCCTATTACAGACAGGGAGCAGCATCCCTGATTACAGCCAGTTAGCAGCATCCCACATTACAGCCAGTGTGCGGCATCCCCCATTACATCCAGTGAGTGGCATCCCTCCATTACAGCCAGTTAGGTGCATCCCTCCATTACAGCCAGGGAGGGGCACCCCTCATTACAGCCAGTTAGGGGCATCCCTCATTATAGCCAGTGAGGGGCATCTCTCAAAACAGCCAGTGTGCAAAATTCCTCCATTCCAGCCAGAGAGGGGAATCCAACATTTCAGCCAGTGAACGGCAACCCTCCGTTACAGGCAGTGAGGGGCATCCCTCATTACAGCCAGTGTTCGGCATCCCTCCACTACAGCCAGTGAGGGCAGTCCCTCATTACAGCCAGTGAGGGGCATCCCTCATTACAGCCAGTGAGCAGCATCCCTCTATTACAGCCTTTGAGGGACATCCCTCATTACAGCCAGTGAGCAGCATGCCTCCCATTACAACCAGTGAGGGGCATCCCTCCATTACAGCTAGTGCGAGGCAATCCTTATTACAGCCATTGAGCAGAATCCCTCCTTTACAGCTAGTATAGGCAATCCCTCATTACAGCCAGTGAGCAGAATCCCTCATTACAGCCAGTGAACAGCATCCCTCTATTACAGCCAGTGAGGGACATCCCTCATTACAGCCAATGAGCAGCATGCCTCCATTAGAGCCAGTGAGGGGCATCACTCCATTACAGCTAGTGTGAGGCAATCCTCATTACAGCCAGTAAGCAGAATCCCTCCATTACAGGCAGTGACTTTGCAGAGATGCAGCAGCCACACCTCCTCCAGGGGCACATCTGCCCATGTTGCTCAGTGTGCCCAGCATAGGCGAGCCTGGCATACCACAGTGACTGCACTTACCAGGCTTACTCATACTGGGAATGCTGAGGGACAGGGTGGTCATAGTGGAGGAATGGAAAGACAGGCATCATGTGAGTTGGTTGCTGGATTTGTTTTAGGAGATGTTTAGGAAAGTTTATTAACTCAAGGTTTCTGTGAATATATGCCCAACTTCATGAGGCAAAATGCAAGCCCGAGAACAATGTCCGCTTTCAATAATAATAATAATAATAATAAAATACAATTTTTAGAGTTGCAGCTTTATTATATTAAATATGTGCCTGGCTGTTATACATTTCTAAAGAAGGAGAAGGAGGAGTCGTTAAAAAAATCACATCGTCAGTCATAGGGGGGTGTCTGATTGTTGTGTCGAGTTCCACTGGCAGAGACCGCGTTTCTGCATCCGATGACAATTAATCTTCACATTCTGCAGATGATAAAAAGATAAACAGAGGAGGAATTAGATCCAAGTCAATGTTTTTTGTTAATTATAACAATATCCCCTTTAAGGATAACTAGTCTCAATTTCAAACTAATAGCTAATTTTTCATGCACACACACAAGATACGAAGGGAAGGGCAAACTGGGCAACTGGTCGTTCCCGGCACGCTCGGCGGCCCTTTGAACAGGGAGTGCGAGCAGCTGGTACATGCTTGCAGCACCTACGTGGTAGAGGCTAGATGGCCTGACCATCGTGCCCCCCAAACTGGATCTATCACTTACCTCGTGACTTCAAGGTGAAAACTCAAAGAACTTGTACTGTGCAATCGACCATGGCCTTTGCTAATTACATGCTGTATTTTTATGAGACGAATAATCCCCCACATTGAAACCAGCTGTCTATCTCTATCAGAAATCATCGCCATTCAGTATATGATGAGTGTCAAGGTGTATATGTATCTTATTTATCAGAATGTAAACACTATGACTACCTATAACAATATGACACGTGCAATTTATGAGTTATATTTGTTACAATATGAACTATATGTATTTCACAGCCTTTTCCACACACTGGCAGTAACAAAGATATAACGAAACTTGTGCAAGTCTGTGGACCAACTTCATATGACATCACCAAAGAATATTTATTTACATTTTCTTGTGTTTGGAATGCTGTGTGGTGTTTACCAATCAATTGGTGAAATTGTATAATTCTGTTTTTAATATCTAGTTTAGGCTGTTTTAGCCAGAATGAAATAAAGAATAAAAAAAATTAATGTGATGAACGCTGTTGCGAGGGTTATGGGTAAATAAGGCTGAGGGAGGTCCACTTACACATACTATACACAAATGAACCTCCCAATGACCAGCATTTAAAATTACTGGGTACTGGTGGTGGTTAGGGGTGAGTCAACTGGTTTGTCAGAACCCAAGTTCATTCTGAATTTCCGGAAAAATTTGATTCAGCACGAAACTGAATTTTTGGGGGTTTGTGCTGACCAAATTTTTCCTGAAATTCACTGGGCAGAAAAAAAAACTAACCACCATCCTCGTTCCAGTGCCATGCTTGGAGCCAGTGTGCGCGGCGGAAGCCTCTCCTGCACGGGGGAGGAGGGGGGCCGGCTGTGCTGTCAGCTGTGTAAGCCGGCTTCCGTCGCCCACTGACAGTGCAGCCGGCCTCCTCCTCTCCCACCGTCCCAGGATCTAGGTAAGCTACACATCGCATGGTGGGAGCGGGGGAGGCTCGCACCGTGCGGTGTGTAGCTTACCTACATGTCGGCGGGGTGGGAGCGGGGAAAGCCGGCTGCGCTGTCAGCTGTGCATACCTGCTTCCGCCGTCAGCTGACAGTGAGTCCGCCCTCCTCTGCTCCTACCATGCCGGCATGTACGTAAGCTACACACCGCATGGTGGAAGCGGGGGAGGCCACTTAGAGCTGAGCGATTCTCAAATATTCGATTCGGACGAACCCGAATTTCTTGGAGAAATTCAGCGAATCGCCGAATCGAGTTTTTAAAAAGGTCACTCAACTCTAGTGGTGGTCCATCGCCATTTCCCACTGTCACACTGGAAGCAATAAACACGGGTGCATTGCAAAAAATTTGAATATCATCAAAAATTATTATGCTTTGATACAGCACCCAGTTAACAGTCAGCTTCTTTAGCAATGGCTTTTGTGGCTTACTCAATTTGTGGAGTATGTCAATGACTGCCTTCTGGACATCTGTCAAGTCAGCAGTCTTCCCCATGATTGTGTCGCCTACTGAGCAGACTAATGAACCTTTTTAAATGCTTAGGAAACCATTGCAGCTGTTTTGGGTTAATTATTAAAAATTTCTTACATAATGAATTTTGGGTTTTCCTTGGCTGTAAGCCATAATCATCAACATTAACGTTAAAAACACTTGAAAAGTTCCCCCTGTTTGTATTGATATAATATAATATATAATCATGATATATGAGCTTCAGTTTTTCAACTGAATATCTAAAAATATACACATTTTTGTTGATTTTTAAATTTTTTGCAGTGCACCTGTAACATAAACTGAGCAACTGCCCGACCCACTTTTTACTTTATTTTTATGTTGTAAAATTAAAGAGGAACAAAATCCAAAGATTTCCAGTATTTTGGGCTTTGTCTTTCTACCTGGGACATCCATTTCAATTCTTTTTAAACATATACCGAGGAGTTGTCAGTGGAGGACTGGTTATACTGGGCAGTATTTACCTTGCAGATAACACAGCCGCAACGAGACATGTACTGGGCAAACAACCATATGAAGTACCAGGGTGCTAACCGGCGGCATTGAAAGGAATTTAAAGTGGACCAACACCCAGGATTTTGACTATCCTGGGTTTTGGTCCACTTTGGCGGGGCACCCCGATTGGGAGTGTCCCGCTCTCTGAAACCCCCCAGAAACCCCCAAAAACTCACCTCTCCCCGCTCCCACGTGACCGCGCCGTCCAATCCCCGCCGACGTCCAAGCAGGTGACAGCCGCGTCCAAGTCAGCGCGCCCGCCGCCGCCGCCTCCCGCACGTCACTCTCGTCTAGAGGGGTGCGCGGGAGGTGGCGGCGGCGGAAGCGGCGGCGGATCAGGTAAGAAGTTTGGGTTTTTTTGGGGGGGTTTCACCCCGCGGGACATCCCGATCTCGGATGTCCCGCGGTGAGTGAAGTGATCGGCCCGGGAATCTTATAGATTCCCGGGCCGATCACCCCTGGGTGTTGGTCCACTTTAACAAAGGCTTTGTGTGCAAGGTCTGGGTCTCCCTGTGGATTAGGGGACCCAGAGCAAGGGTAAGTGGAGAGACCCTTTTTATATATATGCATTTACTGTATATATTTGCATAGTTTGTGAGAGACTGCGCAATATATGGCAGATCCCTCAAATAGTAAATACATTGTGGGATCCAGCAGGTTTTCTGGCCTCATTGGTGACCGGTATAGTGTGCCTAGGAATCCACCTTAAAATGGACCAAAACCCAGGATAGTCAAAAGTGACTATCCTGGGTTTTGGTCCTTTCCCTGGGGGTACCCCGCTGTGTTAAACCCCCCAGATCGCCCGAACCCAGCTCAACTCTTCCTGGTCCCATGGCGCATCTAAGAGCAGCAGCTCTGACAGCCACATCCTCCGCCTCCCTCTAACAGGGAGCGTGCCCGCGCCGGCCATTAACAAGACAGGCTGTGGGACCAGAGGTGTGCCCCCGATCAGGCTGCCCCCTGCGGAAAGGACCAAAACCCAGGATAGTCAAAATCCTTGGTTTTGGTCCACTTTAAATGTATATGACATCATCGAGTAAAAATTATAGATGAACTGACACGGGATAAATCTGTGAACACTGTCAGCGTGCAGATCATATTTATGAGTTCATAATATGTGTGATAATGTTTTTAATTTTTTTAATTTTATATATACGTATGCTTGTGTAAAAAAGTATAAATATACGGGGGTGGCTAGAGGAATAAATAATTCATTTAATGTTGCAGGATGGTAAAGGGCTAATCAATTTAAAGACGACCAACACCCTTTGCAGCGTGGGTGTTGGTCCTGGTCGCTAAATGACACTCTGGGGGGGGGCGCGCGCATCCAGAATGCTTGAGCCCCCCTGCACATAACCCCCATACCGCCCGTAAATCTCACCTTAACCTCGGTCTAATGAAGAGATTACAGCTCTTGTGGGCAGGACATTCCGGCGGCCAGAATGTCCGGAGACTTATTTTTTACGGAAACCAAAATGTATTTCCTTGCTTTTTTAATTCTTTTTTAAAATATACAAAAATGTAGGTCCCCCCAAGAATACTGTAGTTGTAATCTGACTTATTCCAATGTTCTCTGTGGTCCTTACCGTTATTATCTGAACGGGCATAGAAGCACCAGGCCGCATCCACGTCAGCATCACTGAAACAGCATCCCGCCTTAAAGCATTCATCTGGGGTGATTCCGGGATATCCACAGTTTATTCTTTCACGAGGAGCAACTTGGCATTGCTCATCAACTACTCACAGAGAAAACAAAAAGACCACAATGATATGTTAATAACGTCTCTCCCAAATCCCAATTTAGTTATAGTAAGTTATGGTATAGTTAGTTATAGTAACCAAAATGAACCTGTCCCCTTATCTCTGAATCTTTAGCACTGTAGAGACAGCCACTTAAAAGTTAAGACCACTTTGGTGAAATTTTTGAAAGTGTAGATTTTTTTGTGTCAAAGAAGAGAGAAGAGAGTCCTGTACTCACAGAACACTGCTTCTATGGCCGCTGCTGAGGTGAGGGACCTAACACAGCGACCTAACACACACCCAGCAGCAGTGTTCTTTATGCACAGAACTAACTTCTCTGTTCTTGGTGTACGTTGACAATAGCCAACAAATTGCAGGTAGTGAAAACATCCCATAAAACACATATTTTCCAAAAGGACAAAAATTCCATTGAAAGTGACTTACCCTTTCAATACATCTGTCAGTGGCGACCGTCGCCCACTTTACACAGTTAGCCAATGGGCATCTGACATGGGGTTGACCTTGCAACTGTTGACTTCCTTAATAAAGGGGGTCCTGGCCAGGAATTAGGGTAAGCCCATGTCCTGAAAGGCTGTTAAATAGTTAAAGGTATGTACAATTGAATGGAGGTATGAATGGTGGGGGATGCAGCAGAGGCAGCGATCACACAATCCGCTAAGTGTGTGAGCGCCAGACTAGCAGCAATCTGCAGGGGATGAAAGGTGAGTATAGTTTTTAGGTTTTTTTTTAGGTCCTGCAAAATGTCTTTAGAGCCATTGTCCAGATAGGCTAAAAAATAGAGCTATAGCATTGCTCCCAAGTTGCTAGTTTTCTTTTGACTTCAGTCACTCAGGAATGGAGTGCCTCTGGCTGCTGATGTTGCTAGGCAAGGCCTGACAGCTAGAAATGACAATACCCCATTACCTGCATCCCCAAAGCCCAGGGTTTGCAGAACATTACCTATGCGGGCTGGTAGCCTTCAGGCCCTAGTCTACCAGACCACATAGATGGGCCTGGGCTGGTTTTGCTTGGATAGGGGGGACTCTTTAAAGATAAAAAAATGGCACAGGGTTCCCCCTTCCTGGAGAGGGAGACGCCACACCGTGTAAAAAAAATGTAAAGGTTAAACCCTTAAAAATAAAAAAACCCATAGGGGTCCCACACCTTTTCTTTCATTTCTAAGGGTTAAATCCTTAAAAATGTTTAAAAAAAATTAGCAAGAGGTCCCCCCATCTAAGCAAAACCAGGCATCACCTATGGGCACTGGAAGACCAGGTGACTCCTACCATTGCCCACCCCAGCCCTGAAGGCTACCAGCCCACAAAGTCAACGGGGCAAGGTGTTAAACCGGACCTTCAGCGTGATTTACTGAAAAGCCCAAACTCTTAAAAAACGATTCCCCAGCATCTAAAATTAATATATTTTACGTTTTTAGTCACTAACTTATTATTCTTTCCCCCACTGGGCTGCAACTCTGTTCGGGAATTTAGGATACGGGCGCTGCCATCTTGACTCAGAAGCATCACACTTACTGAGGAGAGGAGAGTGGGATAAAGTACAGGGGGGCGGGTTATAGCTGTGCTTTGCTCAGACAGAGCAGAGCTGGGGTCAGGTAACGGTCAGCAGTCCCAGAATGCAGAGCAGCACAGTCAGGAGGCACTTCCTGTTTGCAGGCTGCCTGATAAGATGGCGGCTTCCATAAGCCGCCATCTTGGATGTTTAAAGGCTCATAACATGCAGTAGATGCAGGTAGGATGATTTTTAATGTGGACAATCTGTATGTACAGGGTGTGGGAAACGTATAAGATAGACTCTTATTCAGAGTGAAGGTCCGCTTTAAGGCAAGTAACCCGCTTGCTGGCAGGTGATTTGCCAGCCCCTGCTGCCCTCTGTCCTGGTCTCATGGACCTCTTACCAGTTCACAAACAGTTACATATGGAAAAACACACACAGAAGTCAGTTATATTTTTCCACCCCCCCCCATTTACTTCCGATCCATCACCAATCACTGGTGTCCTGCGTTGTTGGCCACAGCTTCTGACAGCCGGAGACATCTGGCTTCTGACATCTTACTCCTCTATTTATACTGGCAGAGTGTGCGGACGTCAGGATGCCCAGTGCGGGGCAGAGTGTGTGGGTCCTGTGTCCCACTGAAGACACCTGCTGATGTGAGGGGATAGGGACGTCACGTGGCGCTGCAATGCGGTATAAGGCCATGTGCCTGTGTGTGAAGACGGCGGGGACAGTGGGGAGGATTAAAGGGTGAGTTTACTTTTTTTTTTTTCTTACTTTTGCCTATAATGGGAATGGGGGGGGGGGGATGCCACACTACCTAAATGGGGAATGCCTATAAGGGGGATGCCACACTACCTATAAGGGGAATGCCACACTACCTATAAGGGGAATGCCTATAAGGGGAATGCCACACTACCTATAAGGTGGATGCCACACTACCTATATGGGGAATGCCTATAAGGGGGATGCCACGCTACCTATAAGGGGGATGCCACACTACCTATAAGGTGGATGCCACACTACCTATATGGGGAATGCCTATAAGGGGGATGCCACAATACCTATAAGGGGGATGCCACACTACCTATAATGGGGATGCCACACTACCTATAAGGGGAATGCCACACTACCTATAAGGGAAATGCCACACTACCTATAAGGGGAATGCCACACTACCTATAAGGGGGATGCCTCACTACCTATAAGGGGAATGCCTATAAGGGAGATGCCACACTACCTATAAGGGGAATGCCTATAAGGGGGATGCCACAATACCTATAAGGGGGATGCCATACTACCTATAAGGGTAATGCCTATAAGGGGGATGCCACATTACCTATAAGGGGGATGCCATACTACCTATAAGGGGAATGCCTATAAGGGGGATGCCACACTACCTATATGGGGAATGAAAGGGGGGGTGCCACACTGCCTATATGGGAATGGGAGGGGGGATGCCACACTGACTATATGGGAACGGGAGGGGGGATGCCACACTGCCTATAAGGGAATGGGAGGGGGAATGACGCACTGCCTATGGGAAGTAGGAAGGGGGGCATGCCGCACTGCCTATGGGAGGGGAGCATCCCACACTGCCTAGGGGAATGGGATGGGGGAAAGCCACACTGTCTGTCTGGGTGTTTTAGCAAAACATAGTTTTCTTTCCCCGGATCCTAGGTGCGTCTTATAGGGCGAAAATGAGGGATATATATATATATATATATATATATATATATATATTTATATTCCGGTTAGGTTATTAAATAAAAAATCTATAAAGATATATATACAGTACATAAATGTCTTTTTTTCTCCTTGCTGCCAGCGAACAGCACAAGAGAGATTTCTGCTGCAGGCTCTCATGGGGACAAAAGGCCATGGGCAATAGCCCAGTATACCCGCCCCCCAAACAGCGACTCTGCTGAAAATCTATATATTGTGTAATAATTCTCTATATGGGGATAGAGCATGGACTCCGTTGTTTTCGTTGAGCCTGTGACTTGCTCCTGTTCCCCATTCCAGCCTCCTAAATAGAATGCCTTTAGAATTAGTGAAGTAGATGGCAGCTGGACACGCCTGCCATTGTACTTACTCATGGCAGCCTGTCCATTGGTAGAGCTGAAAGCACCGATGAGAAGTGTGACGACGAGTAGGATCACCCGATATTCCATGGCTGGTCTCTTGGCTCGGCCTTGCCTTGGGCAGGTATGATCGGAGAATTGAGCGCCCTACCTAGAGGTGGTTTTATATTGCCATCACTCTTCCTCCTATCTCTTCAGTTAACATTGATGAAGGTGCGTCCACTGACCAATAAAACTGACCTCCATGAGCCGGTCTTTGCATTGGCATGACATATGGCGATATCTCCGGTGAGTCAGTGTTTTTTAGTTGGTTGATATGCAAAGTCAACATTCGGGTGGGTGTGAACTGTATTTGATTTGCTTCAGGCCAAGATCTTATGTAACATTAGAGATTTAGATCAGCCAAAACATCCAGTACTATAGTGTGCTTTCTTTAAAGCAGGTTAAGGTAGACTACCTGAGTTTTAGTAGTCTGTCCGGTTTACTTTTAGGGGAGTACCTGGGCTGATGGAATACAGAATCAAATCGGTGAATTTCCAGGGACAACATTCCCAATGGGGTTTAACACCTGGAGCTTAAGGGTGGAGCTCAGGCTCATCTCTTTTGGCCTCACGCGCTCCCATACACAGGTGGCTTCTTTACTGTTATTCCCACACCAAAGGCACCACCCTGGGTTCTTTTTTGTCTGCCAGGGTCCTCTCCAGGCATCCTGAAACCCTTGCACACCGAAGCAGTGTATCCTCCTGGGCTGTACCTGCTGTTCCCATCACTTATAATTGGGCTATTATAGGTTGACCCACCTAGTGACATAACATGAACTACACCTACTATACCCCTGGTATAAAGGAAAATTCTCCTCAATACATATACTCCACCCTTTTCCTTCTGGCTTAAAGTTTAACTCCACCTCCTCCTGGTCTCTTATTAATGGGTGTCCCACCACCTTCTCTTATATCCTGGCTCCTCCTACTATCTAACTGTTATAAGACAACTCTTCCCACTTACCTCTATTATAAGGTGACTCCTACATTTGCCCTCTCATCCGCAGACCCAATGGAGGAAAGCAGCAGAGAGGGGAGGGGCTGCCAGCCGGAGCTAAAGCCCACCACACAAGGCTACCCACTTCCTACCCACTTCCTATGCAGTGTGGCATCCCAAACCTGGGAGAGACAAGGATTCTAGCTTCCCGGGTCAGGGTTCAGTCGTCCAGCCAGGGCCAGCACAACCCCACCAGAGAACACAGGGCTCCAGTAGCTTCACACCATTGGGGCAGTTGATCTGCACCAGATGTCCCTGTGGCATTCCTGTAGCACTAAGGGGCATCCAAACACTCTTCCGAACCCATCCAGCCCCAGTACCACCAAGATGAGGGCTGAGGGGCACGTCCCCAGCCAAGGTAAGCCCCACTCTTGACTCCCTCCTCTAGGCCTAGGGATCCCACTGTGCCCTCCATTTAAAACCCTGTGAAAGTATGAAAAACCACGCTCACACATTTGTGTGCCTGAAAAGAGATTGATTGAAAGCAATGGGTAAGTATTATCTGGGAAATTATCTATGAATGTGAAAATGGGCTTGCAATTCCCACTTTGGTCACTAGATGGAAGTATAAGACCACAAATGAGAAGAGAATTTAACTCAGACTCTCGGAATTCTAACTCAGAGTTGCCTTTTAGCATCAGGTGGGATAAGATATATTTGGGGAACAACAGGAAACTGTTAAGATTGGGAGGGAAAACTACCAGCAACCTTGCCTAGAGCAGAGGTATTATATGGAGACACAGACATGAAGATCATCCAAAGCCATACTAAGGGGAAGACTGGGGATGCCTCCTGCGTAACACGTCTGCTGGGGCTACTACAGAGATGAGGACTGGGTGCAGTTGGAAGTGAGTAGGAGAATGTACAGAAAGAGAGAAAGTGAGAAGCCTGAGGTTCTGGGAATTCAGCATAGAGAGGAGGAGGCCCTGGCGGGCAGACGCCATGGGGGGTCCTGGCGTGGATGTGACAGAGGAGGCGTCCCTTAGGAGTAGAGAGGATCCAAAGGAACAGACATGTTGCAATGGAGAAGCCGCTGTGCCCAAGGCTCCTGTCCCTTGTCTAAGGTCCCTGCTCTGCAGTGACTCTTGTGTGAGGTATAATCACCAATTCCCCCAAACAAAAATCAATTTAACAGAGACTATCAATAAGCCACAACTAAATTTTGAAAAGTTACAAAAACTATTTATTACGTATACTAAAATCAGCACAGATAGGATAAAACACATGCATAGACTATCAAGCATACAACAAGTTAAAAACAAGCAAAAAGAAGTTCCTTAAGTGCAGCAATATTAAAGCGGACCAAAACCCAATTTTTTTAACTAGCATGCCCTGAATTGCTCCCCCCATGAGGGGTACCTTTTGCCAATTTTCACTGCGCCTGTCTCACTGTAATCCCAGATAATGACCTGTCATCTCACACCAACGGACAGCAATTTAATCAGTGTTCCAGGACTATTTGAAAAGTGGAAATATCCATTTCTAGGTCTACACCCCATAGGGGAGTATCGGCAGGGGCTTTGGCCAAATGTATTTCACAAGTTTAGTGGATTGTGGTCCGCTTTAAACAAAAATGTAATCAATACTTAACCTATCCACAATTAGATATACTGAGAGCAGCCCCTAATAAGGAAAGTGTATTTAATAGCATCATAATAGCTTGTTGGGATGAGAAAATGAAAGATGACCTTCCGACAGCATAGATAACTCTATGCTCTCGAATAAATCCTGCTGCTTCCTGGGAGAGACTCTGGTGTGAAGGAAAGGCCCTTGTGTTGGCTGAATGGTCCAGGCTCAGATGCTATAGAGTAGAGGTTCCCCATGTGTTTTACCCACTGGCAGCCCGACAGCCCCACTGGTGATGCCAGGCAATTACGCACCCCAGTCTGGGATTCCCCATAGACAGTTTCTGCTACAATGGGGTGCTCAGCTGAAAGTGGAGTGGTGGCCCACCCAAATCTCCCTCTGGAAATAGTGTACTGCCCATCCCCTATGCTGACATTTTCTGACAAGTAAGAGTACCCGTGTTCAGTTCTTGATGGACAAAAGCCTATGTAACTCTTTTATTGAAACGTTCTAATAAGCAAGTGTACCTGTGTCCTGCCTGAAAACACAAGACTATTTACAATGAAAAGTCCATATGTATCATTTGTGCCTGTGTTTGTTTTCTACAAGCAAGTTTATTGGCCTAAAAAAACAAAAATAGCACAGCGCTAAATCAAAATAATTCTTAAACCAATAATCTTCATATTGCTCTAACGTGCCCAATCCACCAGTAAATGAATACAAAATAATCTATATATAACACAGAGCAACACATAAAAAGGTCCTTTCACAGGACAGTCCTTCAAACTGTATCAGAAAAGAAGGAGGGGATCCCACGGTGCATGCACAGAAAAAACTTGATTCAAATCCTCCACCGTCCAAAATGGGTACTTACCAGAAATAACTAGGCATTTAGGGCAATTTTTTTCCCTCCTCTCCAGGTCTCCAGTTGGTTTACTGGTCACGATGCCTTTCTTTATAAATTCTTTTAAATGTAGATAGCAGGGATAACTTGTCCCTCAGAAAATGAGTGATCATGAAAGGGAGGAAGCACAAAGAGAAACCTAGTGCAACTCTGTATAAAACACTAAATACTTTAATAAAAATATTGCACTCACAATCCAGACATCAATAAAAAGCGTATTTCAAACTCCAAGGTACAAACTGCGCAGAAGATTTGCTTCTCTCAGAGTCCAATACATATAAAAGCCGATAGTCATCCACTGCTTCAGACTAACATAAAATTCCCTTATTATTATTTTTTCTTACTTACTTTTTAGACAAGTTTTTCTTCATGATTAGCTGTTGTCTACACTGTCCACTTTGTTTTTTGAATGAGTGATGAGTGGGCAGCTATTGTGCTTTCCTGCCAGATCCCAGTTCTTTATTTTAGTTTTGCCCCTGTGGCTGAACAGGTGTCTGTGATTGAAGAGAAGGGCCAGCATTTATCTCTGCGGTCTGAATTTCAGATCAGCTGTAGTGGTATGCAATCAGTTTATTTTAAGCCATCAGTTTAGTTTAAACTATCGGGTCAGCATGGGGGCAGCATTCATCTCTGCTGTCTAACTTTTAGATCATTTATGATGGCATGCAGTTTTGTCATTCTAACTTAGTGAGCCCAGGATCGCTTGTGATATCAATCTATTGCAGACATGGAGGAGTGCTAGGTATGGGGCGCTTGTTATGCTCCCTTAGTATGGGGGAGAAGGTCTAAATCACACTCCCAAAGCATAACCTTTATATTGAAGACCGACATTTAATCTTAGGTCTCTTATTATAAGCCCCAGCATAAGATGGCCAACCCCGCCTAGATGCGGTGGAAGGGCGCCCTGTGTGGCGCAACAATATCCTTCTGGGATAGGGAAGTAGTGGGAGATGGCTTAATCACACCCCCCTAACGGGGAGGCCGATTCATTTATAGCGCCAGGTAGCGACAGATGAGCGACTGTAGCGTGATTTTTACAGCGCAAGCCAGTATTCGCTGTGCTTGGCCGGCGTTTGCTTGATGACAGCGACTCAGTCGGTGTGCGGTAATGTTGAATACGGGGTTAGGGGTCGCTGTTTCACAGGTTCAGCGTTGTATGTGAGCGCCTGACAACGAATGGCCAGAGCGAACGGCTTGCTTCATATTCATTAAAAAATCACGCTCCGAATTTGCTGGCGCTGTCCATTCCTTGTTTAAACCCCAGTGCGCTGGCGGCGATGGGTGTTAACTAGTTTTTAACCCCTAAACAACCATATTTTTTGATTGTAACATTATACATGTTTTTTGAATCATTTTGTCATATGAATACATTAATATCAGACCTGTTAGATCAATTCTGCACAAATTTTTTTTTACTTAAAAATAAATCCTGACATTGCAGAAGTGGTCTCCGAAATTTTGACATTAAAAAAAAAAAAAAAAAAAAATTAATACCAATTAATTATGATTAATTATAGATTGCTCCATTGAAATGCATTGGACATCGCCAGGGAGCGACAGGTCATACCTGGCGCTGTGAAGGAATTTGCAGCGGCGCTGTTCGGTCCAGGCGGCTTCATGATGAATGCCGCGCTAGCCGTCGCTCTCACCGGCGCTAGCCTCATTTTGCTTGATAAATGCGTCATTGTGACCGCCGCCGGGCGTACTTGAGTCGGTAGCCGCCGATAGCTGGCGGTACCTGGCGCTCGTCAGACACTACCTGGCGCTAGCCCGTGATAAATAAGGCCCTTAGTATCCAGTTCCCTTAATGTGATGCCTAATCCTGTGTGTTGTAAAACAGATTTAGCAGACGGCGGCTAGCCCTGCCCCTTTTTCCCCTTCCGACGGCGGCTAACTCTGCCCTTTTCTTCTGATGGACGGACAGATCTCCACCTCCACCCTGCGTTCTACTAGGATCAGTGTGTTATGACGCTTTCTCCTCTGGCGGCCGTTGATTGGCTGAAGAACGCTGAACCTTCAGTGACGTACTTGGCGTGGCTGTGAGAGGCGGAAGAAGACGGAAGCTGATTTCTACACATGTGAGTATATATGTAATAGTTTTTTACCATATCCCCAGCCTTCGTTAAAGTTGCAGTCGCAACGAAACGCGTCAGGCCGGGATATGGTTTTATCATAAGGGAATTTTATGTTAGTCTGAAGCAGTGGATGACTATCGGCTTTTATATGTATTGGACTCTGAGAGAAGCAAATCTTCTGCGCAGTTTGTACCTTGGAGTTTGAAATACGCTTTTTATTGACGTCTGGATTGTGAGTGCAATATTTTTATTAAAGTATTTAGTGTTTTATACAGAGTTGCACTAGGTTTCTCTTTGTGCTTCCTCCCTTTCATGATCACTCATTTTCTGAGGGACAAGTTATCCCTGCTATCTACATTTAAAAGAATTTATAAAGAAAGGCATCGTGACCAGAGAACCAACTGGAGACCTGGAGAGGAGGGAAAAAAATTGCCCTAAATGCCTGTTTCCTAGTTATTTCTGGTAAGCACCCATTTTGGACGGTGGAGGATTTGAATCACGTTTTTTTCTGTGCATGCACCGTGGGTTCCCCTCCTTCTTTTCTGATACAGTTTGAAGGACTGTCCTGTGAAAGGACCTTTTTATGTGTTGCTCTGTGTTATATATAGATTAAGTTTATTGGCCTGTCAATTGTGATTTGTGTATTTGACCGTGATGTGGAGTAAAGCATTAAAACATTCTTTTGATGACCCTGCAACAATAAAAGAAGCTGATTCT
Source organism: Gastrophryne carolinensis (assembly GCA_027917425.1). Classification (NCBI taxonomy): domain Eukaryota; kingdom Metazoa; phylum Chordata; class Amphibia; order Anura; family Microhylidae; genus Gastrophryne; species Gastrophryne carolinensis. The sequence goes on from CM051236.1 coordinate 500,039,695, forward strand.
TTCATTTATCCTGGTTGCCGTTGAGTGTCTGTTTGCTGAGATACCATCTTGCCATCTCCCATACTGTGGTCCTTTTAACCCTTAACCTTGGTTACCATAACTGTGTTCTGCGACATTGCTTGAGGTAAGCCGACACCGTGACATACCTGGGAATTGCACTGGGCTCCCTGGAAAGACCCAGGCTTATCCTACTGCCTGGAGCATCCCTGGGCAGGGTGTATACCTTCCTCAATTGGGCACAAATAAACCTCTCTGCACCTACCTGGTAAGTGGACCTTGCTTTTGTATTTTTGCAGATGCCCCTAGGTTAGGGAACCAGACCCAGTTTCAGTTAGTAACTACACCCCTTAATTTCCCTGGACAGATATCTCCATCCCTCCACCCTTCCTAGACCAAGACAAGACCCAAGTGAACCCTGTTAACCCTATCCTCCCTGCTTCTACATTTCCCATCCCCCATTTGTTCCCAATAAACCCCTTTTAAAAAGAAAAGGACGTGGGGGTCTTTTTTTCCATTCCTACTACAAGTCCAGGCTCCATGTTTGGGCTAGCCTTGGGCTGTATTCTCTTCTTTAGGCAGCCATCTGATGATTCCCTATGTCTGCACTTTCCCCCGCCTGTAAGCACCTCTGAACACTTCCTCTAATCAGCCCAACAAACAGAGCTCTGCTTGCCCCAGCCCCACCTGCAAATTCCACCCCAGAATGGCTGGGATGGGAGCGTGTGAACACACTGTCGGTGATGCAGAGGATGCGGCAGCAAGCGCTCCCCATTGCCAACAATGAGATCCACTTGCCAAATGACATAGTCATGGCAGACGGCTGTCATTGAAAGTGAGCCCGTGCATGCACCGTTGGAACAGGAAAAGGTCAGTGTTTATGGGCGCCCGGGGGGGGGTCACGAATCTGCATGCCCCAGGGGAAGGCCAGCTGCAATACTGCATGGATTTTGTTCCACTTTAACCTGTGTAAAGTTTTTTTGTTAATTACAATTATTAAATATTAATTTTGAAACATGAATAAAAGGTGCACCCAAAATGGTGCCCATGTATGTGACTTTGTGACATTAATCATCAAAGAACACAGTGATGGAGATCTGACAGCACACCTGCGTGTGATAGAGGAGCAAGAAAGGCGAACGGCCCAACATACATCAAGCCTCATTTGACCCAACCCCTGCCCTACTCTTTCTATCCTTCTATACTTATGAAGTCCACTGTGCTAGCCTCTATTCTCCCTGTCACTTTAATAATCTGTCGCACTCCTGGACCTGCTACTCTGTTCCTGGACCACCTCTCCACCTGGCTCCTCCACCTCCTGTCCACTGACATCCCAGCTATAATCATGGGTGACTTCAACATACCCGCTGATACCAACAACCCTGCCACCACCAGCTTACTATAACTCACCTCCTCTTTTGGCCGCAAACAATGTTCTGCTATCTCGACTCACAAGGATGGACACACGCTTGACCTACTCTTCACTCACCTGTGCTCTGTGTCCAGTCTCTTTTCATCCCCCCTTCCCCTCTCTGATCACAACCTAACAACTAACACTAACACATTCTTCCCTCACCACTATCCTCCTGCACACAAACTTGCCATCTTGAGCAGGAACCTCAGAAACCTAGACCTTCAATCTCATTCTAAATCGCTCAAGCCACTCCACACCCTGCCCTCATTCACCAGTGTAGACACTGCAGCCTCTCACTACCATAATGCACTAACCTCTGCTATTTACTTTGTTGCTCCCCTTAACTATAGCCACTCAGTTAAAAAAAATACAACCCTGGATATCACCAACACTGCAACATTGTAGCAGCATTCTCGAGTTGCTGAACGGTAGTGGAGGAAATCTAAAATCAAGGACGACTTCCTGTTATACAAGCAAGCCCTTCAGGAACTCAGGAACAGGCCCAGAATCCAAAACACCTTCAACTCTCTCCTCCGCCCATCCTCACTCCCTCCATCCTCCAAGATAACAGCAGAGCAATTGGCCACATTCTTTAAAGAAAAAAAAGACAATATTCGAAGTGACTTAACCCCTTCACAATGTCTGCTTTTTTAAGAATGACACATCAGTACTCAATGTACGCTGTCCACATTGGAGCACCAGTGGTAAAAGCCAACGAGATAAACCAAAGATGCCATCAGCCTGTTTATTCAGCTGCTAGCATACTGCGAGTGGCACCTCAGATCACATTTGGTGGCCTGCAGGTGCTTGCACTGGGCCCCCTTTTGCTACGGGTCCGGTAGCAGCTGCCTTCCCTGCCTCTATGGTATACCTACCAACTTTTTAGGGTGGGAAAGAGGGACATTTATTAAATTAGGTCACACCCCCTCATTGAGGGATGGAAAGAAGATAAGGTGTAACAGTTAAAATAATATAAACACTTTAAATAGGCAAATTAATCATTTATTGATGCAGATCTGCATGTTACACCCCAAAGAGGGACAAAGGAGAAAAACGAGGGGCAGGGGGACATGGACACAAAAGAGGGACAGTCTCTTCAAATCAGTAACACTTGGGAGGTATGCTCTATGCGCAGAGGAGTAGCTAGGCTTTCTGGCACCCAGGGCAAAGCTTCAAAATGGAGCCCCCCAGCTGTGCTCAGGCCCCCCTTTGGCGCCCCCCTGACCTGACCTATGGTATGTACATCCATGCTTCCCCCACAATGGGCATTTTTCCAAAGAGGTAAGCATTTATCTTTAAAGTGGATAAAACCCCCAAATGTTCAAACCCCAGAATCCCAGGTTTTGGTGTGTACCCTTGGGGCATCTTAATTTGCGACGCCTCACTGTGTGAAATCCCACCGGTCACCCAGAATACATGCCTCACTGGCATTGCCACACTGCAGGTGCGGCTCTGCTACAATCAGCTTCTTTGGCTGCGCATATTAATTTGCAGTTAAAGAAACTGAATCAGCGCTTAGCGGCACACACCGCACCCCCTGCATCCATCTATAACTGTGAGATGCCACTGCCAGCCACGTGTGCACATGGATTCTCTGGTAAGAGTATTGAGTGACTGGCAGCATTTCACACAGCAGGGCATCCCAACTTGTTCAACAACTCAGAAGCAGGCTCTCGTCCAATCAGATCTGTTTGCCGTGCCTATGTCATTCACCAAATGGCTCTGAATCTGAATGCCTGGGGTGGGCGCACACACAGCCCGAAGATGCAGGGGGATGCGGCTGCTTGCACTACATATTGTAAACAATCAGAGCCATTTGCTGATTGAAATATGCACGGCAAACGGCTGTGATTGGAGGTGACCCCGCAAATGCACCATTGGCCCAGGGAAAGGTAAACTGTTACTGCTGATTGGGGGGTCACACAACGGGGCATTCCAATTTGGGATGCTGGGGGGATGGCCAGCTGCCGGCTCTGGAATCTTTTAGATTTTAGGGTGGTCCATGCAGGGTTTTATTCTGCTTTTTGTTCCTTTCCATCTCTCCCTAATGGCTCAATGACAAAATGTATCTATTTATTTAATCTATTTATTTTGCAGTTTTGGTTGGTTAGCCTCCAAGTGTGTATTTAAAAAATACTTTTTTCTCCTTAAAGAGGAACAAATTGACCTTTGGCGGGGCATCCCATTGTGTGTACCACCTGGGATCGCCCTTAAACTCACCTTTTCCATTCTCATAGCTCATGAGTGGGTCCCTCAGCCAATCGGCAGCGTGTGTTCCATTTATAATTCCTTTGTCGCATGGTACGTACCTATACGTCACGGTATAGTGAAAGGGGAGCGGACGCATACGAGGTCTCCCTGTGGTCTGTGGTACGCTCCTGTCCCCAACTTATCTGAATGATGGGGTGCAGGAGCATGCCTCAGCTACAAGATCCCGGGGTTTCAGCCGCGGCCCGTGGATGCGACGTGGACCTGCTGAAAAGGCGAGCTATTAAGGAGATCAGTGGGGTTTCAATTTACTCCGGATGCAGATAATTGACCGGCCCTGGAATAATTTACTCCAGTACTGGCACAATATGTAATAGGTACACTTTAAAGTAGCTTTCCAGACAAATAAGACAGGATTCTTCCTAAACTAGGTAGTACAATCCACATACCGGAGCCAAAAGCCCAGTCCCCAGCTAGAATACTCACCTAGTTGTGCATTCTCTTGTTCCAGCTACTGGATTACACATGAATGCTGGCAGCCAATGGGCTTTGCCTGGCAGTCAGGACATGAACCTAACTGGCTGCTCAAAGCTGCAGGGAAATAGAACCAGGAAATGGAACCAGGCATCCGGCTTGCAGTGCTAGTTTGTACAGTTTGGCATCACCCCACCCCCCACCAGACAACCCAGTTCAGGAACCCTGCAGTCATATTTGGCTTGAGGATCACTTTAATTTTGCCTAAAGCGGTGCTTTATAAATCCACTAAGGTAAAGGTGTTAAAGGTATTGTATGTGTAAGTCCGGTGATGTCACAGTTTTCTCCATGGTATGGATAACTTCTTCCACATTTGTTGGACTGACTCTTCTCTCTGCCCAGGAAGTGAACCTGGCTGTCTTGACCTTCTGTGTCGAATGAATTTCCAATATGATGACCTAAATAGTTTCCCAAAAGTAACGTGGTTTATGAAAGCCTAAAACTTTGAAAGAGCTGTGATATCACTGATGTGTCTTTGAGAAGCAAAAGCAAGTCTAGCTGTCTTTGACCTTTCACAATAGATACAACATGGCTGGATGAATGAGAATCTCCATAGGTAATAATATATAGCCAGGGTCTGGAAGAGGTAGTAGATGTCAGTTCATTCTCCTCTCTTCTTTCTGAAAGAATAAAACAAAAATAAGTTACTATTTTACTGTTTCACAGGGTTTCATGCAGCCAGGCATCCAAATTTATTATGCCCCATAAAGAGGTAGGCCATCCTCCCCCCAAGAGTCTTTTAGGCTTCGAAGGGGGTGTTTTTCCTCTTTAAGATATCACTGTCCGGAACCGCGGGTCACGTAATCCAACCAACAATCGAGCAACTACGATCACACCCACTTTCCCAAAGCACCGCCCGTTCGCCCGCCTAGCAGGACTACCTGGCCCAGCAATGCCCAAAAAAACTGCAAAAAGATCGCTCAAGTTAAATAAAGCTTTTAATGCAATGAGCGCACTAGGAAGTAATTACATACATTTGATTATGGTGGAATGAATACAAATGTCATTCTGAGAAGTGGGTTACAGGTTACAGTGAGTTACATACAGAGATACAACAGTCAGAGTTATCTTAAAATGCAGATGTAGAGTAGTGATGATGGGCTCCCACAAGGAGGTATGTGAACAGCTTATAGATGATTCAGGCACCTCCAGCATGAATGCAACGCAACCTACCCAGAAGTGACAAGAGCTGGCCCGGGGTCATCTGTGGGTAGACTGTTCCCTCCCCCCATTGTGGAACCTGCTTTAGAACCTAAAACTCTTTAGGGGTTATAACCTTGGGTCATATGGCTCTGGATATGGCACCAAAGGATTGGGCTGGATGCCGAGCATCCGATGAGCCCAAAGATGGAGTCTCTAGATGGGTCAGAACCTGGGATCTCCATTTCTTTAGGTTGCCGTGGTCGCATGGCCCTGAGAATCGTACGCCTATGAGCAGTTTTGTGGGCCCATTCTGGTTCTGTATCTGGCTTGCTGCTGGGACACACAGTGGCCCAGCTACGGTCCAATTTGTGTTGGTGCCGGATGTCTGAGGCACTGGTGTTTGATGCGAGGGAGCTCTCTCCAGGGGTCACCTCTGCTTCAGACTCATTGGGGCCTTCTCAGCCCAGAGGTGTGAGAGAATCAGCAGGGAGTCTGTGATCTGCGCTTGGCTCAACTCACAGATGCTAATTTGCCTTCCTGGAGAGATTAGGTTTGGTGCATGTTTATGGCTAGAAAGCCTTAATGCTACAGGGGGAAATAGGGGGGACTCAGGACTTGTATACATGGGTTTCTACACATTTAAACTGGATTTTTCCTTCACAGTACCCTAATTGAATATCAAAAAGGGCTCACAAGCCTAAAAAAGTTTTGATGACATGCGTAGCTGGCTGTAACTAACAAATGGCATTTAGACCCACTGATGTTCAATGTAGACAAGAACCCATCTTGTTGCCTAATATATTGCATCCCTCACCATCACAGGTAGTAATTTCTTAATGGTTTCACCATCCTGTCTTCTCTTCTCTCCCAGCAACAGATCTGGCAATTTCCCCAAAGTCCCAGAAGGGGTCAGAGTAACAGGTCCAGCACTTGCCAGATCATATCATAACCCAGCGCCCAGGGTTTTAAGGAGAGGAGGAAATGTGTAGCAGTCCGGGGTTCATTGCAGGGCTGCTCGGCCATAGTGATGAGCTGGAGCATGGACAATCAGTTTTGGAAGCCCTCTTTCCGTATAGTCTAGTCCAGTATACAGCATTTGGGAGTACCGATACATTAGCTCTGGCCACCATAAGGAGTGAACTGGTATAGGGGTCACTTGGGGGGGGGTTCTGGGGAATCTCCCTCCATGTCCCTCTGCTCCCAGTGACATCATAAGTCACATGGGGGGATTCTACAGAGACTCCACCTCTGGCAGGTCCCCCTCACTACAGATGCTGGTGGGAGGCTGCATACCAGGTGGGAGCCTCCGACCCAGCACATCTGCAGAGCAGCCTCTGCCCAACAGGGGGCAGATAAAGGAAGAAGTACCAATTAACTGTTGGTCAACTGGTAATGGTTCCAAGGGACACATATACCAGTTCATAAGGTAGTAATGGCCAGGCTGCCTCCTTCTGTCAAGCTAGCTCCTGGCTACAACCAAGGAACAGGTAGACTTCTGGCAAGAAATGACGGCTGGGCAGAGCTCTAAATGTTGGTGAAGCATGGAAAAGAAGGGCAATTGAGACAGAACAGAGTTCAGGGGGTTTAATAGAGACAGAAAACAGATACAATTCCTGAGTTAGCGGCAGACAGGCAAGTCTCTAACAATCTGTGTTCAGAGGCTGGCAATAAACGAAAAACAGGTTCCAGGGCTGGCAAATTACAGACAAAGTCCATTAAGCAATCTGTGTCTTGAGGCTGGTGACAAATGAAATACAGATTCCAGGGCTGGCGACTCACAGACAAAGTCCATTAAGCAATCTGTGTTTTGAGGCTGGTGATGAATGAAATACAGATTCCAGGGCTGGTGACTTGCAGACAAAGTCCAATATACAAGCCAAGATCATGGGCAGGCAGAAAATAAGCAAAGTCCAATAAACATACTGAAACTCAAACCGTGTGATCCGTGCGAGGGTAAATCCAATAGCTGATCAGGAAGCAGTCCAGGTCAATCCAGTATAACAGTCAGGAGTTGCAGGTAACAGGAATCACAGCTTCCAGGAACTGAGCTGATAACACAGCAATGAATACAGGCCAGGTGGCCATTTAAATAGGGCTGTCAATTAGAGCAGGGAGGGATGTGTCAGAGTCTGAGTGAGGTCACTTCCTGTCCATTCAGAGCCAGGAAACCAGGAAGTAAAAAACAAGCCCAAGAGCTTACGCTCTGGGCTTCGTGCAGTTAAAGTGAGCCGAACACCAGGTGGAGCTGTTGAGCATTGCAATGGATGATCGGCCAGGTCTAAAACAAACACCCAAAGTACTTCTGTGGCTGCGTGCAGAGATCAATGGAAGATGCCCAAAAGGCGTGGAGCCTGACACCTGCCTGCATCTATAGGTGTCATGCAGGATTGTTTGTCCTGGGTTTTGCTGTATCAAGGATGGGGCAAACTGGAGCAAATCGCAAGACCTAGGTCGAATCTAGCTTCAATCCAGAATCACTACACAGGAACCGCAATATTATTACATAGGGTCCCGGGAATTTAACGCCAAAAACAATTGACAATATGCTGCTGACATATGTATTTCCTTCCCCCAACCCCCCCATATGAATGAGGCCTGCCATTCATAAAGGCCTGGCGCAGGTGCACGCACAGCCGAGATGTGGTGAGTGGAATAGGGGAACTGGGGGGTTTAACACAGCGGGGCATCCCAAATTGGGAATGGAACTCGGATGGCCCAGGAGCTTGACTGGTGGTCTATAGCTCCACCCTTGTTTGTCAGCTCAGCAAGAATGAGCACATTAGTATTATGTAGCCTGTGCCATCTCAGACAGCACAGCCTTGTGCCTTCCACCCTCAGCGACAAGATCAATTAGCATATGAATAATCATGTAATTAGCGTTTTGATCACCACCACACCTAACTAGCGCCTGAACTATTTGTGTGCTTGTGGTTGTGACTAGGTGTGACAAGCACAGCATTGGAACAAGACAATAGAGCCTGCACCACTCCCGTCACATTGATCATCAGACTGTAAACCCTGCCCATTATGCTGATTATTATGCACCATCACAGAGGGTAAAGAGCCATGCCCACTTGCTTTAAAAGAAAAATCATAAAGTGAACCTTTAATCCTTTATATCTCAGTTGTTTCATCTTCAATTTAAAAACAGTCTGGACAGTGCCAAACGAAGCCCAACACATTGGGCTAACAATTGACGTTGCCTGCTTAAAGATCGCTTTAATTTTCACTCATATTTTCCTACTAGTGTTACTTTATCAGCGTTCACTAGTAGTGTTGGGCTTTGGATTTGGGTAAAAAGATAAATTCAACCAGAATTAAGCAAATCTGATTTCGGCAAAACAAAATATTGGCAAAATGTGGGTCCAGTTCGACAAAACTACATTATTTGGCTAAGAGGACCTCTGATGTTTTTGTTTTAATTAGAACAATGTGTCCCAGATTGTGTGCTCTTCCCATCATGCAATTTGGGGCATTTATTTGCTTTCCAGAGACCTAAAAGCACACCCTGAATCCCCCCCCCCCCATACACTTTCATGGGATTGAGGTGATGCAGAAGCAGAATATCAGAAATGAATCGTCAGAACTGACACCAGAACAGAATAGAGGCGTTTCACTAATCACTATTCGTCCAATGGGGAAACAATTTTTGCAATAACATGTAACAGGAACTCTGATACGATTGCTACACTGTTTGAATGTGTTCTCTATTCCAACATCATTAATCAACAAGTCAGGAAGAGTTTGACACAGGGCTGTGACCAGGGAATAATCTCTCCTGATATTAGGAGTTAGAAACGTGGGCCAACAAAGCACCAGAATAACAGGTACAGTTCACTGATGATTAAAACCTTTTAAAGCAGACTGAAATCCGTTTTTTTAACTTTTTTTAGGTTTTTAATATTTAAAATAATAAAAGAACATAACTACTGCATGCTTATTAATGACCTACTCACCGGGCCACCATCCTGCTGCACTCAGGAAGCGGACTGGACGTCAAAGTATTCATTGTGGAACTCTCGACCCACAATGCTAAATCACGGAGGGGAAAGTCCAGACCACTTTGCTTTAACCCCTTAAATTTCAACCCTGTAGAATCTAATCCCGTAGCTCACATGGTTGCCTCTCCTGCCGTTAATAGCCAAGCATGTGAGAGTTATGGGCTTGACTCCCCCCTCCCTGCTGGCGGGGGAAAAAAAGTAAAAAAAAACACTTACCTGGACCCTCAATCAATCTAGCCAGGTCTTCCCTTCTCCCTTCACCCGGGGGGCATCCAATCCCCCCCCCCCCCCCAGGGCTCTTCTGGCTTCAGGAGAGGGCCGAAAGAGGGCTCCCCCTCTGCTTCCATAGCCACTGACATCTGCAAAAAAAAAAGAAACAATTGCTCACCGAGGCCACGATCCCTTCCGCCGGGGCTCCTCTTCACCCGGGGAGGCCTGATCCCCCCCACGAGCGCTTCTTTCTTGAGGAGAGGGCCCAAAGCAGGCCCTCTCCCCCACTTCTGCAGTTGCCGCCACTAGCCCCGTATTTTGTGAGCGGGGCGAATGATGTCATTTGTGATGTCACCCCGCACACATCCGAAGATGTTCAGTTGTGCTGGGTGATGGGCAGGGAGAGGTTGGAGGGGCAGGGGGATGTGATCCCTTGCCTTCCCAGCCCTCCTCCACCGATCATCCAGCATCTGTTATTGGATTGCTGTGGGACAAGATAGCCAGGGGGACACAGGTAAGTAAAAAAAAAAAAAAATTTTTAATCTGTGGCAGTGTCTTTTTTTACATTTAACCCTTTGTGAATGGGTAAGAGATCCATGAGACCCCGATACCAGTTCACAAGGCTTAGGGGGCTGGCAAGTCACTTGCGACCAGCGGGTGACTTGCATTAACCCCCAGCCCCCAATAACCTGCCTCCCCAAATCCTGGGGGGGCAGAGGAGCCCGGGGGCCATTTAGGCTATGGGGGCTTGTAGCCTTCAGGGTGGGGGACACCAAGACTGGCCCCTGCGCCCTGTCCTACAAGCCCTGCATAGCTGGGGTCCTACCCAGCTGGTTATGGTGGGTAGGGGGGACCCCATGCCGTTTTTAACCCTTAAAAATCCCCAAAAATAGATGCCCATCGACCCTATGTCTTTATTTGTATTAACTCTTTGTGTCCTGTCACCCAGCAGGTAAAAAAAGACTTCCAGCAGCAACAGGAGAGCAGAAGCCAGAGTAGTCGGCATGGGGCACAGTGCTTGTGGATGGATCGAACGGAAGTATAAAAAAAACAATAAAACATTTTTTTATTACCGTATATACTCGAGTATAGGCCGATCCGTGTATAAGCCGAGGCACCTAATTTTACCCCAAAAAAGTGGAACAAGCTATTGACTCGAGTATAAGCCGAGGCGGCTTTTTTCAATTGGAATTGGAGTTGACACACAGAAGAGACACACACAGAAAAAGACACAGACACACACATACCTGTTCCATGCTGCCCCCCTATGTATGCCCTGCTGCACTCTTTACCCCCATCTCTGCCCTGCTCCATGCTGCACCCCAATCTCCACCCTGCTACACATTTCACTTCCATCTCTGGCATGCTGAATCTCTGTCTCTGTCCTGCTCCCCCTCGCCCCTATCTTTGCCCTGCTTTTTGCTGTGCCCCCTGGGACAGCAGACATTAAACATTCTTGGGGGGAAAGCAGGGACAGGCAGGGTTAATGCTGCTGTGGACAGGAAAGGCATCTTGCACCATGCCACATTTTTTGGCCCTGCCCCTGCTCTAAAGGACTGGGCATAGAGATGAGAGGGAGGTCAGCATGAACCAGCACACACACGCGCGCACACACACAAACGGTACCTGCTGCTGCTGCCGCCACCAACCTCCTCCTCCTGCCGGTCGCTCTCTCCATTCAGCGCCGCCGCTCCCGTCGCCGTCATCCGCCGCCGCCAGCCACTCCCGCCGTTCCCACCGCCGCCAGCACTTCCTGGCTGTTGCGCGCTGGTCGTCGGTGGGCGTGCCCCATATGGCCGGCGTCCAATGTTTTCATTGGACGCCGGCCATATGGGGCACGCCCACCGACGACCTGCACGCAGCAGCCTGGAAGTGCAGCTCAATTACCGTATTGACTCGAGTATAAGCCGAGGTGGCTTTTTTCAGCCCAAAAAGTGGGCTGAAAAACTCGGCTTATGCTCGAGTATATACGGTATGTGTCTGTGTGTTTTTTTACATTAAATCTTGGTGAACATGTAAGGAATCCATGAGACCCCTATACCAGTTCACAAGACTTGGGAGTCTGGTAAGTCACCAGCGGGTGACTTGCCATTATGCCCCAGCCCCCCCAAGTACCTGGCTCCCAAAAGCCAGAGGAGGGGTAAAAGAGCCTGGAGGGCCGCGACAGCTACGCGGACTTGTAGCCTGCAGGGGGGCCACCAAGTCTGGCCCCTGTCCCCCCTACCGGGCTGGTTATGCTCGATAGGGGGGACCCCGTGCTATTTTTAGTTTATAGTGTGGATGATAGTTAAAAAGTGCTTTTTTTCAGTTTGGGGGGGTCTCCTGGGCAGGAGCTGGGGGCTACCGATACATATGTGGTACTGTTTTAATCAGGAGAAATGGAGCTTTCACATGCAATATGGTTTTCTTTAATAAAACCAATGTTTTATTTCAAATAAATGAGACAATTTTTTAAAAAATATTTTTTTTTTTACTAAAAAATATTTTAAAAAACGCTGCAAAAATTACACACAAGACATTTCCCGTTAAAGCCTAAACTCTGCCGCGAAAAAAAAAAAATATATATAATTTTCCTGGAAATTCCTGCAAAACATACAGTTAAGCAAAATGGTGAAAAAATGACCTGTCGACAGAGGCATATTGTTTGCATATTGATATTTTAGGAAAATGTGTTTTTATTCTGCTTTTTTATACATTTTTTTTAGGGAAACCCTGTGCAACAAAAAAAACCTTCGAGAGATTACTTCCAGAAACATAAAGCCACTACAATAAGCTGGATATGCCTAGAAAGCTTAACGTGCTTACCTTCAGGGAATATATGGTATTACAAATGTAAAGGGTTGTTTTTGGTTGAAAAATTGCAAGGTGCGTACTTTGTCTGCAGAGCTGAAATTTTCAATTAAAATTAGCGTTACACACATGATTTACTTTGGGGTGTGTGGCAACTCCCTTCCCTTGACAGTAGCTATGCATGTTGGATATTGTTATGTTCGGGGGATGTTGCTGTTGTTTTTTCTTGTTTGCATATTTTTTTAGGAATATGTGGCTTTGATTCTGCTTTTTCTTAGGGAATCCCTGTGCATCCAAAGAATTCATCAAGCGATTACTTCCAGAAAATTGCGCCCACATCAACAAGCCTGGTATGCCTAAAAAGCTTGAGGTGTGTATATAGTTTGTGGGGGTATTTCGAATGTAAAGGGTTGTTTTTCTTAAAAAACTGCAAGGTGCACTAAGCAGTTGTTTTCCCCTTTATATTAGTTGTATTTTATTTGAAAACCCCCTAAAGCGCTGCTTCGGTTTGGGGGTCTGCTGGACAGAAAAGGGTGTCTTCCTTTATCTAATTGATGCCAAAGGAACACAAATATTAAATATTACATATTACAGTGGAGGATCAACAATGATGTTGCCCCCTGACCTTCTGGGCCCTGGTAAAGTCGCACCCCCTGCACCTCTCAAGTTACATTTGGAAAAGAAAACTCCCTTGCCCCATCTGCATGCATGACACTGAAGCATTGTCAGCACTTACATTTGCTCTTGCATTTGCTCCTCACCTAGAGGTAGCGGCCATTTTGGAGCTTCCTTTCCCAGCATCTCATCCATGCTTCTGCCTGGATTCAACTAACGTAACTGGCAATGCTTAGTAAAAGGAAACCCAGCAGCACTTCCTGTTTGCAGCAGCCTGCAGTTCCAGGAGATGTCATTTTGTTTTTAAAATTGACCACAGCAGGTGTTAGAAAAGGGTGAATTAGTTTTTATGTGCAGTGATCTGAAACCGGACCTTCACCCTGAATAAGAGCCTATGTTATATGTTTTCCCCACCCTGTACATACAGATTGCTCACATTAATCCGGACCTTCACCCTGAATAAGAGTCTATCTTATATGTTTCCCACACCCTGTACATACAGATTGCTCACATTAATACAGACCTTCACCCTGAATAAGAGCCTATCTTATATGTTTCCCCCACCCTGTACATACAGATTGCCCACATTAATCTGGACCTTCATCCTGAATAAGAGCCTATCTTATATGTTTCTCACACCCTGTACATACAGATTGCCCACATTAATCTGGACCTTCATCCTGAATAAGAGCCTATCTTATATGTTTCCCCCACCCTGTACATACAGATTGCCCACATTAATCTGGACCTTCATCCTGAATAAGAGCCTATCTTATATGTTTCTCACACCCTGTACATACAGATTGCCCACATTAATCTGGACCTTCATCCTGAATAAGAGCCTATCTTATATGTTTCCCACACCCTGTACATACAGATTGCCCACATTAATCTGGACCTTCATCCTGAATAAGAGCCTATCTTATATGTTTCTCACACCCTGTACATACAGATTGCCCACATTAATCTGGACCTTCATCCTGAATAAGAGCCTATCTTATATGTTTCCCACACCCTGTACATACAGATTGCTCACATTAAATATCATCCTACCTGCATCTGCTGCGTTTTCTGAGCCTTTAAACATCCAAGATGGCGGCCCATGGAGGCTCAGGCTGCAGACAGAAAGTGTCTTTTGATTTGTTTATATTAAAAAAATAAAACCACACGTCTGCTGCAATCCTCCTCTAAACAGCGCCGTGGAGAGGGCTCTGCATGGCAGCAGAAGAAATGTAACCACTCTAGGATACGGGTGCCGTCATCTTGCCTCAGAAGCATCACATATTGTGATCAGCCTAAAATGTATTGCCTAAAGTTTTATACTTAAACTGGACCTTCACCCTGAATAAGAGCCTATCTTATATGTTTCCAACACCCAGGTAACCTGGGGTGTTTCACACAGGGGGGCAAGGACCAAAACCCAGAATAGTCAAAATCCTGGGTTTGGTCCACTTTAAGACAGGTCAGCAGACATACAAAAGTCATCTATCAAAACTGGCAGGCTGATTCATTACTAGCGCCAGGTATCGGCAGATGTAGCGAGGCGTTAGAGCGACCGCTAGTATTAGCTGTGATCAGCTATGGTTCGCTGTTACCGAGCGCCTCAGTCGCTGGCCGGCATTGATGAATATGATGTGTGAGTCGCTATAACACCAGTACAGAGCTATCTGGGAGCGAACAGTAGCGACTGGTCAGTGTGAGCGACTCAAACCATATTCATAAAAAAAAACAGCCTCACACAGCGCCGACGCTCAAAATTGTGTCGCTGTAGCCCAGAGCGCCAGACGCTGTGTGATTAAAGTCTGTTTTTGAACAGATATCCACTAGTAACAAAGCGAAAACACATGGAATGACATTGTTGTAACACTGTGACATTGGGAGGCCGATTCATTAATAGCGCCAGGTAGCGACAGATGAGCGACTGTAGCGTGATTTTTTCAGCGCCAGCCAGTATTCGCTGTGCTTGGCCGGCATTAGCTTGATGACAGCGACTCAGTCGGTGTGCGGTAATGTTGAATACGGGCTGGGGGGTCGCTGTTTCACAGGTCCAGCGTTGTATGTGAGCGCCTGACAACGAATGGCCAGAGCGAACGGCTAGCTTCATATTCATCAACAAATCACGCTCCGAATGTGCTGGCGCTGTCCATTCCTTGTTTAAACCCCAGAGCGCTGGCGGCGATGTGTATTAACTAGTTTTTAACCCCTAAACAACCATCTTTTTTGAATGTAACATTATACATGTTTTTAGAATCATTTTGTAATATGAATACATTAATCTCAGGCTGTTATATCAATTCTGCACATATTTTTTTAATTTTTTTTTTGACTTAAAAATAAATCCTAACATTGCAGAAGTGGTCTCCGATTTTTTGACATTAAAAAAATATAAAAAAAAAATAATACCAATTAATTATGATTAATTATAGATTGCTCCATTGAAATGCATTGGACATCGCCAGGGAGCGACAGCTCATACCTGGCGCTGTGAGGGAATTTGCAGCGGCGCTGTTCGGTCCAGGCGGCTTCATGATGAATGCCGCGCTAGCCGTCGCTCTCGCCGGCGCTAGCCTCATTTTGCTTGATAAATGCGTCATTGTGACCGCCGCCGGGCGTACTTGAGTCGGTAGTCGCCGTTAGCTGCCGCTACCTGGCGCTCGACAGACACTACCTGGCGCTATCGCTTGATGAATAAGGGCCTAATACTTTAGTGCCAGACCTGTAATGACAATTCTGCATAAAAATATAAAAAGTCAAAAAAGTTTTCAAAAATGACTCTTTCTAGACCAGGAGAGGTCACACAATTATTTGAGAGTAAAAAAAAACAATAAACACTAAAAACTCTGTTAAAACAGAAGAAAAGGAACGTCTATTGAAATGTATGGGAGAGCGACAGGTAACATCAGGTGCTCTGAAAGCTAGAGCGCCGGCGCTATACGCTGAGCCACCTGTAATGATGAATTGGATGCTACATGGCGCTGTTAGAGTGGCTCACCGGAATCGCTTTGATAAATGTGATTTTGCGTACTGCGCCCGGCGTTCACCATTCGCTACCTGT
Organism: Gastrophryne carolinensis; assembly: GCA_027917425.1. NCBI lineage: Eukaryota > Metazoa > Chordata > Amphibia > Anura > Microhylidae > Gastrophryne > Gastrophryne carolinensis. Next base: position 500,055,662 of record CM051236.1, read on the forward strand.
CGCTACAAGTCACTACCTGGCGCTATCCCTTGATGAATAAACCCCTCAGTCCTCCAAGCGACACAACAAAGGGTTAATCCTGGCAAATACTCGGGTGCAGACAACAGGCCGGTCCTGGCAATGTTCAGGTTACACAGGCTGTGGTGGGAAATCAGAGATTAATGTTTACCCCAGTGCTCCCTAAATAGCGATGAGCCAGAATGGAGGTCTATATGAAAATAGTGTTCAATAGCTGTTCTGTTCTGTTGCTATTGTCAACCATACACTAAGGGGGTTATTTAAGAAGGGATAGCGCCAGGTAGCGCCTCGTAGCGGCAGGCAGCGTCTGGTGAACGCTGGGCGCTGTATGTGAAAACCTCATTTATGAAAGTGAATCTGGTGAGCACCTCTAACAGCGCCATGTAGCGTCACATGTATTATTACAGGCAGGTCAGTGTATAGCACCTCTAACAGCGTCATGTAGCGTCACATGTATTATTACAGGCAGGTCAATGTATAGCACCTCTAACAGCGCCATGTAGCGTCACATGTATTATTACAGGCAGCTCAGTGTATAGCGCCTCTAACAGCGCCATGTAGTGTCACATGTATTATTACAGGCAGGTCAGTGTATAGCGCCTCTAACAGCGTCATGTAGTGTCACATGTATTATTACAGGCAGCTCAGTGTATAGCGCCTCTAACAGCGTCATGTAGTGTCACATGTATTATTACAGGCAGGTCAGTGTATAGCGCCTCTAACAGCGCCATGTAGTGTCACATGTATTATTACAGGCAGGTCAGTGTATAGCACCTCTAACAGCGCCATGTAGCGTCACATGTATTATTACAGGCAGGTCAGTGTATAGCACCTCTAACAGCGTCATGTAGCGTCACATGTATTATTACAGGCAGCTCAGCGTATAGCGCCGGCGCTCTAGCTTCCAGAGCGCCAGGTATTACCTTTGGCTCAGTGTCGCTCTCCCATACATTTCAATGGCCGTTCATTTGCTTGTGTATAAACAGCGTGTTTGACATTTTTTATTTTGTTGCTCCAATCATTGTGTGACGTCTCCTGGCTGCAAACAAACACTTTTAGAAACTTTTTTGACTTTTTATATTTTTATGCAGAATTGTCATTACAGATCTGGCACTAAAGTGTTATTGTCACAGTGTTACAACAATGTCATTCCATGTGTTTTTCGCTTTGTTACTGGTGGATATGTGTTCAAAAACAGACTTTAATCACACAGCGCCTGGCGCTCTATGCTACAGCACCCAGGTTTAGAGCGCCGACGCTGTGTGTTGAATATGGTGTGGAGCGCCGAGTGCCGCCACACAGACACTCACATAGAGATACGTGGCGCTAGTGCGTATTAAATCAGCCTCCGCGTATGTACACCGAGTTCTACAAGAAGAGAGAGGTGAGCCCTGTACACACACAATGCTGCTGAGGTGAGGGAGGTCACACAGCCTTACACATGGCCCAGCAGCAGTGTTCTGGGTGCACAGGGCTCACATCTCTCTTCTTGTAGATCTTGCTGTACGGATTTGGTGTACGGTTGCCAATATCAACAGACTGCAGGTAATGAAAACTGCTTCCGTATAACACACATTTTCGAACATAATATAAATATTAAATCAGCTCAGCGCCTCGTTTTAGCACCAAAAATATACACTTTCAAAAAAGGTCATCAAACATGGAATGTGAAAAATAGAGAAAGCTAGAAAGATGTGAAAAAGATGGCGGGAATGCAAAAAAAGAGGAAGATGGAGGGAATGTAAAAAAAAAAAAGAGAATGATGGTGGGAATGTGCAAATGAGAGGATGATGGAAGGAATGTGAAAAAAGAGAAAGATGGAGGGAATGTGGAAATGAGAGAAATATAGAGGACATGTAAAAAAAAGAGAATGATGGATGGAATGTAAAAAAAAAGAGAACAATGGAGAGAATGTAAAACAAAAAGAATGATGGAGGGAATGCGTAAATAAGAGAAAGATGGAGGGAATGTAAAAAAAAAAAAAAGAATGATGGCGGGAATGTGAAAAAAGAGAATGATGGAGGGAATGTGAAAAAGAGAATGATGGAGGGAATGTGAAAAAAACAGAATGATGGAAGGAATGTGGAAATAAGAGAAAGATGTAGGGAATGTAAAAAAAAAAAGAGAATGATGGCGGGAATGTGAAAAAAGAGAAAGATGGAGGGAATGTGCAAATGAGAGGATGATGGAAGGAATGTGAAAAAAGAGAATGATGGAGGGAATATGGAAAAGAGAGAAAGATGGAGAGAATGTGAAAAAAGAGAATGATGGAGGGAATGTGGAAATGAGAGAAAGATGGAGGGAATGTGAAAAAAGAGAATGATGGAGGTAATGTGAAAAAAGAGAATGATGGAGGGAATGTAAAAAAGAGAATGATGGAGGGAATGTAAAACAAAAAGAATAATGGAGGGAATGTGGAAATAAGAGAAAGATGTAGGGAATGTAAAAAAAAAAAAGAGAATGATGGCGGGAATGTGAAAAAAGAGAATGATGGAGGGAATATGGAAAAGAGAGAAAGATGGAGGGAATGTGAAAAAAGAGAATGATGGAGGGAATGTAAAAAAGAGAATGATGGAGGGAATGTGAAAAAAAACAGAATGATGGAAGGAATGTGGAAATGAGAGAAAGATGGAGGGAATGTGAAAAAAGAGAATGATGGAGTGAATGTAAAAAAAAGAGAGTGATGGAGGGAATGTAATACAAAATTTTGGAGGGAATGTGGAAATGAGAGAATGATGGAAGGAATGTGAAAAAAGAGAATGATGGAGGCAATGTGAAACAAAATGTTGGAGGGAATGTGGAAATGAGAGAATAATAGAAGGAATATGAAAAAAGAGAATGATGGAGGGAATGTGAAAAAAGAGAAAGATGGAGGGAATGTGAACAAAGAGAATGATGGAGGGAATGTAAAAAAGAGAATGATGGAGGGAATGTGAAAAAAACAGAATGATGGAAGGAATGTGGAAATGAGAGAAAGATGGAGGGAATGTGAAAAAATAGAATGATGGAGTGAATGTAAAAAAAAAAAAAGAGAATGATGGAGGGAATGTAAAACAAAATTTTGGAGGAAATGTGGAAATGAGAGAATGATGGAAGGAATGTGAAAAAGAGAATGATGGAGGGAATGAGAAAAAAGATAAAGATGGAGGGAATGTAAAAAAAGAGAATGATGGAGGCAAAGTGAAACAAAATGCTGAAGGGAATGTGGAAATGAGAGAATAATAGAAGGAATATGAAAAAAGAGAATGATGGAGGGAATGTGAAAACCAGAGATAAGTGAGGGATATGGAAAAGAAAGATGGAGGAAATGTTGAAAAAAGAGGAAAGATAAAGGGCAAAGTGTGAAAGAGAAAAAGTTGAAAGGTGAAAAAAAGAAATAGGGTTTTACTATATCCAAAACACAAAGAAGAGCAGTAAGTCTGGTGCCCCATCAGCGCCCCTAGGATGAGGGCACCCTGTGCGGTGGCTCCATCTCTATATATATATATATATATCCACACACACTTCTAGGAACAGTTGCCGCTGTTGCTCTCCTGTAGAGTAAATCTCGCCAGGCCTGAAATCCAAACACACACAATCTAATCTCTCGTTGTATCAGATTATGTGAGTGTGCGGACGCCATATCTGCGCTAGATGAGGACACAGGACGATAATCCCTGGGCTCGCCCTCCACAGGCAAATATTTCCTTTCCCCTATCACACCCTCCTTTGGCGCTATTTCCTCTCCCAGCCACAGATGTAACATTAGGACCCATGTTGCGTGTCTGCATTGTTTTTTCGGCTCCTGTATTGGACAATAGATGATCACAAGGACTCTCCTGGTCCTTACATCTTGACAGTTTCCTTCCTATCTGCCAGGGAGGCCACCAGAGAAGTATAAGCAATAGTATAATATGGGTCCCAGCCAAAAGACCAGACTAATGGGGGCCCAGCCATGTCTGGCCTCCTGTAATCAAATATACCATCTACCCATTGTTCTCTAAAATACTAACACGACATTAGGACCCACTCGGTTTTGTCCAGATAACATCCCAAATCAGGATGCCCCTGCAAAGCGGATCATACCAGGGTGCATCAAAACCCTTGGTTTTCGTCCACTTTTTCCCATTATGCAAAGGACAATGGGGATCCCACACTCCCCAGAAAACCAAAGCCCCAATGAATTCAGTGGCACCACTATATTTTTGATACAAATATATACAACTTTAATTAGTTCATGTGTATGTACAATGCAAAAAGACACTTTAAAATCCAATTTAAAAAACACAAACACAATAGAAACCGGAGGGGGGGGGGGGGAGGGGGAATGGAGGAAACAAATAGATGAAAAATATAATGCCGCTTGGCCAAAATGCTGACCACAATAAATATATATATATATCAATTGGCGTCTGTAACCAGGCTGGCAATCTAAAAATCTAATATAATACCACAGTGCAATATAAAAATACTGTGCAGCAAACTTATTATTAAGTATATGAATTCCTATCCTGTGATATACCACCATTAGTGCTGTAAACACCTAATGAATAAAGTGCAATGTGCCAACTAAAATGCACCTAACTAATCTATCTACGTAACGCACACAAAAACTACACTAGTTAATCAATGGGACCAGCCGAGTAGGAGACAAACAGACACACAACATGTCACAAGAAACTCACAAATCCACAGCTCGCAAGCAGCAAGTCCCTCCAAAAACACCCCTCACCGCCCGCCTGAACGCCGACGCGTTGCGTGACTTCACCACGTCACTTCTTCAGGGCGTGTGGGGTTCAAAGGGGGATGAATGTCCACTTTTTCCCATTAAATAAAGAATGGCACATAACTGATCTTAAAGTCTTCAATGCTTTTCAGTGGCTTCTATGCCTAGGTAAAGCGGGGCTACACAGAAACAGAAACTGTTGGGGCAGCACAGAAGAATTGCGTAGGACTATATGATGTGGATATGATTTTTTTTTTTTATTTTATCTGAACAGGGGATTTAACCCTTTCGCTGCCTGCCTACCTGAAGTTTTTGCCACCCTTTGTTGCCAGACCATTTTGCACTATTTTGCACTACACATGTTCAACTGTGATTTTTGAAGGGATATCCAGGGATTTTTTTTTTTTTTTTGCTACAGAGTTTAGGCTTTAACATGAAATGTCTTGTTTGTAATTTTTCCACTGTTTTTTAAATAAAATATTTACTTTATTAAAAAAAAAACATATTGCATGTGAAAGCCCCATTTCTCCCAATATTAATGGTACCAGATATGTAGCACTTTATAACATTTACAAATAAAATACAAATAAAACTACTATCCACACTATAAAGGGTTAAATAAAAAAAACATGGCGTTGATCCCCCTTCCCAGTGGGAGGGGGAACTCTTTTTTTATTTTAAGAGTTAAAAACCCTTAAACCCCCCGAAAAATGACATGAGGTCCCCCCTACCCAACATAAACAGCCCGGGGACCAGCTAATTGGCTTGTAGAACAGGGCGCAGGGGCCGACCTCGGTAGCCCCCGCCCTGCACGCTACAAGATCGAACAGCCTAAATCGCCCCGGGCTCTTCTGCCCCCCTTCTGGGCTTTGGGGGCAGGTAATGGAGGGGCTGGGGAGTTAATGGCAAGTCACCCGCTAGCTGCAGGTGACTTGCCAGCCCCTAAACTTTGTGAATTGGAATTGGGATCTCATAGGAGGTTTTTATGGATTTGTAATATTACACAATTTCCCAGGTTGGCGAAATGGCAGGTTGTAGACCAGGGCACAAGCTTGTAGACCATAGCCCTTATGGGCCACGGCTCTTCTGCCTTCCGGGCTTTGGGGGGCGGGTCATGGGGCCGGGGTAAGTCACTCGCTTGCTGCAGGTGACTTGCGGGCCCTTGCAAGTCTCACTGACCCCTTGCCAGTTCACAAAGGGTTAAATGTAAAAAAAAGCAGATACACACAGCAGAGCGAATTTACATTTATTAACATTTTTTCTTTCTTTACTTACTTCCGATACAATGCTGCTCTGTGTCCTGTGCCATGCTGGCCAGTCATCAACAGAGGCCGGGTGCGGGAGGCAGGGGATTGGAGAAACCTGCTCTCCGCTCCCGCCCTCCTCCAATCATTGCCGCTTCCGTCAGTCTAATAGTGGAAGAAGTGAAATGACGTCATTCCACTCCGATGATAGAAAAGGTGGGGGGAGCGGGAAACTGAGCTTTCTGCTGAAGACCCCGGAGGATAGATCGGATGCCCCCAGCACTGGATCCCGTCTGAAGTTAACGCTTTTTTGTTTTTTTTTTGCCGCAAACAGGGGGAAACGCCAGACCTGTGAATTTCACATGGCTGATGTTTAACGGATGGAGAGGTAACCACGTGAAATTCACAGGCTTGGCGTTTAAACATTTAATCCTCTGGTGCCAGCCACCTTCTTCGCTGTTGCTGAAGGGTCCACTGCTGCTGCTGCTGCCTCTGATCATTGCAATCTTCTGTGCTGCCGCCAATCCCTTCATTCTTCGCCAAGATATTTATTGCTGCTGATCGTCCTCTGGTCCAGTTTCTAGTCGTGAGCTAGGGAAACCTAGCTCACCAGTCTGGTGGGTAGGGGCCACCAGAGATTTATGCCACGGCCCAGTCTGAGCCTGAGCAGACCCTAAAGATGCAGGCAAATGCATGCCGGCTCTGCCGAAAGGTCATGTTTTGTGGATCTCTGCATTCCCTAGATGTCTCTATAGCTCTGTCTGTGCAATATTTAATTCACCCATGCATCTGTGTGGAAATCCACAAACATGACTTGCTGGTAGGTCTTGAGGAGAGGGTTGGGCACCACTGTCTTATCCCCTTTTTTGCAGTTCCATAGCCATGTTTAACCACTTTTATACAGCAATTTCAAAGCACAGACCAATGAGTACCACAATCCATCCCACAGCCAGGGGAATCTAAAATGAACATTCTAAATTAATCTTGCTGTTACCCAGGGCCGGATTAAGTGTGGTGGAGGCCCCTGGGCACAAAATCTGGTGGAGGCCCCAGATACAGTATTTTTTTCCTTTGAAATAATAGTCCAGCTACTTACTGGAATGTCAGATCGAGTCCCAGCAGAAAACAATTCCCTGCATTGAGCTGCCAGCGGCTGTGCTTGGTGGCTTATGTGCAGTGAGTGGCCACCGATTAACACGCACCCATCACTGTAGCATTGCTGATTGCGGCTTTGCTGCTCTAGGCTCTCCGTCCTGCCCTGTGGTGGCTTTGGCTGCAGGTTTGCAAAAACAAAAAAGGGTTGCCCAGGTGTGGGGGGCCCCCACTGCTGCCGACTCAGTGCTGACTCCGCGGTCTGTCAGACCAAAGGCTGAAAAGCATCCTGGACCAGACCATAAACCAAAGATTGGTGAAGGCCCCCTTTGCTGGGCAATTGGTGGACGCGAACCTTGTTCCCACATCATAATCCGGCCCTGCTGTTACCACATATTGAGTTAAGTTGTGGGGGAGCTGCAAGAAAATGGAGTACAGGCACATGGCACAGGCTTTAGCTGAACACATAGGTAGATACCTCCATCTGTATGTGGATCCAGTCCAGGAATGAAGTAATTCGAGTATAGACTCCAGGTTTAAATCTCACAGCACAGCCAACACCCCAGCTTGTTGTCCCCATCAGCTTCCACGCTTTCCGGTCTTCACATGCCAGCGGGCCACCACTGTCCCCCTAACAAGACACAAGCATGAAAGAAAACACATAGAACAGTGAAGCATTGGAACCACTTCTAGTAAATGTTTGTTTTAACCTTACTTCCTCATTCATGACAAGGCAACATGGTACTGTCACCAAGACAGAAATGTGGTGACCAGTGATGTGCTTAGCCAGGGGCGTAGCTAGGGCGGGGCAGGGGGGCACTTGCCTTGGGTGCAGCAGGTCAGAGGGGGTGCCAAAGGGGGACCTGAGAAAAGGTGGGGGGGGGGCACCACTTTGAATCTTTGCCCTGGTTCCAGAAAGCCTAACTACTCCTCTGTGCTTAGCCACTATGCATACCATGCAAATGCTTGGGGCCCCCACCTGCCAGGGGGCCTCCAGAGGCAGGGTCAGACCAGTGACAAAAAACAGTGGCTGCAGCGAGTGAGGGAGGCTGTTTAACGTACACTTACCCGACCCTGCATTTATTTTTATCTCACAAGATGTCTATTGCAGGAGCTACAATAAGATGGTCATCCCCATGAGTGAGGACACTGGCAGCAGTCAGCCTAACAGCCTATGCCCCCAGGCTGCGGCCGCATCCCAAGGTAACGCATCCAAGGTGCGTTAATATTGTATTCTGCTATACAAAATAGGTCTTTGATTTGGGCCCCCAGACACAACTTTCAATAGGGCCCCATAAATTATAAACCCGTCCCAGATGGTGATCAGAACATCTTGTGGGATTCTTGTTCCAGTGATGCTCCCCTGTTACCTGTGACACCAATGTTAGCTTGAATCAATTGAATGATGTGTCTGTGCAATGGGGAGGCTAATTTACAAATATTTGTGCAAGCGCCACTTGAGCGCCTCGTCTGAGATGCTCAGCAGTGCCCGCATCACAGCGTTGGCTTTTGGCCACTGGTGCTCTCAGCTGTAGCGCACCCGGCCAGGCAGCGTTCGCAGCGCACGGCTTATATAAGCCTATGCACTAGCGACACCTAGCGCCAGCCGAGAGCACCACAAGCTGAGAAAATGTATAAAAAAAAACCCAGGCGCTCAAAAAAAGGCAATTCTGGTGCACAGCGCCTGTTGGATTACCTATTTTTTAATTTTTAGGGTTTTTTTTTTTAAACTAAAAATGGGAAATGCATTAGGGACAGTAGACTGACATGACATATCTTTATCACAGCCCAAATCACAAAAAAAGTGATAATGCATATAAAAATAATCCCAACCAGCCCAGGGATCCCGCTGCACATGCACCAGCACCCCCCAAAAACCATCCCAGCCCATTGAAATGTATGGGATAAGGCCACACAGTGCAGGGTGAGCGCCTGGTCCTATCTGGCACTGTAGGGACTCGCCGATGCTGATGATAGATGAGAAACTACCCGGCACTATCACAGGTGCTCTGGATTTTTGACTTGATAAATACACCTTTTGCACTGGGACCTGACACTCATCTGGCACTATCTGGCACTGCGTGGCCTTAGCCTTTCTTAAATAACCCCCTTTAAATTAAAAGGCATATCTAGTTCTAAAAAAAAAAAAATCATATACTCACCGTTCCTGCATCATAGCACCTGGGCCTATACTGTGATCTTCAACACTTATTCATCCTAAAGATCCAGTTTGGTGGTGTGAACACGTGACGGGGATTCTTCAGAAGGTGCCAATTGGTTGATAGAACTCACATCCTGAATTGGCATATCCCAGGTGTTTAGATAAAGTCATGTTGGACCCTAGGTCTGTTTAAAAGAGGGTCCTCCAGAATAATATTCACTCTACTTCAATTAATTGAAGGTTTGGTGGTCTTTTATGCAATCTGGGGGCATTTGGCTCCATTAGGTGCTTTCCAGATGTGACTGGTAAAACTAGTGGGGGGACCCCTAATGTCGCAGTGCATACTAGGGGTCCCCTAGCATAAAGGGATAGCTAACCTAGAAATAATGTATCCATATAAGCTATTTAGTGTCATAAACATCTGCAATAGACTATGGAGTAGTATTAAAGTACTACACATAGGTAACTACAAATGGGTTTAGGCTCCTGGGGATTCTAGCTCACTAATTGTTCTAGCAGTGGAACTATCACGAAGCATGTGCAAAAAGGAGCAGATGAAAGCTGAGGAAACCTTGAACCAGAACTAGGTTAGGTAGCTACCACTGGGAGCCTGTGGTGGGAGATAAAGGCCCAGAAAATGTGGTTACTGAAAATTCAAAGTATTGCCAGTACCACCATTGGTTCTGCGTGGATCAATATGGTGACTGACCCCCCCCCCCCCCCCATAAACCCTTGATCTTATTCCTAGGTGATCCATCATTTTCTATGAGACTTGAATCTCCTCAACTTTTCTTGTGGTTCTGATTAATGATAAAAAGTTCTTTTGGGGACGGCACCAAAATCAACTCTTATAGTACAGGTGCCTTGTTCTGATGTGGGCCAATATAAGCTTTAAGATACACAAATAGGGCTGCCCAATCACCCTTATGAGAGACCCTATTCAGAGACTTACTTGGTCCTCAAACATTAAAGTCAATCATAGGTTTAGTGAGATACATAGTAACATAATCAACACATTAAAAACCCATTAAAACCACAAACAAACAGGAATTACACAACTGCCATGAGGGGGCGCTGTTAACAAGTGGGACCAATAATTCTAATAGTAATAATATAAAAATAAATATAAATGCATATTAAAGTGTCAGTGCTTCACAACAAAACCTGCATAAATCAGTGCAAGAATTTCTAATGAGGTAGGTACAGATCATAGAAAAAATTCAATCTATCTTACGCGTTTTGTGCAATGAAATTGGTCACCACTGTTCCCCCCACAAGCGGACGAGCGACGCATTTCGTGATGTGACGTCACTTCATCGGGCAGAGTACGCTGCTGATTAATGATTAATCTGATTAATGAGACTGACCGCAGAGCGTCCTAAACTGTTTGGCCTTGCTGGGGTAAAATACTGGGTTTATTTTTGGTCCCAGATTGCCACTTTCTGGGACCCATGGGTTTGCAATTTTGTCCCAGCTAACATGTACCCAGCAGTAGAGATTGGCGAACCCGAACCTTGCGAGTTCAGGTTCCCAAACCGGAGCACGGACTTCAGCCAGAAGTCTGTGTTTGAGTTCGGCATCCGGCCCAAACATGGAAAAGCTGGTTGATGGGCTGCAGCCCAGCCCATAAACCAGCTTCACCTAAGTTTGCAGCAGCCGTAAGCTGCTGTAAGTCGCCTCTGCACGGCGGAGCGGTGGTGGCAGCAGCATTTGAAAATGGCCCCGGCCGGGGCTACAAAAAGATGGCCACCGGCTCCCATGAGTGAGGACACTCCTAGTGCTGGCACTATAAGTGTCCTCACTCATAGGAGCAGGCGGCCATCTTTCTGGAGCCCCGGCTGAGGCCAGTTTCAGAAATTGCTGACATCGGGCAGAGACAAGTTACAGCATACAGGTTATGCTGCATACTCTACATATCCCCCCCTCCCCCCAAAACACCACAGCCACCCCCCCAAAGTTTCATCCCCATTGATTTTGGGGATCCGAACCCAAACATTAATTCAAAGTTCGGCCAAACTTGCCCAACCCGAACATTAGGGAGTTTGCCCCTCCCTACCCATCAGTGCTTTCTCTATAATATGTGCAGGCAGATTAGCCCTATCCCATCCTCCTCTTTTTGTCTTTTTTGGCTTCTCTTTCTCATGGGAAATACATCACTTTTCAACTGTATACTGCTGTAGACCATGAATCAAGGTTATAAATTTCACTACTAACAATAAAAAACATCCTGGGTACTTACTTGTGTGAGTTGAGCTCCAGAGCAGGCATACTTGCCCCCCCCCCCATGGCATCCAGATTCTGGATGCCCCGCTGTGTCAACCCCTACCAGGTCACCTGAAAACTCACCTTCTTTCCTGGTCCAGTGGCGCATGCACGAGAAGTGGCCGCATTCCTGCTGTCCCTTTAGCAGGGCACGTGTCCGTGCATGCGCCGCAGGACCGAGGAAGGGTGAGTGAGATTGGGTGACCTGGAAGGTTTCACACAGCGAGGCATCCCCAATCAGGATGCCGGGGGGGGGGCAAAGACCAAAACCCAGGATAGACAAAATCCTGGGTGTTGGTCCACTTTAAGTGTATGTAGACCTGACAGCGCACACATCCCACAAGTGTCACACAGGAAACCTCAGGACCAAAAAGAACCCCACTCCCAGCACTAGCCACAGGGTTTTGTGTGCAACATAGAGACCAGAACTCACTGCTTGAAATTGTCCATAGAATTTAATGCAGAAGGGGGCGTGGACCAATTGCCACACCTGCCTCACACAAGGAGCACCTCGACAATGTAAAAATAAATCTAAATATTTATTCAAAAAAATAACACCAAGACATACACAAAACCACTAAACACAACACATCAGACATATTAAACAGATTAAAAACAGCTGGGCCTTCCCCTTTGTACTGGATGGATTGTGCTGGCCATTAGACTGTATGGTAATTTCTCTGTTTTCGCACTTTGATCTTTCTTATTCATTTGTGTCTATGACCATGAGACTATGATGTTCTAAGGGGTTATCTTGTTGATTATTTGTAAATATATTGTTATATAACTTATTGTTGATTTTTATGTATTGGATCAAGTGTGTATATGGTTCACTTATTTGTTTGTTAGCACTAGTCATTTTATTGGGTTATATTGCCCCCTCTTCACAGTATGTGTTAGAATCATTGTCCCTCTCCTTAGCATGATAGGGATCATAGTACATCGTATTGGGTTATATTGCCCCCTCTTCACAATATGGCCTCGATTCAATAAAGGTAGAAAAAAATTCTCATGGTAGTAAAAAATTCAATTCATGAGAAAAAAGCCTGAGAATGTCACTGTTACTGAATCACTAGATAAAAAGACAATGAAAGTCAATGGCAGCTTTTACTACAGTTTAGAAAGGAGTAAACCGTTCTCTACTTTTCTCAGGAGTAAAAAAGTGCCATTGACTTTCATTGTTTTTTTCTGGTGATTCAGTAACAGTGACATTCTCAGGCTTTTTTCTCATGAATTAAATCTTTTACTACCATGAGAATTTTTTTCTACCTTTATTGAATCGAGGCCTATGTGTTAGAATCATTGTTCCTCTCCTTAGCATGATAGGGACCATAGTATATCGTATTGGGTTATATTGCCCCCTCTTCACAGTATGTGTTAGAATCATTGTCCCTCTCCTTAGCATGATAGGGAACATAGTATATCGTTAAACAATTTTTCTTTTTTAACTTTTTGTGCCGGTACAAAAATATTATTAGGGCCCTATTATCAATCTTTTGGGGGGGGGGGGGCTCTGTTCAACTATTATACTTATTATATTGATTATGGATTCAGATTTGTATGTTATATTTATAAGAGGAAGGCCCAGCTGTTTTTAATCTGTTAAATATGTCTGATGTGTTGTGTTTAGTGGTTTTGTGTATGTTTTGGTGTTATTTTTGTGAATAAATATTTAGATTTATTTTTACACTGTCGAGGTGCTCCTTGTGTAAGGCAGGTGTGGCAATTGGTCCACACCCCTTTCTTTTGATGTATTTGGATTTATAAGGGAGCACACCAGACTTGTAAGGTAGTGCATTGTCCTTTTGTAAGGTTGTTCCCAAACAATAGGGTTAAAGTGGACCAACATCCAGGATTTTGACTATCCTGGGTTTTGGTCCACTTCGGTGGGGGTGCCCCGCTGTGTGAAACCCCCCAGAAAGCCCCAAAAACTCACCTCTCCCCGCTCCCACGTGACCGCTTCAGCCAATCCCCGCCGGTCGGAAAAGCGGGAGGCAGCGACGGACAAGAGAGCGCGCCCGCCGCCGCCTCCCACACGTCACTCTTACAGGGCGCGTGCCCGCGCTGACCATTCACAAACGGCCGGCGCGAGTGCGCGTCCTGCTAGAGGGATGCACGGGAGGCGGCGGCTGGCGCCGCTGGATCGAGGAGCAGGTAGGGATTTAGGGGTTTCTGGGGTGCCCCGCAGTCAGGCAGCTGATCGGTCCGGGAATCTTATATATTCCCGGGCCGATCATGGGAGGGTGTTGGTCCACTTTAACTACATTACATGAGATCAGAATAAAGGTTAGTGATCATGAATCAGGTCACTATCAATAATCGGCAACATTCAATAGAAAGTTTAGGCAATGCCCTAATTTGTCACTATTAAGAAAACAAAAAAGGTGAGAACATGGGCCTCAGGGTTAAAGGTTTTGTTTACAGATTTCATAAGCTGACCCATTATAAGGGATTTCGATTAGATTCCTTTTTCATGTATGATGCCCATTGAGGCCGATGCACTACAACTGGCTGCAAGCAATGTATTGACATTTGATAAGTAGGATGACTGTACTAATGACACCTATGACTTTACTTTCAAACATTCCTAAATTATAAATCACCCACCTGACAGGTATCCACCCCACCTTCCAGGAAGCCGGCACACAGCATGGAGGGTTTGATCACTCCACCATAGACGTACTTGGTGTTGCAGACTCTGTTCGATATCAGAGGGACCCCGGCGTAGTCCATGGTTTGTGATGTGTCACCTCAATAAACAAACATATCACATTTAGGTAATAATAATATATATATATATATATATATATATAATATATATATATATATTTATTAATAAATAAACCCATTTCTAAATTACATTACATAATAATACGTGGAGGCTGATTTACTACTAACGCCAGGTATCGTCAGATAAACCAAAAAATAGATACGCACAGACTAACAATGTGAGTATTGAAGGTGCTGGACTCGTCCGTGCCTGTCCGAGCAAAGAGCAAATACAACTTGGGGGAAGTTCTGGAGATCCTCCCACAGGCCCTCAGATGGTCCGCACTCAACAAAACAAATTATTCAAAAAGACTATATGCTAAAATCAATGTAATCGTCAGATAAGCGTCTGTATAGCGGAGCTTAGAGCGACCGCTAGTAGACGCTGTAAGAGGGTATCGGGCACTGTAACAGAGCGTCTCGGTCACTGTAGTAACCTGGCCGGCATTGATGAATGTGATGTATGTTGGGCGCTCTAACACCAGTACAGCGCTGCAGCGAGCGACAGGTAGCACCAGCTCAGTGAGTCCGGCACTCATCGCTTCACACCATACTTATCAAAAAAGTACTCACATTTGATAACAGAGAGGGGATGGACTAAGGGCTATGCTAGAGAATGGGGACTTAGATCCCTGGACTCTCCTACGATTTCAATCGGTACTGTCCAGAATAGGTTTTCGAAAGGAGAGTGTCAGGGGCCATACAGAATTTGAAAAACTCTGCCTGGAACGACAGCCGCACCCCCCCATCTGATTTCCAATCTATACTCATTCCTCATCAACGAGCAAATGGGCCCCCCCTACATTCTGGGGAGAGTGGGAGTCTGATCTGGGTAGAACAATAGGCAAAAAGGAGAGGATCAAAATAGCGACCTTGGCACACAAGTCCTCAGTAGCTACGAGAACCCAGGAGGTCAATTCTAAGTTGTTGACACGCTGGTATTATTCTCCCGATAGACTAGGCAAGATGTTTGGCACAGCTGACGCAAGTTGCTGGAGATGTGGGGAGAGGCGGGGAGAGGCGGGGGACCCTGTTTCACTTGGGCTCCAGGAATACTGGGGAGCAATCCTGCGCATAGTGGCGCAGCTTACAGGGGCACAATTTCAAGATGACCCGGCCCAGATCCTGCTCCACTCCACGAGGGCCCCGATGGGGAAATATAAAAAGAACTTTACTGGTCCATCTGTTGAACACAGCCAAGCAGACAATCCCCTAGATTCTGGAAACAGAAGAAAACCCCCTCCGTAAGGGATTGGGCGAAGGAGGTCATGCATGTCAGGGAAATGGAAGACCTAACACTGGCTCTACATGACAGGGACGAGCAATACAGAAATACTTGGCTGCCCTGGCTGATCTACGAGGAATCTCAGGAGCTTGTTTGAGTAGTAGGCCTTGGGTTGTGTCCGTGATGCTGCCTTGTCTTGCTCCACTTGGGCGGGCGGGACCCGAACCGTCTTGAGGGATGCCGGCTTGGAACCATGTCCCGCACTCCATACTCCCCTTCCCCCCTTTTCCCCATTGCCCTTATCATTCCTTATCCCACCCATGCCCCGTATGTGTCACTTCACCCCTCCCTTGGGTGGACATATGATCCTACCCAGCATAGAGTAAACGCCACTCCCCCCTAGAAGGCTGTACGGTGATACATATTCGCTTGGAAAGAAGGGGGTTCTGCCAGCTTTAGATGGGTGAGAACCAGGCGGCCTCTGCCATGCGGGACCCGGGTACAAACCTGGAGGGGTTCTTTCTGCCCCTCACAAAACGGCGACAGTCGAGAACCTTCACCATGTATCATGTAATGTTGACAGATGTCGCAGTTCAGATGTAAAATGGCACGTGTTTTGAAATGGAGTCCCATATGTCTCCTCCCACCTCTTGTGTAATGCATTGTTTGCCCCAATGTCTGTATGTTTTAATACTGCAAAATCTTTAAATAAAGAATATTAAAAAAAAAGAAATAGTACTCTTACACAGCATTGGTGCTCTGGATCTGGTCGCTATAGCATAGAGCGCCAGATGCTGAGCGATTAAAGTCTGTCTTTGAACACATATCCACCAGTGACAAAGCGAAAACACATGGAATGACATTGTTATCACTGTGACATTAACACTTTAGTGCCAGACCTGTAATGACAATTCTGCATAAACAATATAAAAAGTCCTAAAAGTTTCTAAAAGTTTCTGTTTGCAGCCAGGAGACGTCACACAATGATTGGAGCAAAAGAAAAAAATGCCAAACACGCTGTTTATACACAACTAATGAAGCCCCCCTGAAATGTATGGGAGAGCGCCACTGAGCGACAGGTAATACATGGCGCTGCTGAGCCTAGAGCACCGGCGCTATACGCTGAGCCTCCTGTAACAATACATGTGACGCTACATGGCGCCGTTAGAGTCGCTCACCAGATTCGCTTTCAGAAATGTGGGTTTGCGTACAGCGCCTGGCGTTCACCAGACGCTGCCTGCTGCTACAAGGCGCTACCTGGAGCTATCCCTTCTTAAATAACCCCCATAGTTAAAACATTACAGAATACAAAAAAATGTATCTAAGAAAATGTTTTACTTCCATTGAATAGCGCGGGGAAACTAATAGAACCAGTCCATGATTCTTTTTGCTGTCTGTGGCCATTTTTAGTGATTTAAACTGGCCCAAAAGCCTGGCACAGTTGGGAAAGAAAGGTAGCAGCCATTTTGGAGCTTCCTCTTCCAGCATCTCAGCCATGCTGCTGCCTGGATTCAACTGACATAACTGACAATGCCCAATAACAGGAAGCCCAGCAGCACTTCCTGTTTGCAGGTGGCCTGCGAATGCGCGAGCCACCATTTTGTTTCTAAAATTTACCCCAGCAAGAGTTAAAAAAAGGTAAATGAATTTTTATGTGCAGCAATCTGCATTGCCCCGGGACGGGATTTATATTAGCACTGTTTGTTGTGTTGGTCTGGTTCAAGTCATTTTTGACTGTCGGTCCGCTTTAAATATATAGGCCCAAAGGTTAGACTGGGAGATAGTTACAGGGACATTCCATACAAACAGTTAAATTAGCCTTACTTACTTACAGCTTGCTGACTGCACTTTGCATTCCCTGATAAACCCTATTGAACTCGAGCATTTCATGGTCCCGTTTGAATTCACAGTCCCCCATAGAGATACATGCAGAGCCGATGACTCATCCTAGCATGAGAAGTCCAGAACAATGATGAAAAATCACTTGGGCTTGTTAGAAAATATAAAGCAGGCTGAATGAAAGATGCAGCTCCTCGCAAACCAGAATGAGGGGAGCAGAAAGCAGCTAAATTAACACTTTGCCTGGAATGTTCCTTAAAGCGGACCAAAACCCACTGAACTTGGAACTAGGGACACGTCAGTTAACTAAAAAGAAGCCATACTTCTAGAGTAATAAGACATTAAACCGGACCAACACCCGTTCATGTAATAAATGGTCCGGCTCTTTGGTGCAAGAAAGAAGCTTGAGGGGGCATCCAGAACGCTGGAGCCGGCCACGTGGGCTGTAGTCGCGTTCTCTGGCAGGACCCGCCCACGTGACCAGCCTACAGCCAATCACGGGACTCCTTTCCCTGCGCTGGCTCGTTAGAAATGTATTATTGGTATCCTGTGCATTTAGGTGCGAGGGGGCTCCAGTGTTCTGGATGCCCCCCTGGAGCTTCTTTCTTGCAGCAAAGAGCCGGACAAACACCCGTTGATGTAATAACGGGTGTTGGTCCTGTTTAAAGTGAACACCCAGGATTTTGACTATCCTGGGTTTTGGTCCACTTCGGCGGGACACCCCGATCGAGGGTGTCCCGCTCTCTGAAACCCCCCAGAAACCCCAAAAAACTAACCTCTCCCCGCTCCCACGTGACCGCGCCGTCCAATCCCCGCCGACGTCCAAGCGCATGTCAGCGGCGTCCAGGACAGCGCGTCCGCCGTCGGCTCCCGCGCGTCACTTTCGGCGCGCGGGAGGCGGCGGGGGCGGAAGCGACGGCGGATCAGGTAAGGAGTTTGGGGGTTTTCTAGTGGGTTTCACCCCGCGGGACATCCCGATCTCGGATGTCCCGCAGTGAGTGAGGTGATCGGCCCGGGAATCTTATAGATTCCCGGGCCGATCACCCCTGGGTGTTGGTCCACTTTAAGCTCTTTTGTGGTTTCTACCCATGAAAGTGACAAGTTAAGTTTATTAATTAGCGCAATAATTAATTTAATTATTGCGCTAATTAATAAACTTATCTTAGATTTTTTACCTGGTGGAGTGCCCAATTTTTGGAATTCCGTTTGTGGGTTTTGTGTTTTTGCAACTGGTCAGTAGTGGTATTCCAGGAGCACCCACGGGATTGTTTATTCTATAGTGGTGCCCTCACATTAGCAGTTACCCATGAAAGTGCATAGGCAGAGCAGTACCCTAAATTAGACTCAAGATGGCAGTAGTGGGTTTAGGCCATAGACTATAATGGGGATTGTATTGGGGATAGGTCCATTTAAAGACATCTGGTGAGAGGTGAAGGTCCGGGTGGAGGGCAGTCGTGGGGGGTGGGTAGTATGAATCAGCACACTGGGGGAGGGGCTATAGATTCCCCAGGCAAAACTAAAAACCTGCAGTACTTCATATTGTAATGCTAGGTGCCAGGGAGCCATGACACTGGCAGGAGACTAAGCACTACATTGCCGATCAGGGGGGCAGTGCTGAGCACGGCAACACACAAGCAACTGAGTGCAGTGCCGTCAGGTCAGGGGGCCGGAAATTTGGCACTGAGGTCCGCCAGTTGAGTATCGCTGTTCTAGAAGGTGAAGGTAAGAAGGGTGGTTAGTCATAACAGGATGTTGAGTAGAAACATAGTTATAACTAGACAGGTAGTGATTGGTTAGAGGGTTTAGAGAGCAACCTATCAGATGTCGGACATGGGGCCGAACATGTGATGGAATGTTCTGGAAGGTAGTGAGAAGTGATATAGGGAAGCCCCAGTCCTAAACCCGTGTGATTCGCCATCTTGAATTGTAAGAAGAGCATGAATCCTGAGAAGAGGAGAGATCCAGCAAGGCCATAATTCTCTTGGGAAACATACTTTCTAATTGTAACCTGTGACTATGGACAGAACCCAGAACCGTAACTGGACGGATATATTGTACCTGTGCCGTGTTTGCTGTTTGCCTGTGGATTAAATAAAGAGGAACGTTGCTTTAATTTGCTGGACTGCTGTTCATCTTTCCAAGCAGCAAAAGGGGCAACGAAACGCGTCAGCAGCAGCAGGCGGTTTATCTTATTTTATATGTTTTTTTCGAGATCTGGCCAAGTCTAAGAACGTTGGAGTGGGTGATAGCCACTTAACTGATTTTAAAGCGATATACACGTGATTTTATGTGAGTGCATTTCCAGCATTAAACAACGTTTGTCTATACAATAGTGCACTAGATGTGTTTTTTTTATTTTTTGTATGTATGTCCAGTGTTGATGTTTACATCTAATTGGAGCAATTATCCATGAGCGCTGAAGCCGAACTAATATGACTAAGGATAAGTGAATCAACCAAATGAGATTTTGGATATAACAAACCGTGTGAATCTTTGGAGATGTGCTAAGAGGCTTGACATTTTGGTGGAGGATTCACCTTTGCACCAGATTGAGAGTGCATGCACAGTGGGATAGGCCTACATTTAGTGTGTGGCCACAAGGGAGCTCTGTGCCTTTATAGTGATATTCTGGTGGACGCTCTGTGGATTGAGGAGCTGTGCACGTTGAGCACCCGCACTTTTATTAAGAACTGTTGAAAGAACTTACTGTATATATATATATATATATATATATATATATATATATATATACCGTATATACTCGAGTATAAGCCGAGTTTTTCAGCCCACTTTTTGGGCTGAAAAAAGCCGCCTCGGCTTATACTCGAGTCCAGGGGCAGCCGCCGCCGCTCTCATTCATACAAACAAGCACACACATTCACACACTGACCGGCTGCTGCGCGCTGGTCCTCAATGGACGGCGTCCAATGTTTTCATTGGACGCCTGCCATATGGGGCACGCCCACCGACGACGAGCACGCAACAGCCAGGAAGTGCTGGTGTGTGAGTGAGAATGACGGCGGCGGCGACGGAGGCGGCTGTGGGGGAACGGAGGAAGGGAGGAGGTTAACCTCGGCCAAACCCTGACCCCCGACACCTGCGCGTCTGAGAGCGGCGGCGGCGGCAGCAGCAGCAGGTACCCACAGGGTTTCAGGGTGGGAAAGAGGGACAATTTACTTACTTACAACAATAGAAACACTTTGAATAGGGGAATGAATCATTTATTAATGCAGATCTGCATGTTACACCTCAAAGAGGGACAAATGAGAACAACGAGGGATATGGGGGCATGAGCTTCAAAGAGGGACAGTCCCTCCAAATCAGGGACACTTGGGTGGTATGGTGTGTGTGTGTGTGTGTGTGTGTGTGTGTGTCTCTTTCTGTGTGTCAACTCCAATTCCAATTGAAAAAAGCTGCCTCGGCTTATACTCGAGTCAATAACTTGTTCCATTTTTTTGTGGTAAAATTAGGTGCCTCGGCTTATATTCGGGTCGGCCTATACTCGAGTATATACGGTATATATATATAATTAGCGCTGGATTTTTTTTTCTACAACAGTGAGTACTAACCTTTCCCGCAACTGCACCCTAACCCTTACCTACTCACAACACACTTGCTGAGCACCCTGCTCCCTGCCGTCACTCGCCCGAACACCCCGATGCGTGAGGGCTACACTAGCAAAATGGCGCCGGCCGCGCTGGGTATTGAAACCACTGCCTGCTCTTTCTTAAAGCAGACTGTTATCATTTTCACATAAGGTATGACTAAGGGGAGCTTCATGCCTACAGCCAGGGCTGGCGTCAGCACCCAGCAAGGCAGCGTGGCTGCCGGGGGCCCCCGCCCTCCGGGGGGACCCATTGACAGGGCCGACCTTTGGGGTGCTTGACCGGTGACGGACTGGGGGGGCACACCACAGCTGGTGCCCACATCTCCTCGAATGGCGGGGTTCCACACAATGGGGCATCACAATTTAGATTCCAGGGGAGGAAGTGCTGGGTTTTGTTCTGCTTTTAAGTTGCCCACCCCAGCTAATTTCCTATCCCTGGAGCATCCCAATCTGTGTTACCCTACTGTGTGAAACCCCCTGGGATCGCTGGCACACCCACTATGCAAGCAATTCTGCCCCTGAGTTTTGGTCAGCTTTACAGGGGTATCTCAATTTGGGATGCCCCTGTGTGTGAAAGAACATCCCTGGTTTGGCCATTAACTCAAACTCAGACTGGTGATCCCACAGTGTATTCACCAGTTCAAGGAAAATAATGACTAAAGGGGGGGAGGGGGGTTACACACAGGGGCATCCAAAATCAAGAGAATCTAGACTCGTTTAGACTCCAAGGTCAGGTTTAAAGGGGTTTGGTGCACTTCAAAGTAGACCAAAACTAGAGTTTTGGTCCAAATAGCCTGATCCTTAGGGGGCATCCAGATTTGGGACGTCCCTCAGTGATGTGACGTGACTCTTCACCACAAAGGGGCCCACTGAGACCATGCAGCCCAAGGGCCCACATAAACCTGGAGCCGGCCCTGCCTACAGCCTGGAATGCCGGCAGGGGGCACGCTGTGGCCGTGTGAAGCCTATGTACGCCCCTGCCCAGCCCAATAGAAAATAATGATGTCCCCAGTTTGTTATGAGGTCGAAGTTACAGCGCCGATTGCCAAATGCAAAGCTTTGTGATTAAAGTGCAACAATTCCCTCTAGTGGATAGAAGTTAACATTACAATAAATGTAGATAAGCAAGAGCAGACACATAATATAGGATTAGAGCAAAGATGAGCATGTAGCATGAGCAAGCAGGATAACTCTTCTTCCTGCCTATTCTATGTACATGCATATCCCCCGGCATATCCCACGTGCCCATGTTGGCGTACAACTGCTAAATGTTCATCCTCTTGCTTATACTCATAGCTTCGGAATGACATAAAGAGGAACTAAACCCAAGATTTACTTGTTCTTCCTTTCTGGTTTGCACCCCTGGGGCATCCTCGCTGTGTGAGACCCCGTCAGTGGCCTATCATACATACCTCACTGGCGATCCGATGGCGCATACGTGGATCTCCTCCAATCAGTTTTTTGACTGTGCAAATAAATGAGCGGCTTAAAAAGCTGAACAGACGTGTAGCCCCTTTTCACGATGCGCCAGCCCCTGCATCCCGCTATGGCTGTGCACTGCCATGTCATCCATTCATTTTCGGCTAGAGCAGCAGTGGCGATGTAAGTATAATGGGGGACTGGCAGAGTTTCACACAGCAGGGCATCCCAACCCCAGCTTCAATGGAGCATGCACAGGCTTTCATCCAATGAGAGCCACCTAATATGACTACGTCATTCGGCAGACGGCACTCATTGTTTACAATGGAGAGTGCGCGCTGCCGCATCCCCAGCGTTGTGTGAGTAAATAGACTGGAGCTCAATGAGAGCTGCTTGCCGAATTACGTAGTCATAGTGAGCAGTTCTCATTGGACGAGAGCCCACGCATGCGCCAATCAAGCCTGGACAGGTGATTTTTACAGGGTGAAAGGGGGGTTTCACACAGCAGGGCACCCCGATTCGGCAAAAATCCCCAAAATATGGGGTCCCCCTCTCTGGGAGTGCAGGTGTAAAAGGCCTCCAGCAGCAGGCGCACAGAAGCCAGTGTGATCAAAATGTGACACAGAGCTCGGGGATGGATCGATGGGAGGTAAATATTAAAAAATACATTGATAAAATATTTTTTCTGATGTGTGTCAGTTTCTTCACATTTAACCCTTTGTGAACTGGTAAGGGATCCATGAGACCCCTATACCAGTTCACAAGGCTTGGGGTCTGGCAAGTCACCTGTGGCTAGTTTTTTCAGGTTTAACCTGTTTTTTCCAGTTTGCATATTGTTTGTGTGGCTTTTTTTAGGGAAACCCTGTGCAACCTAAGAATTATTCGAGGGATTACTTCCAGAAAACTGCGCCTACGTCAACAAACCTGGTACACCTAGAAAGCATGAGGCGTGTACTTCCAGGGAATATATAGTTTGTGGGGGTATTTCAAATGTAAAGGGTTTTTCTTGAAAAAACTGCAAGGTGCCCATGGCGCATAGCATAGTTGTGATTTATCTGAAAATCTCCTAAAGCGCTGTTTCAGTTTGGGGGAGTCTCCTGGGCAGCAAAGGGTGTCTAACAATGCATATGTGGTACCAAAGTAACTGGGAGAAATGGGGATTTTACACGCAATATTTTTTTTTACGAATTTACATTTATTATAATAAAAAAACCACTACAAATTGTAAAAAATAGATTTTTTTATTTTTGTTGCACATATTTCACCCAAAAATATTGAGAATACACTAAAACAAGACCAATCAAGACATTTCATGTTAAATCCCAGATTTTGCTGAAAAAAAAAAGCTGAACATGTATTGCACAAAATATTGAAAAATGGTCTGGCAACAGAGGGTGACAAAATAGAAGGTTGACGGCAGAAGGAGACCATACGGTCCATCTAGTCTGCCCTTATGTGTATACTCTGTGTGCTTATCCCAGGCATGTTTAAATTCAGTGACTGTTGATTTTTCAACTACCTCTGCTGGAAGTTTGTTCCAAGCATCTACTACTCTTTCTGTAAAATAATATTTTCTAACATTGCTCCTGATCTTCCCCCCGACTAGCTTCAGGTTGTGCCCCCTTGTTCTATCATTAAGCTTCTTCTTAAAAACACTTCCCTCCTGAACCTTATTCAATCCTTTCACATATTTAAAGGTATCAATCATGTCCCCCCTCTCCCTTCTTTCCTCCAGACTGTACAAGTTAAGTTCTTTAAGTCTCTCCTGATAAGTTTTAAGTTTAAGTCCTTCCACCATTTTTGTTGCCGGCCTTTGGACACGTTCTATTTGAATAATGTCTTTTTGCAGGTAAGGTCTCCAGAACTGCACACAGTATTCTAGCTGTGGCCTCACCAGGGCTCTATACAGCGGCATCACAACCTCCCTCTTCCTACTGGTGATGCCTCGAGCTATGCAGCCGAGCATCCTGCTTGCTTTTCCCACTGCCTGGCTACACTGTCCACTCATCTTGCAGCTTTCAGTAATCAGTACCCCTAAATCTCTCTCCTCCGAGGTCCTGGCTAACACAGTACTGCCCATACAGTGCTCAGAGCAGGGATTCCTTCTACCCAAGTGCAGGATTTTACATTTAGAGACATTAAACTCTAGTTTCCACAGTTTTGACCATCTATCCAGTAAAGCTAAATCATTTTCCATGTTGCAGACACCTCCAGGAATATCCCCCTATTACTAACCTTTGTATCATCAGCAAACAGACAAACTTTTCCTACCAAGCCTTCTCCTATGTCACTTACAAATATATTAAAAAGAATGGGGCCCAGGACAGAGCCCTACGGCACACCACTTGTAACTCGCCTTTGTTCAGATTGCACACCATTTACAACAACGCTCTGATACCGATCCCTCAGCCAACTGGAAATCCACTGAACTATCCAGGGATTGAGTCCTACCTTCAATAACTTATCTATGAGCTCCTTATGTGGTACAGTGTCAAAGGCTTTGCTAAAATCCAGATAGGCGATATCCACAGCACCACCTTCATCTAACACTTTAGTGACATTGTCAAAGAAATCAATAAGATTGGTCTGACATGATCTGCCCTCAGTAAAGCCGTGCTGTTTTGGGTCCAATAGGTTATTCATTTTTAGATGGGAAATTATCTGTTTTTTTAAGAGTGTTTCCATTAATTTGACCACTATAGATGTTAAACTAACTGGCCTGTAATTACTGGCTTCTTCTCTACTCCCCTTTTTATGGATTGGTACGACATTGGCCATTCTCCAATCATCTGGAACCTCACCAGTTGAAAGGGAATGGTTAAGTAAATCAGTCAGAGGGGCTGCAATCACAAACCTAAGTTCCCTTAGAACTCTGGGGTGGATTCCATCTGGACCCATCACCTTACTTACCTTTAGATGTGCCAGCTCGGATAGGACATCAGCCTCCAGAAACTCCGGAGCTGTGCCCTCCCAGCGGGATGTTGTGCTATGACCATGCCTGCTACTATCTGAAAATATCGAACAAAAGTAGCTATTCAGATGGTCAGCCACAGCCTTATCTCCGTCAATATATTTATTTTCCCCATTTCTAATTTTTGAGACTGCATTGTTTTTCTTCTTTCTGTCACCAATATATCGGAAAAAGGTTTTATCTCCCCTCTTCATAGATTTGGCCATTTCTTCCTCCTTTTGCCCTTTAGCAGTCCTTATAATCAGTTTTGCTTCCCTCTGTTTAATTTCATATGCCTCTCTGTCAGCTACACTTCCACTTACTTTATACTTCTTATAGGCAGACTTCTTATCTTTTATGATAGTGCTGACTTCCCTAGTAAACCATAATGGTTTCTTCTTAATTTTATTCTTGCTAGTTTGTTTCACATATTGCCTTTAAGATGGCCATTTTTAATAGTGACCACTGGGCACTCACTTCTGCTACTCTGTTCCACTCACCTAATTTTCTTTCTACATACTCCGCCATTTCCTTGAAGTTTGTCTTCCTAAAGTCTAGCACTTTGGTTCTGGTGTGTGATTGCACAATGTCTGTTCTTATTCGGAACCATAAGCATTGATGGTCACTGGAACCCAGATTTTCTTCAACCTTGACCTCGGACACCAGATCCTCATTGGTCAGAACTAAGTCCAGAATGTTATCTCCTCTAGTTGGCAATGTCACAAGTTGTTTTAGAGACACTCCATTAAGTGCCTCTAATATAGTCCTGCTCTTGCATGTCGATGCACTTGGGATATTCCAGTCCACATCAGGCATGTTGAAGTCACCTGTAATTACAATGTCCCCCTTCTCTGCCATTCCACTGATTTCATCTATTAACAGGTTATCTAGATCCTCAGATTGTCCAGGGGGCCTATATATCACACCAATTCTGACCACAGCTCCCTCCTTAGTCTGCATTGTAACTCAGAGAGTTTCTAGTTCATTATGTGTATGCTGAATTATTGTTGATTGAAGTGTAGTCTTGACATAAATGGCTACTCCACCGCCTTTTCTATCCAATCTGTCTTTTCTGTACAATGTGTAACCGGGTATGGCTATCTCCCAGTCATTGTGATCCTTGAACCAAGTCTCTGTTATTGCAACAAGATCCAATTCATCTCTGGATATGATAGCCATTAATTCACAGAGCTTGTTGCCCAAGCTGTGAGCATTGGTACACATCATGTGGATGTTGTTGGTATTGTGTTTTAGTGTGTCCTTGATCTTTTCCACCTCTAGCCTACCACTGACCGGGCTTTCTGCTTCAATGTCCTGCTTCATCCTAAATGTGTGGGTAAAACTACAATGGAAAAGGACCTACAGGTAAGCTGGCACTTAAAAGGGTTAAATAGATTGTGGGACAGATCTGTGTATTTATTTGTCCTTGACAATCCTACAGGGTCCTCTAATCTCAACAATCTATTTATTACCTTAGTTGACCTTGTTGAGAGGCGCTCCAGTTCTAATAGGTCATTCTTATGCACTGGTGTCCAGAACTGTACACAATATTCCATATGAGGTCTGACAAGTGACTTATAGAGGGGTCACATGATGCTCTGGTCATGGGCACTTATGCCCCCCTTGATGCATCTCATGATCCTGTTTGCCTCGGCAGCTGCTGCCTGGCATTGATTACTACAGTTAAGTTTATTGTTAATTAAAACCCCTAGGTCCTTTTCCATTGTAGTTTTACCCACAGTTTCCCTATTTACAGTATAATCATAGCACAAATTGCCCCTGCCCATATGCGTAACCTTACATTTATTTGTAATAAACCTCATTTGCCAGTTCCCGAACCTCCTTGGGCAATGCATATCCCCTAAATAGAGTTTTATTTTATCCTGTGTGGCTGCGCGGGCCCAGGCCGATATATTTTATTGCAGCAGGGTACCCTTTCTCCTAGGCAGGACTGTACAATGTTGCCTCTTGGGGGTTCCCGATACTGGTGTTGATGATGGAGATGGACTAGAAAAGTAGGAGAATGATAACCAATGGTCAACGGGATCTGAAGCTACATTTTCTGTGGTTAGTCTGTTAGTTCAGTGTAGTTAGCTATTCAATCACAAGTTGACACTACAGAGTTTAGATAAACCATTAGTCCTGTGCCCCCCACTTCCTTAAATGGACTTGCATGTGCAGTAATAGATACATTGTTTGGGTACTTTATAAATTATTAAAGGGACTCTGTAGACAAAGTACATAAATCGTCATTCAGCAGCTCACCTCACCATGGCTGCGCTCTCTCTTCCTGTCAGAACACAGCTGCTTCTGAAAGTTGAAAAAAGCAAAGAATTCCTGCCATAGACCACCGATAATAGGGCTAAGCTGGTGGTCTAAAGCTCCACATTATGCCTGTCTTACAGACCACGCCCATTATGCTAATTATTATTCAGCATCACAGTGAACATAGTTGGGCCTTAAAGGGATAGTCATAGTTATACCCAACTTTGTCAATATTATGGTCTACATGGCAGAATAGACAGGTCAATCACTAGATTAAAATCACCACGAACTTCAGTTGGTGTACAGAGTGGGGTCTTTAAAGGATAGTTTTAGGTGAAAGTGTCCATTTTGTTGTCTCCGAAAGGAGGACCACATCATTTTAGTTCACAATCACCATTTATACAGCGATCAGAGTTGGTTCTTCAAGGGATGCCCCATTTTTTTAGCTGTAGGTAATAGTGTTGCTATTGTGGTCTACATGTTAGAAAGATCTGATGAAGTAGTAGCACAAAATCACCAGCAGCTTCACACAGTGATCTTCGAGGGATAAATCTTTATATTAATATTATCAATATTATGGTCTACATGAGGGGGTTTTAACCACCAGTGTCAGCGGCAGACTGGGGCCAAAAATCAGCTTTGGATTTGACCAGCTCCTGGCCGGGCCTGAGACATCCCTACTGAGGCCCCCCAACAATGATGCCAGGCTATAGCATTGGGGGCTGGGGTTCCTTGGCTTGTGGGTACAGTGGGGATGGGTACAGGGAACTGAGAGGGAGACTAAGGGGGCAGGGATTGAATGTGGGGGTTAAAAGCAGCAGCTCAACTGGCTCCAAGGAAGTAGTTTTGTATGTTTTCACACAATTTTAGGTCAAGGACATTTTATATGTCCCGCCCAGGTGGTACTTGTGATAATTAGAAAATGGAAAGTAGTACTTGATTAAAAAAAAAAAAAAAGGTTGGGAAGCCCTGGTCTACATGGCAGAAAAGTCTGGCGAATTAATAGCCTTAATCACCAGTAGCTTCATAAAGTGATCAGTGTTAAATCTTCAAGGGTTAATCTACCCAGTGCCCGCATCCCCGATATCCCTCTAGCACAGTACGCTTGGAGCCGCTGGCCTTAAGCGAAGACTTAGACAATGTGACGTCAGCGGCTCTGAGTCTGCTGATTGGATGAGCGGCCGCACATGCGCCGTAGGACCGGGAAGAGGTGAGTGAACTTTGGCGATCTGGGGGAAAGGACCAAAAGCCAGGATTATGGGGGTGCCCCACTTTAATATAGGGGGACTAAAGAGACCAAAAAGCAATCTACTCAAAGGAAAAGAGGCACATTCCTAGAAACAGAAAGTATTTACACAGCACCCAACACAAGGAATAATAGAATTACCCATCACTCATTGCAGTAGGCGGAGCCATGCAAATCCTCTCTTTACATCTCGGTTCGATCCAAGGCACTCATAAAGCCGCTGAGTGTGCAATGCAAAGGATTAGCTTAAAATTTACATAGCCAAACTTTTCATTTGTGGACACGTGTTTCGAGCCAGCACAAGGCTGGAAGTATTTGGTGGTACGGCGGTTGACACTTGGTGATTCCTAAAACGTGGAGGCTGATTCACTACTAATGCCAGGTATCGGTAGATGTGCGTCTGTATAGCGGCGCTCAGAGCGACCGGTAATAGATGCTGTAACCGGATATTGGGCGCTGTAACAGAGCGTCTCAGTCACTCTAGTAACCTGGCCGGCACTGATGAATGTGATGTGTGTTGGGCGCTGTAACAACAGTATAGCACTGTAGCGAGCGAGAGGTAGCACCAGCTCAGTGTGTCCAGCACTCGGCGCTCCACACCATATTTAACAAAACACTAGACACAGAGCGTTGCCGCTCTAAAGCTGGGCGCTGTAGCATAGAGCGCCAGACGCTGTGTGATCAAAGTCTGTTTTAGAACACATATCCACCAGTAACAAAGCGAAAACACATGGAATGACATTGTTATAACACTGGGACAATAACACTTTAGTGCCAGATCTGTAATGACAATTCTGCATAAAAATATTAAAAGTCAAAAAGTTTCTAAAAGTGTTTGTCTGCAGCCAGGAGACGTCACACAATAGGGTTGATTCAGAGAGACATCAAAAGAATTTAGTTTTTGTGTCGATCGGGTTTTTTTTTCCCCGCTTGCGTATGAGTGTACGTGTGATTCTAAGCATGCATCTTAAGCCTTCTGTACAGTGTTCGTCCGTTCGTATGCCGAGAATGTAATTTTTCAGCTTTTGTTTTCCGTTTAGGTTACTCATGAAACAACGTAGGCTTCCGTTTTTTGCCTTTTTCCAACGTCACCTCAAACGAATGATTAACGCTTTCCGTTAGATTCTGAATTCTATAAATAAAAGTCCAGACGGAAATCTTTACGACCTTACCCATGTGCACAACCAAATAAACTCACTAATGTGCTCGTCTCCATATTTTGGTCACTCACTTCTTCTACAATGCTTACCTCAATCACATCGCGGTTTCATTCTTCCTCATTTAGCACACTTAATGCTTACCTCAATCACATCGCGGACTTGATATTCTTCATGTTGCGCACCTAATGCTTACCTCAATCACATCACGGTTTCATTCTTCATCATTTAGCACCCTTAATGCTTACCTCAATCACATCGCGGTTTCATTCTTCATCATTAAGTGCCCTTAAGGCTTACCTCAACCACATCGCGACTTCATTCTTCATCATTTAGCGCCCTTAATGCTTACCTCAATCACATCGCGGTCTGGATATTCTTCATGTTGCGCACCTAATGTTTACCTCAATCACATCGCAGTTTCATTCTTCATCATTTAGCACCCTTAATGCTTACCTCAATCACATCGCGGTTTCATTCTTCATCATTTAGCGCCCTTAATGCCTAACTCAATCCCATCGCAGTCTGGATATTCTTCATGTTGCGCACCTAATGCTTACCTCAATCACATCGCGGTTTCATTCTTCATCATTTAGCGCCCTTAATGCTTATCTCAATCACATTGCGGTTTCATTCTTCATCATTTAGCGCCCTTAATGCTTACCTCAATCACATTGCGGTTTCATTCTTCCTCATTTAGAACACTTAATGCTTACCTCAATCACATCGCGGTCTTGATATTCTTCATGTTGCGCACTTAATGCTTACCTCAATCACATCACGGTTTCATTCTTCATCATTTAGCGCCCTTAATGCTTACCTTAATCACATCATGGTCTTGATATTCTTCATGTTGTGCACCTCATGCTTTACTCAATCACATCGCGGTCTGGATATTCTTCATTTTTTATTTTGTGTTCTTCCTACGTTTTGCTGTAACCAACCCTTAATGAATATTTTTTAACATAAAATGACACAGAAACAACTTTTAGGTTTGGTGTTTTTTAATACCAACTGGCAATTTGGTTTGCCTTTTTTGTTTGAAAGGGTTGGACATTTTTTGGAAGTACAATTTTTTTTTTTTTTTTAGGTAAAAAATTTAAAAACTTAAAACATATTTAAAATTTTTAAAAACTAGTGAAAACAAGAGAACTATATACTAAGCAATGGCAGGCCCCAGATAATTAGTCTTCATCTGTGGTCCCCAACGAATCGTGCAGCTCCTGCACCTCGCCCACCAACCGAAACACCATGGCACTGATTTGTGCCAATCTCGTATGTGCGGTGTCTGTAAAAAAAAGAAATTAAAATTATTGTTCTGCAAATACATGTTTAACAGCTGTGGATGGAATGATTATTAGGTTGCAAGCTAACTCATGAGGCCATATGTCATTATGCTAAGGAATGTCTTAAAGGAAGAGGCCATATGTCATTATGCTAAGGAATGTCTTAAAGGAAGAGGCCATATGTCATTACGCTAAGGAATGTGTTAAAGGAAGAGGCCATATGTCATTATGCTAAGGATATTGACAATGGCTTTAGGTTGATTGGTGATGATGTTAATTTACACATACTACAAATATTTACATTACAACTTACTTCGGTGGTGGGCGACCTCTGCTTGGGGGACCACCCTACAGTCTGGGGCCTGCCACTGCTGGGAATATGAGGCTGTAGAGAAATTTAAAATAGGCTAACTTCTAATGTCTGATTCAACAGTAATCAAATGACACTTAGAATGTGTGTGTGACATCACCCACCTTCTCCATGTTCCTCCTGAGCATGATCTGCTGCAGTCTCTGCTCCAGATCCTTCACCCGCTACATATTCATCTATAAAAAGAGATTAAGGGAATCAGCTTTGGTTTCAATAGCATGTATGTGTGTGGGGTTACATTAAGAGTCACATACCAGAGGCTAATGGCTCAGTCATTTCGTTCGACTGCCTGCCCACATGGTGAGGCCCCTCCTCTGTGGATATCATTCACAATTAGATCAGTTGACTAAATGACATTCCCCAACACATTTCTAGCCTGAAACTATCCTTCTACATGCAAGTGAGTTGGTTGTCACAATTGTGCACTAACTTATGTTTGGCACAGAGTTTAAATCACTTTTTAAAACAACTGTTTCTTCCTGCGCTTCCTTAAGGCCTATGCATGACATTTAGATGTCAAATCAACGTCCTTACAATACACTTACGAGCATAATGAGCTCTTGTTGTTGGCGGGTGAAGATCGTGGGCGCCGTATGCAAGGCCGGATGCACGCGTACACGAGCGTGTAAGCGTCATACCCAGTCATTAGTATTTAAAGGGTAATGGACACACACCTAATTTGCTTTCAGATTGTCATCATGCCACCCAAAAAAGAGAGCGGAAAGCAACCAGCAGCAAAGGAAGCCAAGACCAAAAGGCGAGAGCGGCATGAGGACACTTCATCCTCCAGACCGAGCACTCGGTCGCACAAATCTACTCCAAAGGTGCCATAAACGCGGAGCAAAAGTAGCCACCACAAGGCTACATTGGCCACAACTCCATGCCCATCCAAAACATCAAGCACCCGCAAGGAAGGATCCTCCAAGAAGAAGGCTCCCCGAGCAACCACATCCAAACAGCAAGGTAGCACAAAGTCCAAGGGGAAAAGTAAGCAGAGGGCCAGAAGCCCAAGCCCCTAAAGAACACCCTCTCCTGCTCCCCGTGCAACCACATCCAAAAAGAAAGGGAACACAACGTCCAAGGGGCAAAAGAAGAAGAGGGCCAGAAGCCCGAGCCCCCAAAGCACACCCTCTCCTGCTCCCCGGACTACCGCATCCAAAGAGAAAGGGAGCACAAGTTCAAAGGGGAAAAGTAAGCAGAGGGCCAGAAGCCCAAGCACACCAAGCACACCCTCTCCTGCTCCCTGGCCTACCACATCCAAAGAGAAAGGGAGCACAAGTTCAAAGGGGAAAAGTAAGCAGAGGGCCAGAAGCCCAAGCCCACCAAGCACACCCTTTCCTGCTTCCCGGCCTACCACATCCAAAGAGAAAGGGAGCACAAGTTCAAAGGGGAAAAGTAAGCAGAGGGCCAGAAGCCCGAGCCCACCAAGCACACCCTATCCTGCTCGGCCACATTTGCCACTGGCACACGTTGAAACCAGCGAGACCTATGTGACATCCACGCCTGCTAGTTCTGTGGCCACCCAGCCAATGACCCCCAGTCCTAATGCCAGCCCAGTCCATTCTTTTTCCAGCAACGTGACGGTCTATTCTTCACCACACACCCAGCCAAGAATGTCCCCTGAATTGCCACCAACCAGAGATGAGCCAGAAGAACAACCAGTAGGCTGAACCTTGCGGCGAGGCCAGTTGAGCGGCCGGTTTGGGGAGGCACAAACCCTAGCCTTGGCAAGTGGCCTTACACTGCATTATGATGATCTATTTGGGCGCAATTCAAAAGCAACCAGCAAAGTGCGCAAAAACCAAATCTGGGAATACCTCACCAGACAGGTGAATGCGGCGGGGGACGAGAGTAAAGATGTGGAGCAGATCCAGAGAAAAAATTCTGACCTGAAATATGCAGTAAGGAAGAAGCAGAATAAACGGCGCAATCACAGGTACATATTTGATGTTTACATTTTGCGGCTTGTTGTAGTGACCACAATGGCTAATAATTTTTAGCCTCTTATTTTCAGTTTCCAAACTGGCGGAGGGTTCCCCAAAAAATTACAATACACCAGAGCAGAAGAAATGGTCCTGGCTTTAATACACCCCGTAGCATTAGAGGGCCTCTCTGGCAGGCACGACATGGACACGCAGGACACTTCTGCAGGTTAGTAATGATTGTTTAAATGTTAACTATTGGAAACTTGGGAAATGAGGCTCACAGGCAGATATGAACACAGGCCCCTAGGGAGTGGCTTTGAGGGGAGGTTACTGTTGTAGGCGGGTGTTTAATGGCTGAGGAATAGCCTTAATGATGGACACTCTCCCAGGGTGCAGTAGTTCATAGTCCTTAGAAAGGTTTGCAGGCCATACACGACCTTTGACATTATTTGTGGAAAATCTTAACCAATTTCTCTTACCAAAGCACTGCATGTGATGTGAATATAGTAAATAATTGACAACACTTACTTCTTTGGCTTTCTACCACTGGGGTTGTAGTTGTGCTTTGGTCAGACAAACTTGAACTGTGGTCAGGGAAAGGTCAACATTGCAAGAATGCACAGCAGCATACTCAGAAGGCAAATGCTATTTGCAAGCTGACTGTTGGCCCCAAAGGGGACATTATGCCTGTGTAAAGCCTCATAACATGCAGTACATGCATGTTTGGATTATTTAAGGTGACCAATCTGTATGTACAGGGTGATGCATACATATAAGATAGCTATGATATATTTTGAAGGTCAACTTTAAACCTTGGGGGAGTTGTCATTCCTGCTTGTCCACATGTTTTCTAATGCATATGTACTCATCAGGCTTATCCAGGGATGTTTGTGTGTTTACGTGCCTTTTAATTTTTAACACAGCACAGCATCCAGCCTCTGGAAGTGTGGAAGCCTCCTCCCGTTTGAGCATGCCGTCTACTTCCCTGCTGCCTAGGACACAGGACCAGATATATAGGGTAAGTGGACTTTGCTGAAACTAGTGATGCATGTGAATGGACATGACTAATTAGATTCTAAGAAATATTTATGGCTGAATCTGACACACTTTTTCACATGTCCAAACAGACTCCTACACTAATGGATGTAATCCAGGATATGGAGGAGGAGGATGCCAGTCGGATTGGACCTTTGCAAATTACCCCCCTGGAACCTAATCTGCCACTGCCCCAGCATCCTACTGCAACAAATCCTCTGCAGCAGAGTGAAGCTGGACGCATGCTGCCAGCCCATCATGGGCAGCAGGCTGAGACTGAGCCTACAGTCCCCAGTGCTAGCTCTGCTGCAGAGTTTTTGCCAAGCACATCTGGTACTGTTGCTCACCCTAGACAACCAGCATCTGCAGGCGCTCAAACCCGGGGAATTGGAAGAGGCAGTCAACAACGTCGACCAGTTTCCCAGGGGAGGTGCATGCCGATCCTGGAATCAGCATGGCGCCATGACAGCCGTTACTTTAGGCAGGTGACTCAACGAACAACAGAGCAGGTGACTGCACAATTAGAGAACTTCAATACTACATTTTCCACCATTCTGACTGAATTTAGCGAGCAACAGCCAGATGGCTGAACAAATGGCCACCTTAAACAGACAGATGGCAGAACAAACGGCCACCTTAGACAGATGGCAGAACAAACGGCCACCTTAAATACAAACTTCACTGCCATGCTACATGAATTTAGAACTAGCAACAGACAGATGATGGAGCAGTGGCAGATTATGAATGGCACACATGCCCAGGTGTTGGCCCACCTCCAAGGCCCTCCACAACCTTTTTTGGCCAACATCAATATTAATATCAATTTGACCTGGATCAGGTAAATATCTTTCCTCTATATCCCAACTATATTTACCTGTGTGTTGAGCGCAACCAAGATTGGGTGTTTTATGGCTTGGCTGGTTTGTTTTGGAATCCACCCATATAGCTCATTAGAGTGCTCACATACCCCACTAGCCAATGGCTGAGCTTAAGCCTCAGTGAAGAGGCCGCTCAAGCTCACACGCAGCAGGCTTGGGCCTAAGGAGATGCTGGCTGCCTCATCCTGTTTGGTGGCAATATTGGGGGACATGGCATGAAACTAACAACATTTGCCAATGGCAAAGATTGGACTGGACTGGCATGGGGTCTGGCTGTCAGAGGCTGCCAAAATTACAAGCAGGAGAGGTTGTGTATGTGGCCCTATGTATTCCTGGGCGACGATTCCCCTTGAAAGTGGTGCTCCCCATGGATTTTGATGTTGGTGGACAAGTAAACTTGGGCCTGGAGTCAGTGACCTTAGAACTCCTGGATGTGCAGAATTGCTAGGAGTCTGCACCAATTTATAGTTATGTTTTAAAATGTATGTACATGGAGTCTGCGAGTGCCCTTCAACCAAATATTGACATATTTCCTGAAAATATATTGAATGTGACTTTAGCTGTTCTTGCCTAAGTTGATGCATTAATGTTTGTGTTGTTTGGATATTAATGAAGGTTTGAAATCACAAACATGAGAAAATAAACAGCATGAGGCTCAAATCAGGTGTAAAATGTTTAGTAATTACATCATTACTAAAATGTTTAAAACAAAAAAAAAGGCCTTCACAGAGACAACAAATTGTACAAACACACAAAAACATAAACAAACAAACCAAATGTTAAGAAAAAAAAGAAGATATAACATGTGCACACACACATTGGCCAGAGGCACCAGGGGTGCCATCATAAAGGTCATCTGCCTCCTGGCTGGGTGGAGAGGGGGGCAGATCGACATAACGGGGGACACGCTGCATCAGGGCAAAATTATGCAGCACGCAGCATGCAAGGATAATTTGGATGACCTTGTTGGGGTCGTACTGCAGTGCCCCCCCGTATGGTCCAAACTGGACTTGAGCAGTCCAAAGGTCCTCTCCACTATGGCCCGGGTCTTCCGGTGGGCCCGATTATACACCTCCTGGCATTCTGCGGCCGAAGAACGGGCGTCAGGAGCCAGGGAAGAAGCGGATATCCAGAATCCCCTGAAAGAATAACAAAATACTAACATAAATTACACATTCTAAGCAACATTATTGTTTAACATGTCATCAAGGGAAAAAAACAGCCATAGGTTAAGACATGGGTCATCAACTATATTCATAGCCATACAGTGAAAATGGAATGATGGAATTTGAGCAAACTTACCCAGGAGCCATCCACCAGATAATTCTCCAGACTCAAACCGACTGAATAATCCGGAGCTCCGCAATATAAGCATCATGGGATGAGCCTGGATACCCGGCAAGTACACTAAAGAATCGCAGGTCCGGACCAACCACTGCTTGGATATTCAGCGAGTGGCCCATCTTGTGGTTCCTGAAAACCAAAAAAAATAAAAATTACAGCAAGCCAAGGTAAACAACTCAAACAATAACTCCTAACACCCAAAAAAACCCGTTCTACAATCCAAATAACATTAACCAAGTACATAAGTAGTTTAAATCACAAATATTATATGGATGTGGAAGAAAATAAAGATTAACATGCTAATGACTAATTAAGGTCAGCATTAAAATGGTTTGATAAGGCCTACATGAAACTAATTGATGAAGGTATGCATTGTAAAGTGGTTAAAATGGACACTTTAGAACTAGGGATTAAGGTATGCATTGTAAAGTGGTTCAAAGGGACACTTTAGAAGGAGGGATTAAGGTCAGCATTGTAAACTGGTTCAAAGGGACACTTTAGAAGGAGGGATTAAGGTATGCATTGTGAACTGGTTCAAGGCACACTTTAGAAGGAGGGATTAAGGTATGCATTGTAAAGTGGTTCAAAGGGACACTTTAGAAGGAGGGATTAAGGTATGCATTGTAAAGTGGTTCAAAGGGACACTTTAGAAGGAGGGATTAAGGTATGCATTGTAAAGTGGTTCAAAGGGACACTTTAGAAGGAGGGATTAAGGTATGCATTGTAAACTGGTTCAAATGGACACTTTAGAAGGAGGGATTAATAGATAGTTACAATAAAGTTTGCCTAAACAATATAACAAAATGACATAATTAACTTACCTATAGATGTACTCGTCGGCTGCGGGAGGGGCCAATGCAACATGGGTGCAATCGATCGCAACCATGATGTTGGACATGTCGGCGATATTAAAAAAACCCAACTTAAGCGCGTCCAGGCTACCATGTCGTCCGGAAAGGAAATATATTTGGGACTAATGGTAGCCATGCCATCCAGAAACTTGGATAGCGCGTGGCTCAGTATAGGCTGGGACATCCCCACGGAGAGGGCACCCAGCCTCTGGAACGAGCCATTCGCCAAAAATTGCAGGCAGCCAAGCATCTTGGTCAAACCTGAAATTGCTTGCCCCTTCTTTGTGGTGCAGGCTAACCATGGCTGCAGCTCAATATGCAACTTATGGAGGGGTCAGCTCGAACAGCTCAATGTCATGCATGCGATCGATATGCATGCATCGCCGGTGCAATCTGGCCTCGGCCTTGTTGACACATGCAATGCCTTGGAGCTGAAGGCGCTCATACTCCTCCACAAAGCCGCAAAACATGTTCAACAATAGCAAGCCGAGGCAAAAATGGTCCCGTAAGTGGAGAGGAAATGAAACCGTTTTATAGGGCGGTGGTCAATCAGCAATCAGGTTTCAGAATCAGACGCAAGCCCATCCCAATAGCGTAACTTATCTGAACTAACGCAAATTATCAGATTTTGATCCGAAAATGATCCGAACTAATCCAAATTATCAGATTTAGATCCGTACATCGAAAGCACATATACGCGTTAGCGGGAACGAACATACGCATGGAAAAAGTAACGTAAAAATCAAAAAACAAGCAAAAAATTCAAAATAAAACACAGACACATGCGAAAGTCCATGAGTATGTGTCTCTGAATCAACCCTAATGATTGGAGCAAAAAAAAAAAAAAATAGATTAAATGGGCAAACACGCTATTTATACACAACTGATGAAAGCCTATTGAAATGTATGGGAGAGCGACACTGAGCGACAGGTACTATATGGCACTCTGGAACCTAGAGCACCGGCGCTATAAGCTGAGCGGCCTGTAGTAATACATGCGTGACGCTACATGGCGCTTTTAGAGTCACTCACCAGATTCGCTTTCCTAAATGTGGTTTTGCGTACAGCGCCCAAACTTCACCAGACGCTGCCTGCCGTTACGAAGCACTACCTGGTGCTATCCCTTCTTAAATAACCCCCATAGTCACAAGCCAACATGGGGAGAGACCTGTGTTGGGCTTCTACTCAAATATAAAGGAAAAGAGGCTCTTTCCTAGTACAGAAAAGTATTTAGTATTATTGAAGCAAAGATGATATCGTGTGGTTAGAAAGACCCATCAGTGGGTGACTGGATTGGACTGGTGACCCTCTTTGCTCCCTGGTTCCCTCTTCCCAACCCCTCTTTGTTAAATGCAATACATTTTTTCCTTATCAAACTTCTACACCTGTATTGTTATTTCGGTCAGATACAAACAAGCCGTGGCATTGGGAGATGGAGTCGAACTCCAACACAAATGATATATATTTTTTTTTTCCCCCGCTTTTCATCTTGAGTACAGAAACCTTTCGCCTGTCTCGCTAACTTCGCCACCTGCTGCGATACCATAGCTGCGGTGAATCGGCAATAATACAGCCGTCGCCATGGCAACCGTGCCTGATGCAATGAATTCGGCAGCGGGCATTAAGCAGAAGAATAAACTGTTTCTTAATCCCTCATTTAAATATCTCGTACAAAAGCTGCCTGAGCAGATCTGGCATTTCAATTATAAAAGGGGGGGGGGGAATGTAAAAAAAAAAATATAAAATAAAAAAAGGAGAAAGAGAAAAGGAAAGCGAGGCGACAACATGGAGTCCGAGTCTTTTAAGCGCTCGATAAAACTGTTATTAAGTCTACACAATAAGAGATTTTTGAAAACCATAAATTGCACAAAAACTATTGTGATAAGGAAACAGAAGGATCTATTGAGAGGTACAGTCCCCTTGTAGTGCGTGACTGTGGCGGAGCACAAAGCCCATGTAGAGGGATGTGGTAATACGCAGAATATGGAGACTTTGAAGAGATCTTAAATAGAGATGAGCAAATCGAATCTGACGAACCCGAATTCGTTACCAATTTCAGGAAATATTCGATTAGTTACGATTCCGAATATCGCCGCGATTGGATCGCTTGAATCGCTTCCTTAAAACTCCATTTACTGTTGTACAGCCCATCTAAAATGGTGGATCCACATGTCAGGACATGTCCCATGGGGCAAGGAATCCTGGGTAGGTGTTACATGCTACCTATCAGAAGACAGGCTTACCGATGATGTCACAGCCCCATATAAGCGGCAGCCATTTTGGGGTAGATCATTCTGACACTGAATTGCGGCCAGAGCAGATCAAGCAGGGAGAGAGCGAGGGACAGATAGATAGATAGATAGATAGATAGATAGATAGATAGATAGATAGATAGACGCAGCGAGGGAGAGATAGATAGATTGATAGAACAGAAGAAGCGAGGGACAGATAGAGAAGGAGAGAGCCTGTGACAGTGACAGAGTAGTAGTAAGTTGTTGTACCGTGTTAGCCATCGATGTAAGCAGGAAATCCAAGGTTAAGGTAATACCATTTATTGGCTAACTCATTTAGATTGCAATTTAGATTATGCCTGAAGAAGAAGCTTGAACAGCTTCGAAAGCTTGCATTTTCAATCTAAATGAGTTAGCCAATAAATGGTATTACCTTAACCTTGGATTTCCTGCTGACAGTGACAGAGAAAGACAGGGACAGTTTAAAGTGTTTGCTTTAGCTTCCAAGCCTATTTAGTGTTTATAACACACCTGCCTATATAGCTTTTTCTTTTCCTGGTGTCATTCTTTAAAAAGCGTGCGAGCATTAATATTTCAAGACTACCTGTCCATTAACTGGTTGCATTTTGTAATCAACGTCACTTTACCACAATCAAAGGAGCCAACCTCTGTATGTGAGGAGGGGCATCCCAAACACTAGCATAAATATTGCAAGACTACCTGTTTACTAACTGGTTGCATTTTGTAATCAACATCACTTTTCCACAATCAAAGTAGCCAACCTCTGTATGTGGGGAGGGGGCATCCCAAACACTAGCATAAATATTTAAAGACTACATGTCTATTAACTGGTTGCATTTTGTAATCAACGTCACTTTTCCACAATCAAAGGAGCCAACCTCTGTATGTGAGGAGGGGGCATCCCAAACACTAGCATAAATATTTCAAGACTACCTGTCTACTGCTTGCATTTTGTAATCAACATCACTTTACCACAATAAAAGGAGCCAACCTCTGTATGTGAGGAGGGGGCATTCCAGACACTAGCATAAATATTTCAAGACTGCCTGTCTATTAACTGGTTGCATTTTGTAATAAAAGTCACTTTTCCACAATCAACGGAGCCAACCTCTGTATGTGAGGAGGGGGCATCCCAAACACTAGCATAAATACTTCAAGACTACCTGTCTATTAACTGGTTGCATTTTGTAATCAACGTCACTTTTCCACAATCAAAGGAGCCAACCTCTGTATGTGAGGAGGGGACATCCCAAACACTAGCATAAAAATTTCAAGACTACCTGTCTACTAGCTGGTTGCATTTTGTAATCAACGTCACTTTACCACAATCAAATGAGCCAACCTCTGTATGTGAGGAGGGGGCATCCCAAACACTAGCATAAATATTTTAAGACTACCTGTCTACTAATTGGTTGCATTTTGTAATCAACGTCACTTTACCACAATCAAAGGAGCCAACCTCTGTATGTGAGGAGGGGGCATCCCAAACACTAGCATAAATATTTCAAGACTACCTGTCTACTAACTGGTTGTATTTTGCAATCAACGTCACTTTTCCACAATCAAAGGAGCCAACCTCTGCATGTGAGGAGGGGCATCCCAAACACTAGCATAAAAATTTCAAGACTACCTGTCTACTAACTGGTTGCATTTTGTAATCAACGTCACTTTACCACAATCAAAGGAGCCAACCTCTGGATGTGAGGAGGGGGCATCTTAAACACTAGCATAAATATTTCAAGACTACCTGTCTATTAACTGGTTGCATTTTGTAATCAACATCACTTTACCACAATCAAAGGAGCCAACCTCTGTATGTGAGGAGGGGGCATCCCAAACACTAGCATAAATATTTCAAGACTATTTGTCTATTAACTGGTTGCATTTTGCAATCAACGTCACTTTTCCACAAAGGAGCCAACTTCTGTATGTGAGGAGGGGGCATCCCAAACACTAGCATAAATATTTCAAGACTACCTGCAGCACACGCTCTTGTGGAAAGCGAGGAGGACATCAGTGACGTGCAGACACAACTCAATGATGATGATGATGAAGCCGATCGCACTTGGGAGCCTGGTGCAGAAGGGGCTTCATCATCATCAGGAGAAGAGGGTCCCAGGTTGCCCCAGAGCCAGCAGCTGAGGCAGCAAGGTGGCAGTAGGGTTGGCAGTCAGCATGGTGGCAGAATTGGGATGTCTGGAACCACACGTGGCCGGGGGCGGGGTAGACCACCTGCTGCACGGTAGGCTGCCTTCACGGGAGGTAGTGGAGCAGGGGTTCCTGGAGTTGGCAGCAGTAGCAGTGAATTAGTGCGGACTTTTGGAGGGAAAATTAGCTACTCGGCAGTGTAGTACTTTTTCATCAAGCATCCGCAGGAGAGTGACCTGGCCACATGCAAGATGTGTAGACAGAAGGTCAAGCTAGGCCAGGGCCCCAATGTTGGTACCATGGCCCTGCGGCAACACATGCAGTGTGACCATAAAGCGGCCTGGGAGAACCGAGGCTCCGAAGTGGGGGTCCAGCCTGCTGCATCAGCCAGTGCCACGCCACTTCCAATTTCACCCAGCCAAGGCTCCAGCAACTCATCCTACGGTGCAGAAGCTAAATGTGCTCCTGTCCAAGTTGCTGGTGCTGCAGTCCCTCCCATTTACGGTGGTGGACTCTGCACCTTTCAGAGAGCTGATGGCTAGTGTCGAGCCGAGGTGGAGAGTCCCAAGCCATCATTTCTTTTCAAAGAAGGCAGTACCAGCCCTGCACAAATTTGTTGAGCAGAAGGTGGGCCAGTCCTTGAGCCTGTCAGTGTGCACCAAAGTGCATGGCAGCGCCGACATCTGGAGCTGTAACTACGGTCAGGGACAATACATGTCCTTTATGGCCCACTGGGTGAATGTGGTTCCTGCACAGCAACTTGGACAGGTCACACCGCTTAGGCCTCCACGCTCCCAGGCCGTTTTGCCTGTCACAGTGTGCAACTCTGCCTCCTCATCCTCCGCCATCTCCTCAGCCTCCACTGTACGGTCAATTCTCAATGCCCCTTCAGCCTACCATGTGTGCAGGGCACGGCGGTGTCACGCTGTGCTTCACATGGTTTGCCTTGGCGAAATGAGTCACACAGGGGAGGAGCTCCTGAAATTCATTCATCAAGAAATCAAAACATGGCTTACTCCGCGAAAATTGGAAATGGGAACCATGGTGACTGACAATGGGAGTAACATCTTGTCTGCGCTGCGACAAGGAAGCCTGAGCCATGAGCCCTGTATGGCACACGTGTTCAACCTAGTTGTCAAGTGTTTTCTGAAGTCTTCCCCCCATCTGCAAGACATCCTAACAATGGGAAGAAAACTTTGTATGCACTTCAGCCACTCCTACACCGCCAAGCACACCCTTCTTGAGCTACAGCGTCAGAACAGTATCCCCCAGCATAGTCTGATTTGCGATGTTCCCACCCATTGGAATTCCACCCTACAAATGTTAGATCGACTATACGAACAGAGAAAAGCCATCACTGATTTCTTGATGATCCAAGCAGATAGGGGGACTCCCCTGTGTAACTTTAATGTGAACCAGTGGCAGCTCATAAGTGACACCTGCCGTTTGCTCAGGCCCTTTGAGGAAGCCACTTTATTTGTCAGTCGCCAGGATTACGGCATGAACGACGTGATTCCGCTGCTTCATGTAATACAACACATGCTGGAAACCATGGCTGGTCAGGGCACTGGAGACATGGCGCAAACATTTCACGGCCACATAAACCCTGTGGGAGCGGAGGAGGAGCAACACAGTGAAGCACAGTTTAGTTTTCCTGACAGGAGAGGAGGAGCAGGAGCAGCCAGAGGAGCTAGAGGGTTGTGAGGAAGGCGAGACAGAGGACCCAGACACACCGTGGCAGTATGCAGTGGAGATGAAGACAGGTAGGTTCTCCGAGTCACTTGCACAAATGGCACGATGCATGCTCACGTGCTTGCGTAGTGACCGCAGAATTGTCTCCATTTTTCTGCGGGATGACTTCTGGCTCTCCACCTTATTGGACCCTCGCTTCCGGTACAAAATGGGGGCATTTTTTACACCCGCTGAGAGCGTGGACAAACTGACCTACTACAAAGACATTCTACGTAGTCAGTTGGCCGATGCCTATTTGCGCCATGGTCCATACTCTCGCAGGTCTGACTCGGGGGGACCTCTGCGCTCACCTTCCACTGCCATGGCTGCCGGGGGGGGGGTGGCAGTAGCAGCAGCTCCATCAGCAGCAGCCTGAGTCTTCAGTCGCTAATGAGTAGCTTTCTGCACCCGCATAGTGAGGCTACTCATGAGCAGCAGGAAGACCTGAAGCAGGGCCTGAACCAGCAGGTCGTGTCATACCTTGAAATGACCATGCCAACGCACCTTGAGGATCCACTGGACTTCTGGACAGACAAACTTGACTTGTGGCCGCAACTGGCAGAGTTTGCCCTGGGAAAGCTGTCCTGCCCGACCAGTAGTGTGCCATCTGAGCGGGTCTTTAGTGCTGCGGGGGCCATAGGAGAACTCGTCTGTCAACGAAAAATGTGGAGAGACTCACCTTTGTGAAGATGAATCAGGCATGGATCAGCCAGGATTTCCACCCACCAATAGCTGATGCATGCGAGTAGCTGATGCATGGTAGCTCCTTCTCCTGCTGCCAACTCCTGGGTGTGTCTTTCAGGCAATATATGAGCTCCTTCTGCTGCTGCCAACTCCTGGGTGTGTCTTTCAGGCAATATATGAGCTCCCTATGCTGCTCCCAACTCCAATGTGT
The DNA here is from genome assembly GCA_027917425.1 of Gastrophryne carolinensis. Lineage (NCBI taxonomy): Eukaryota > Metazoa > Chordata > Amphibia > Anura > Microhylidae > Gastrophryne > Gastrophryne carolinensis. The sequence goes on from CM051236.1 coordinate 500,100,336, forward strand.
TTTTCAGGCAATATATGGGCTTTCTATGCTGCTGCCAACTCCTGGGTGTGTCTTTCAGGCAATATATGAGCTCCCTATGCTGCTGCCAACTCCTGGGTGTGTCTTTCATGCAATATATGTGCTCCCTATGCTGCTGCCAACTCCAATGTGTATTTCAGGCAATATATGGGCTCCCTATGCTGCTGCCAACTCCTGGGTGTGTCTATCATGCAATATATGAGCTCCCTATGCTGCTGCCAACTCCTGGGTGTGTCTTTCAGGCAATATATGAGCTCCTTCTGCTGCTGCCAACTCCTGGGTGTGTCTGTCAGGCAATATATGAGCTCCCTATGCTGCTGCCAACTCCAATGTGTTTTTCAGGCAATATACGGGCTCCCTATGCTGCTGCCAAGTCCAGAGTGTGTCTTTCAGGCAACATATGGGCTCCTAATGCTGCTGCTGCTGCTGCCAACTCCTGGGTGTGTCTTTCAGGCAATATATGGGCTCCTAATGCTGCTGCTGCCATCTCCTGGGTGTGTCTTTCAGGCAATATATGAGTTCCCTATGCTGCTGCCAACTCCAATGTGTTTTTCAGGCAATATATGGGCTCCCTATGCTGCTGCCAACTCCTGGGTGTGTCTTTTTGGCAATATATGGGCTCCCTATGCTGCTGCCAAATTCAGGGTGTGTTTTTCAGGCAATATATGGGCTCATCATGCTGATGCCACCTCAAGGCTCTGTAATTGTGCTGCTCTGTGACAGCGAATCTAATAGCGACGCCTCTGATCTGCATGTCATACTTCTTCACAATATTATTTCACTAACCCAGCATGCATCCTATGCATGTTACAGCCAAGCAAAACGTGCTGCAACCCTGTGGAGGCTCTTGGATGCCCAGAAATAGCCGTTTTCAATAGTGATTCGTTATGAATAAATTCGAATCGAAACAATTTTTCCCGGAAAATTTGGCGAATCGCCCGAATCAAATTTTTCAAAAGTTCGCTCATCATTAATCTTAAACAGGCTTTGATAGAGGGGATTATGGAAACACATACAATACCAATCATAATTGATGCAGCAGTCATTCTGGAAAACATTCTTGTGTCCATCCCTGTCTTTACAGCTGTGTTAGCTAAATAAAAGTGACACTGTGGCCAAAATCCGGCCAGCAACCCAATTGTGTCTACACAACTTTTACCTGTGGACCTTCGGCAACTATCAATGACCTCCTTACATCTAACCCCTAATATGAAGAAGGGGGCAACGTCATAACTTATTTGGACTGCTTGTACACCCTAGGGCTACTCTTTATGTTTTGGCCAAAATATATCTGCCATTGCTGTTAACCTACTAACCAAGTAGCCCTACATGTCCTCATTCACCCAGTTGTTTTTTTTTAGGAAAGGACTAATACAACAAATAAGGCAAAGCACAGCCTTAAAACATTACGATAGATTCAATGGTGCATGTGAAGTGACACACAAATAATGGTACCAGCAAAGCGGGCCCCCCTGAGCAGCCCAAAAGCCCTCCACTGTGATGGATGCTATAAATCTGCAAATTTGGTGAGATTAGTTTGCCTTTATTTATCCACTCGCTGTTATTGTCTCTCCTCTCTCCTCTCCTCACCCTTAGTTCTGCTTCATCCTCAATGTCCAACTTACATGTAGTTCTACATTCCCTGCCCTGTTCTACATTCCCTACATAACTGGTCCCTGAGCTGGTTATGCTCAATAGGGGGGGACTGCACATAATTTTTGGGGATTTTTAAGGGTTTTCCAGGAGGGGGCACTCAGCAGGTATAAAAGGTTTCCAGCAGCAGGACAACAGAAAAATAAATGACATGGCTCAGGGTCTGGCAATTCACCTGCCAAAGTCCAGGGGGGTAGAAGATCCCGGGACGTAATGGCTATGTGGGCTTGCAGCCTCCAGAGTCAGGGGCCACAGAGCCTGGCATCCGCGCCCTGTTCTACAAGCCCTACATAGCCGGTCCCCGGGCTGGTTATGCGGTGAAGGGGTCCCCACAACTTTTTATTTTAGTGGTAGTTTTTAAGTGGTTGTAGTTTACTTGTAAAGTTTATAAATTGCTCTTTTCATTTTGGGGGGTCTCCTGGGCAGGAACGGGGGGCTACCAATACATATTTTGTACCTTTGGGTACAAATGGTGCTTTCACATGCAATATGGTTTTCTTGAATAAAACAATTAATAATTTAAAATAAACAAGAACAATTTTAAAAAACATATATATATATATTTTTTTTACTAAATTAAAAATTACCTGTCAACCGATGGTGACAACATCTCCAGTATGCTGGCAGTTAAAAGGGTTAACAGTACCTATGCATGTTGGGTATTGTTCTGTTCAGAGGACCTTGCTACCCTAGGGCTACTCTTTATGTTTTGGCCAAAATATATCTGTCAAACCTAATATAAGCTGTTCAACTGTTTAAAGCCATTGCTGTTAACCTACTAACCAAGTAGCTCTACATGTCCTCATTCACCCAGTTGCTTTTTTTTCAGGAAAGGGTTAATACAACAAATAAGGCAAAGCACAGCCTTAAAATATTATGTTAGATTCAATGGTGCATGTGGAGCGACACACAAATAATGTTACCAGTAAATCAGGCGCCCAGAACGTCCCAAAAGCCCTCCACTGTGATGGATGCTATAAATCTGCAAATTTGGTGATATTAGTTTGCCTTTATTTATCCACTGGCTGTTATTGTCTCTTGTAACCCCTTAGCTTTGCTTCATCCTCAATGTCCAACTTACATGTAGTTAGTCAGTTTTAACCAGTTTGTGGGCGATCATAGGGGGCAGGGGCGGACTGGGACTAAAAAACGGCCCGGGACTTTTTGGGGCACACCGGCCCTGCTTTACTGTTCCTGGCCCAGTATAGTGTTTAGGAGGACAAAAATAAGAAAGAAAGAGAGGGGCATCCCACTTTACAGGCTTAATTTAACAACTGTCCCTATTTCCCACACCAAAAAGTTAGAAGGTATGCATTTGGGCACAGATGAGTCAGTAGTGGATAAAGCTGGGGCACAGAACAGTTAGCAGCACAATTTAGTTTAGTATATAGATCAGTTGGTGGCAGAGTAGATTCGGGCACAGATCAGATTTGGACACAGATCAGGAGCAGATCGGATATGTAGACACAGATCAGGAGCAGATTGGATTTGTAGACACAGATCAGGAGCAGATCAGATCTGGAGACACAGATCAGGAGCAGATCAGATTTGGACACAGATCAGGAGCAGATCAGATTTGTACACAGATCAGGAGCAGATCAGATTTGGAGACACAGATCAGGAGAAGATCAGATTTGGACACAGATCAGGAGCAGATCAGATTTGGACACAGATCAGGAGCAGATCAGATTTGGAGACACAGATCAGGAGAAAATCAGATTTGGACACAGATCAGGAGCAGATCAGATTTGGAGACACAGATCAGGAGCAGATAAGATTTGGACACAGATCAGGAGCAGATCAGATTTGGACACAGATCAGGAGCAGATCAGATTTGGGCACAGATCAGGAGCAGATCAGATTTGGAGACACAGATCAGGAGCAGATCAGATTTGGAGACACAGATCAGGAGCAGATCAGAGCAGATCAGATTTGGAGACACAGATCAGGAGCAGATCGGATTTGGAGACACAGATAAGGAGCAGATCGGATTTGTAGACACAGATCAGGAGCAGATAAGATTTGGAGACACAGATCAGAAGCAGATAAGATTTGGAGACACAGATCAGGAGCAGATAAGATTTGGAGACACAGATCAGATCAGGAGCAGATAAGATTTGAACACAGATCAGGAGCAGATCAGATTTGGACACAGATCAGGAGCAGATCAGATTTGGAGACACAGATCAGGAGCAGATCAGATTTGGAGACACTGAAAAGGAGCAGATCAGATTTAGAGACACAGATAAGGAGCAAATCAGATTTGGACACAGATCAGGAGCAGATCAGATTTGGAGACACAGATCAGGAGAGCAGATCAGATTTGGAGACACAGATCAGGAGCAGCTCAGATTTGGAGACAGATCAGGAGCAGATCAGATTTGGAGACAGATCAGGAGCAGATCAGATTTGGAGACACAGATCAGGAGCAGATCAGATTTGGAGACACAGATCAGGAGCAGATCGGATTTGGAGACACAGATCAGGAGCAGATCGGATTTGTAGACACAGATCAGGAGCAGATAAGATTTGGAGACACAGATCAGGAGCAGATAAGATTTGGAGACACAGATCAGGAGCAGATCAGATTTGGAGACACAGATCAGGAGCAGATCGGATTTGGAGACACAGATAAGGAGCAGATCGGATTTGTAGACACAGATCAGGAGCAGATAAGATTTGGAGACACAGATCAGGAGCAGATAAGATTTGGAGACACAGATCAGGAGCAGATCAGATTTGGACACAGATCAGGAGTAGATCAGATTTGGAGACACAGATCAGGAGCAGATCAGATTTGGAGACACAGATCAGGAGCAGATCAGATTTGGAGACACAGATCAGGAGCAGATCAGATTTCGAGACAGATCAGGAGCAGATCAGATTTGGAGACACAGATCAGGAGCAGATCAGATTTGGACACATATCAGGAGCAGATCAGATTTGGACACAAATCAGGAGCAGATCAGATTTGGAGACACAGATCAGGAGCAGATCAGATTTGGACACAGATCAGGAGCAGATCAGATTTGGACACAAATCAGGAGCAGATCAGATTTGGACACAAATCAGGAGCAGATCAGATTTGGAGACACAGATCAGGAGCAGATCAGATTTGGAGACACAGATCAGGAGCAGATCAGGTTTGGACACAGATCAGGAGCAGATCAGATTTGGACACAGATCAGGAGCAGATCAGATTTGGACACAGATCAGGAGCAGATCAGATTTGGACACAGATCAGGAGCAGATCAGATTTGGACACAGATCAGGAGCAGATCAGATTTGGACACAGATCAGGAGCAGATCAGATTTGGAGACACAGATAAGGAGCAGATCAGATTTGGAGACACAGATCAGGAGCAGATCAGATTTGGAGACACAGATCAGGAGCAGATCAGATTTGGAGACAGATCAGGAGCAGATCAGATTTGGAGACACAGATCAGGAGCAGATCAGATTTGGACACAGATCAGGAGCAGATCAGATTTGGAGACACAGATCAGGAGCAGATCAGATTTGGACACAGATCAGGAGCAGATCAGATTTGGACACAGATCAGGGGCAGATCAGATTTGGAGACACAGATGTGAGGTGGCTTTGTAGAAGTTTTCTCATTGGTCACACTGGCCACCCGGCCTCTCTCCTGTTACAGGGCTGTGAAAGGCTCCATTTAGCAGACATATAGTATATGAAGGACCTGAGAACACAGGGACAGGCAACATGGAGCTCTGCACAGCCGAGTCTATGGATAGCACATGGGACACTGTTTGTATTGTAAAAGGGGGTTGAACATCTAAACTTTCCTTAATGAGGTGCCAGGAGGGAGGACACACAAAGGAAAGGCTTTACCTTGTGGCAGAAGCAGCAGCACTTCCCTGCAGCCGAGTTACAAATGTCAGAACCTAGTGTGAAGCATCCACTGACCTCCAGCTCCTGGGACAGGCTGTCACTAGGGGGCAGCAGCGTGCACACTTATCCTGCTCTGTCACATGACTCAGATCTATGACGGCTCCTCTGCTTCCCTGTCCTGTAAGTGTAATTGCTGATGCCGAACCTGCGCGGAGCCAATGTTCTAACAGCGGCCAATGCGCAGAGCAGTGTAATGGGTGGAGGCCGCTCTGCCCGCCGCTGCCGCTCACACACTAATGTTTACACACAAATAATCTGGGTGTGTGTGTGCGACAGCGGCGGGCAGAGCGGCCTCCACCCATTACACTGCTCTGCGCATCAGCCGCCACCTGCGGCCTTCCCATGTGCCGGCCTACCGGGAATCTGCCCGGTATGCCCTATGGCCAGCCCGCCCCTGATAGGGGGTGTAGTTTATCGTGTGGCTTAGATATGGGTCACATGTTCTAGGAATATCTGGCCCATAAAAAATGGTGATGGAGCCAATGCTCAGAAGTCCATGCAATCCACTACCACCATTCAACCAAAGAGTCAGAGCAATTGTAAACCATTCAGACATGTGATGGGACAATCTTCCCCATGTCAGCCATGTGGGACATTTAGGTGTCCCAGAATTTTCGGAGGGCCAGCGGGCCTTAAAGTGGGTCTGTCCAACCTAAAGTGGAACATCTTATCAGTTTTATTCTGCTACCCATACACAGTACCCACCTTTGCACTATTACTTATACACAGTTTTGTCACTTGTTTGAATGAATTTTTGGTAACTTATTGTCTGTACTAGCACTTTATATTGTCACTGCACAGCCTAGGATTATTTTATATCTTTCGAAACTATTTATTGTGTAATTAGCATTATCTGGCACATATCATCTACATTTTAACCCGCAGCCCCCCATTACCTGCCTTCCCAAAGCCCAGGGGGGCAGAAGAGCCTGGGGCCATTTAGACTGTGTGAACTTGTAGCCTTGCAGGGCCGGGCCACTGGAACTGGCTCTTGGCCCTGTTCTACAAGCCCTGCATAGATGGTCCCCGGGTTGGTTATGCTGCGTAGGGGGGACCACAAGCCAAATAACCAAATAATTCTTCGAGGGATTACTGCCAGAAAGATGCACAACTACAACAAGCTGGGTACACCTATAAAGCTTAATGTGTGTACTAATGTGTGGGAATTTCAGATGTAAAGGGTTGTTTTGGTTGAAAAAGCACAAGGTGCGCACTTTGTCTGCAGAGATGAAATTTTCAAGTAAAATGACCTATGCATGTTAGGTATTGTTCTGTTCAGAGGACCTTGCTTTTTCAGATTTAACTTGTTTGTTTCTGTATGCATATTGTTTTTTCAGGAAAATGTGGCTTTGATTTTGCTTTTTTATTCTTTTATTTAGGGAAAGCCTTACAACCAAAGAATTAATTGAGGGATTACTTCTAGAAAACTATGCCCACGTAAACAAGCCTGGTACCCCTAGAAAGCGTAAGGTGTGTACTTCCAGAGAATATATAGTTTGTGGGGAATATTTCAAATGTAAAAGGTTGTTTTTCCCTGAAAAGAACTGCAAGGTGCACATAGCAGTTGTATTTTATCTGAAAATCTCCTAAAGCGCTGTTTTAGTTTGGGGGAGTCTCCTGGGCAGGAAAGGGTGTCTACCAACACATGTGTGGTACTGCTGTAACTAGGAGAAATTGGGCTTTTACACTCAAAGATTTTATTGAAAAACTTTTAAATTTTTTACTACAAAAAACGCTATACATTTTTAAAAATGTTTTGCACATATTTCACCCAAAAATATTTAGATTACACTAAAACAAGGCCAAACAAGACATTTCATGTTAAAGCTCAGACTCAAAAACAATATATCATTTTCCTGTACCATGTACCATGTGCCATGTTTCTTGCTCTATAAGACACAAAAGACAAAAGTAGGGGAAAAATGCCAGTGAGTCTTATTGGGTGAATGTGACAAAAAACATTACCAAACTTCCATGCCGCAGCGTCTCCCGCTGACATAAACACATAGAGACAGACACACACACAGTAGATATATTACGGCCACCTGCTGCCTCCTCTGCCCTCGCTGTCGCCTGCTGTCACTGCCCGCCACCACATAAACCATGCACCCATGTTACCCATGCACCGGTTCCAGCAACCAGGCGTGCATGGCCTGGTACTCATGTCAGCGTCCAAGGACACTGGCACGAGTCAAAGGACACACCCACCTGGAAGACAGAACCCAGCGCCCCAGGTACTTGTTTATGTGATGGTGGCAGGCAGCAGCAGCGGTAAGCGATGGCGAATGATGCAAAAGCATGGAGGCATTTGGGATGTCTCACACGCTGCCTGTATTTGGGATGCCACACACACTGCCTGTATTTGAGATGCCTCCCACACTGCCTGAATTTGGGATGCCTCACACACTGCCTGTATTTGGGATGCCACACACTGCCTGTATTTGGGATGCCTCAAACACTGCCTGTATTTGGGATGCCACACACTGCCTGTATTTGGGATGCCTCACACACTGCCTGTATTTGGGATGCCACACACACTGCCTGTATTCTGGATGTCACACACACACTGCCTGTATTTGGGATGCCACACACTGCCTGTATTTGGGATGCCTCACACACTGCCTGTATTTGGGATGCCACACACACTGTCTGTATTCTGGATGTCACACACACACTGCCAGTATTTGGGATGCCACACACACTGTCTGTATTCTAGATGTCACACACACACTGCCTGTATTTGGGATGCCACACACACTGTCTGTATTACGGATGTCACACACACTGCCTGTGTTTGGGATGCCTCACACACTGTCTGTATTCGTGATGTCACACACACACTGCCTGTATTTGGGATGCCACACACACACTGTCTGTATTCTGGATGTCACACACACACTGCCTGTATTTGGGAGGCCACACACACTGCCTGTATTTGGGATGCCACACACACTGCCTGTATTTGGGATGCCTCACACACTGTCTGTATTCTGGATGTCACACACACACTGCCTGTATTTGGGAGGCCACACACACTGCCTGTATTTGGGATGCCACACACACTGTCTGTATTCTGGATGTCACACACACTGCCTGTATTTGGGATGCCTCACACACTGTCTGTATTCTGGATGTCACACACACACTGCCTGTATTTGGGATGCCTCACACACTGTCGGTATTCTGGATGTCACACACACACTGCCTGTATATGGGATGCCTCACACACTGTCTGTATTCTGGATGTCACACACACACTGCCTGTATTTGGGATGCCTCACACACTGTCTGTATTCTGGATGTCACACACACACTGCCTGTATTTGGGATGCCTCACACACTGTCTGTATTCGGGATGTCACACACACTGCCTGTATTTGGGATGCCTCACACACTGCCTGTATTCGGGATGTCACACACACACCGCCTGCATTTGGGATGCCCCACACGATGTCATGTGAAATGGCTTTCAAATCAATCATCCCCTGTTTTCTTTAAAAACACAATCACCTGTTTATTATGTAGCCACCATGTCCATGTGTGGCTGGTTAAAACATTTTAAAGGTGAGTTAGTCATTAAACTGGACTAACATCCTTACAAGAAAGTATTGTAGTAACCGGGAGCGAGGAAGGGTCCACTGGGAGCAGTCACTGGAGAAGGAGAGATAGCAGAGGAGCCACATTCATACCTAACAAGCAACCAAAGGGAACCATTTAGCCCGAGATGCTGACGGAGGAAGCTAAGGCCCTTAGTATCCTGCTATGGGACCAGAATATGGACTTTAGATTGTTGGGGGGGGGGGGTTAGAGGAGCATGCCAAGTCTTAAGTTAGGCTGTGCCCGCTTGGTTCTTATACAGGTGAGAACTCTGCCGATAACTAAATATCTAAAATTTGGGATTCGGTTTGGTCCAAAATTTAAAGTGGACCAAAACCCAACTTGGGGAGCCCTGGAATGTAATAGACTCCATGGTCACCCGATTCCCTCTCCCCGGTGCATCCATATTTCGGATGCCCTGCTGTGTGAACTTCCCAGTAAAACCTACCTAGAGGCTAGCCTGGATGCAGTCGTCAGTACGCTTGGCTGCATTTGACTTTATTTGTCCATGCATGCGCTGCTGGAGCTTGGAAAAGTGAGTTTTTATGGGATGCCCTGGGGGCACGGAACTAAACTTGGGAAAGTCAAATTTCCAGGTTTTATTCCACTTCAAGGAACTTCTTGGACTAAATTCCTCATCTCTAAAGCCTAATGCTTCCAAAGCTGCTTTGGAAATTTGAGGCTTGCCTCATGCTGCTGTAATTACGATAAATAAAACTACTAATCTATTTACTTGTATTTGGGACTGTCTTCACTTTATAGGACCAGCTCACTTTATTACATGTATAAGTGATCCCTTAGTATGTTAAAATATCCACATTCTAGTATTCAATTATACAGTATATGAACTAAATTCACCTCCATCTTCTGTGGCTCCCCATCCTGATATCCAGCAAATTTTACCCTCTGGGAAATCTTCTCCATAGTTTGGAAGACAAATTGGTTGTATTAGGTCTGGTGGAAAAAATATGACAATTATTTTTAGTATTCAAATACAAGGTGTGCAATTGGGGGACAAGTTTGTTTGTTTTTTTTTATGCTATTTTTGTAGTTTTACTCTAAATTCCTCATAGTAATTGGTGGTAATGCCCACCCTGAGAGCAGAAATAAAGTCAGATAATCTGCATGTCTCTAAAGCTGGATACTGTATATACGTCTCCATTAGAAATTAGCAAACTTTTTAAAAGTTTGATTCAGGCGATTCACCGAATTTCCTCAAGAAATTTGGGTTCGTCTGAATTGAACTTTATTGCAGTCGCTCAAATAACAAAAAAAATAAGCTTCCTCAGTACAGGTTTCAGAGTCAGGCGATGCCCTCATCCTCCATCTGGCCCCTGGTGTCCTCAGAAGGACAGAGAAGCCACATCCTCTTCCCTATGTTGAGCTCCCAGCATTTCACTCGCCACTGCAGGGAGGGGCTTTTTATACCGGCAAGTGAGCCAACATCATCTCACTCTGACGGTATTAAAGAACCCTTCCTGCAGCAGGACGGAGGTGTCAGAATACGAAGTGATTGTCGGAAGCCAGGCACAGAGCAGGGCACTCCGATCCTCTGTACTGTGCCCGGCTTCCACCTATCAATATGGCTGTTAGAAGCTGCGGTAGGCGGCGATAGCATGGATCGGCGATGGGTCTCAGGTAAGTGAAGGGGAGGAATGATAAAATCCTTTTTACTTCTGTGTGTGTTTTTACATTTAACCCTTGAACTGATAAGGGGTTCTTAAAGTGGACCAAAACCCAAAATCTCTATAAGATTCCCGGGCCGATCCAATCTCTCCCCGCGGGGCATCCAAAATCAGGATGCCCCGCTTTGTGAAACCCCCCAGGACGCCCACTAACCTTACCTGACTCCCGGTCCAACTGCGCATGCCCGAGCTGCGGCCGCATCTCACGCTTCTCTCTAGCAGGGCGCATACCCGAGCTGGCCATTTGTGAATGGTTGGAGCGGGCCACTCCCTGTTAGAGGGAAGCGCCAGCATGCTCGGAGCAGCTGAGGTTTGACGCCACTGTGACACGCATAGCACAGAGTGCGCTGATTGGGCGAGCGGCCACGCATGTGCCGTAGGAGCAGGGTGAGGTGAGTTGAATTGGGCGATCTGGGGGGTTTCACATAGCGGGGCACCCCCGATCGGGGTGCCCCGGCTAAGTGGACCAAAACCCAGGATAGTCAAAATCCTGGGTGTTGGTCCACTTTAAGAGCTATACCAGTTCAAAAGACAAGAAGGGCTGGCCTGTCAGCAAGCGGGTGACTTGCCATTGCCCCCCTTGCCCCATTACCTGCATCCCTAAAGCCCAGGGGGGTGCAGAAGAGCCCCCCTGAGCAGCCAGCCACCTGTCCGTGAAGGCTACCACTGACATCAGCTTTCTCGTTCCTCCCTACGGTGGGGAACAAAGTGGCTGGAGCCCACTACCAGGGCAAGGATTCTGTGGAGAGCAACATGGGACAGTGGGGATTGGACAGACTGGAGCACAGTTAGCAAGTGAGTTTTAACTTTTTTTATTTAAGGATTTCTGGAAAAAATTTGGCCAGCATGAATTATAAGAAAATTCGGATTTGTGCCGAACTGATTTTTCCCAGAAATTCAAAGCGAACTCCAGTTTGACCGAACCAGTTCATTCATCTCTACTCTTCATTCATGCTCATTTATTACAATAGGAAATAAGACATTTGCAATACTGGTCACACACTTATTGGCAATAACCCAACTGGCAGCGCTCCTGGTCTTCTTCATTTTTTCTGAGATTTAATGTGAAGCTAGGATATTTTATATATTTTGTTCTCAAATAAATTGTAAAAAGTCTTAGGCCCTTATTTAACAAGGGATAGCGCCAGGTAGCGACTGGTGAGCGAACGGTAATGACGGTCACCGCCACGAGAACGCCGGCTCCCCACCACAATCACACATTTATCAAGCCGATCCTGCTTAGCGACTGAGATAGCGCCAGATAGCCACTCATTCATCATTATTCCAGCCTCACCCCACAGCGCCAGCGAGCGACCTTGAACAGCGACAGGTATGACCTCTCGCTACCTGGCGCTCTCCAATGCATTTCAATGGAACAATCTTTAAATAATCATAATTAATTGATATCAATGTTTTTTTTTTTTTTTTTTTTTAAATGTGCAAATTTCTGTGACCACTTCTGCCATGTTAGATATTTTTTTAAAGGTAAAAAAAAATAAAATAAAAATGCGTGCAGAATTGATATTACAGGTCTGATATTAATGTATTCATATTACAAAATGTTTTTATAAACTTGTTTTTTTTTGTTTCCAAAAATATGGTTGTTTGGGGGTTAAAAAACTACTTTTAACCCATCGCCTCCAGCGCTCTGGGGTTTAAACATGCATTTCACAGCGCGAGAATTTTTTGAGCGTGATTTGTTAATAAATATGGTGGGAGCAGTTCGCTATGGCCATTCGCTATCATGCGCTCCCATACAGCGCGGAACCTGTCAAACAGCGACTCCTAACCCCGTATTCAACATTACCGCACACCGACTGAGTCGCTGTCAACAACCGAACAACGGCCAAGCACAGCGACTACTAGCGGGCGCTGTGAAAATACTGCTACAGTCGCTCATCTGTCGCTACCTGTCGCTATTAATGAATCGGCCTCTTATTCAATCAGAAATTACACTGTATATAGGATGACCCCTGGTTAGGCAGTATATTGGGAGACCTTCTTTTGTTCTGAAGATGGGCTTTGGCCTGGGTCTAGTTTCATGTGTGCATGCGCATGTGAATTAAGTTGACCAGCATAAAATCACCTGTAATAGTTTTATCTGGGCCAATCAGAGACCACGCTATTTCAAATGAAACAAGGGTCAGCCTGGGAAAAAGAACAGCTGGGCTTGTAAGAGACAGAAAGAGAGATTCACTTGTGGCAGCTGAAGCACACACATAGAGTCATGTCTTTGAATGGAGATGGACACTGACGGAAAATTATGAGATTTTCTTTGGGATAGAGAAACCTGTTTTATGAACTTGAATACAGCAGCCATTTTGTTTGGAGATTGGATGAGGTCTGCTGATTTCTGCCTGGACTAGATTAAACAGATGAGTAATACGTTTGAATATATGCTTTTGCCCTGTTAGGCTTTCTGTGTTGTAACAGTGCTTGTAGCGTTTTTGTATTTGTACATTTTTTTGCATGTAGTTATAAAAATACATCATCTAGCTTTTCCTTGGGAGTTATTGGCAAATGAACCTATTAGATAATGTGGTGTAATTGTAGAGATATACATATATTTGAGCTTTTAAGTTTCATTATATTTCGCAAAATTTCACACAAGCAAAGCGCTTAATAAATTAGAAAGTCCTCCAGTTAATTAACATTGGACAGAAAGCTAGGGTTTAGCAAGCGTGCATTTTGGAAAGAAAAACATTTTAGTGAACGTGACTTGACTTGCAACTTGTTATGTAATCATCTTGCTCAGCTAACAATCCCCCAAAAAATTTAAATGTTGGAATAGTTTTAATGCAACTACATCCTGTATATGTCTGCTTGCTATGCTATTTATAAAGTTAGTTAAAAAAAACAGTAAGTCTTAGGCAGTCCATGTGACTGTATGCATAATATGTTCAACCTGCTAACAGAAAGGAGCTGCTTTGCTTTGCTCCATATAGAGATATCTTACTGATGTACCCTGTTCATATTTATGTTCCCGATTGTTGATCAATAAACAGCTGTTGTTCCTGCACACTGGAAGGGTGGCGTGTACAATCTGCTGCCAACAGGTTATGGGCCCAGGGGAGGATTTTTCCAGAGCAAAAGTGAATCAGAGAAGATGTCCACTAACAGCAATCCTGTCAACTTCACGGTGCTATGCCTGATTAATCAGAACTATCAGTCCTGGAAATTCAAGGTCAAGATGCTCCTGATAAGATAATGTACATGGACATTTATTCAGGAACCTATGCCTAATCCATTACCATATAATTGGCTAGAAAAGGATAAGAAAGCACAGAGCAGTATCTCCCACAGCATAAATGATAATCAGATGCATATATGCAAGTGTGCATCTGCAAAAAACATGTGCGATGAGTTACAGAAGTGCACGAAAGATCAAACCTCAGCAATAAGCTTTATCTCATGAGAAAACTGTATCAGACTATACTAAGTGAGAGCCAGAATATGCAGGACTATATAAGAGACACCCTAGAGATTGTGAAATACTCAGAGGCATTGGGGAAGAAATTAAAGATTTCCCTGTTGCTGCACTTCTACTGAGTGTAGAAGTTATGACATACTGTATTTGTCACTGCACAAGATGCCCAGCCAGATGATGAGCTCACACTAGAGTATGTTAAAGTCAAACTTGTTGATGAGTAAAAGATAAAAGCAGAGTCTCTAAGCAAAACTAATGAATGCAGAGCAGAGGCAGCATTACAGATACAGGATTTTTCTAAAAATAAGAGATACCTAAAGGAAACTTGTGAATGTTTTGTGTGTAAAACATCTGGTCACCTAAAGAAAAACTGCAGAGTATGGAATGCTAGAATGAGTCATCTTCAGAAGCAGAATTTTAAGCAAAGGGTTAAGTCTGCTGTGGAGGAAGCTAATGCTCCTGAATGTATCGAGGCTGAGGAATGTATCGAAGCTGCATTTAATGTAAACACAGGCACGGCTGCAAGGAAAGAATGGTATATTGACTCAGGTGCAACCAGCCATATGACAAACAACAAAAACTTTCTCTAACCTAGATGAAAGCAAGTCAGAAAGTGTTATCTTAGCTAATGGTCACTGTATGGCTTCAGAAGGTGTGGAATGGTTCTGTCCACTGTCAAGTTTTCCAATCGCCCAACAGAAAGATCCCAGTAAAGGATGTGTTGTTATATGAGGATGTGCTGTATGTTCCCAGTCTTGAAAGCAATCTTATGTCAGTGAAAAAGCTCACTAATCAGGGGAAGGTACTTACTTTTAAGGATGACACCTGCATCATTTCAAAGGAGAGACACACTCTAGCAGAAGAGACAATAAAAGGTGAAGTTTATCAGCTAAACTACAAAGAAAATGAGTACAGTGCTAGATAAGGTCTGTATGAAAACTGTATCCATGTATGGCACAGACGTCTTGGGCATAGACACCCAGAAGCTGTAAGGAAGCTAGCTCAACAACAGCTTTCAGATGGATTTGCAATAGGCCAATCCTTTATATGGTGGTCTGGTGGTTAAAAAAAGAAACAGGGAGTCTTAGGCAGACCATGTGACTGCATGCATAGTGTGTTTAACCTACTGAACAGAAGGGAGCTGTTTTCCTTTGCACCATATAGAGATATCTTGCTGATGCATCCTGTTCACATTTATGTTCCTTATGGTTGCTGAATAAACAGCCATTGTTCCAGCGCACTGGAAGCGTGTCGTGTGCAATCTGCTGCCAACATAAAACCATCAATTGGTTACTGGACGAATTTAGGTGGAAGAGGGAAAGCTGGCCCTTTCTCTTTAGAGATGAACGAATTTTGTAAAAAGTTTCCCAAGAAATTCGGGCTTGTCCAAATCGAATTTTTATAAATTGCTCATAAAAAACCTCCCCTGCTGCCCTGCTATCCAGCACCAAATCACTGTGCTGCCAGCATGACCACTGCCTCTTCCTGAACTTCTAGGCCTCTACGTAACCCTCGCTGTTCTGCCACCAGAACAACCACCTGTACTCGCTGCAGCAGGATGGGGCAATTTATACTCCAAGGCATTGGTTTCCAGGCTGCCCTAGGCATTTGCATGCTTGCACATCACATGCAGGGGAGGGCGTAAAAGATTAAATGCAGTGCAACCAGTGTGATTGTGGGGGGAGGCTGCAAGGGGTTATATGCAGACACTGTATGTGGAAAAGGGAGAGGGTGCAACTGGTTTGATACAAACAGTGTGTGGGGGAGGGGTGCAGGGAGTTAAATGCAGAGCCCTATACTTTTTATTGTCTTCCCAGGCTGACACACAGAAGTCACATGACCAGAGACAGGGAAATCACCGACTGTTAATAGCTAAGAGGGACTCCAGCTGCAGACTGCGTTTAACCCCTTGCACAAACTCACATACACACACACTGCATCTTTCTGTGAATGAGGGACGGGGGAGCTCATGAAGGGGGCATCAAGATATTTATTTATTATTTATTGTACTTTCTATAAAATGTATTATATAACTAAAGCAGTAACAGCACACTCCATAGCACCCCCCTTGCAAGTGGCCACCCTACACACAGGCCTAGGGTGGCCTAATGGTAAATACAGCCCTGCAGTCATTACTGCACCCCCTCACTCACAGGGACATCAGCTCACGCCACGGTGCATAAAAGGCCCTATCGCGGTGTTGCTGGTTATGCTGGTGACAGAGCAGTGAGGGACACTAAGCCATTTGAAGAGCCGAGGAGGAGCAGCAGCGATCATGCTGGCCGCAGAGTGGTGAGAGATATGAAGCACTAGCGGATATGCTTGTGGCAGAGCAGCAAGAACATGGAGTAGCAGGGATCCATTTGGGACAACTGCGCCGCTGGATAGCGAGGCAGCAGGTGAGTTTGTAAACAAAAAAAAGGATTTCAGTGAAAAAACTGCTCGCCACAAGAGATTTGGATAAGCGGCGAATGAATTTTTCTCAAAACGAATTCCAATTCAAATTTGCTCGTCTTCTTTTTCCCTTTCGGGCAATGAGGACCAATTTAGTGTAGAGGAAGTTCCGGACCCCTGAAGTTACTATGGGTTTTTTGTGGGATACCTCAAAAACACAACAGGGGAGGCACAAAAATATCAAACTTTATTAAATGTTTACAACCACAACCCATACAATGGACACATTAAAAAAACACATTAAAAAACATAAGACAATACCACACAGGACATACAAATATACAAGAATAACTATTTGTGCAAAAAGTGGCAAACCAATAGGGTCATCCAGGTGGTGGGAAGATCCTATTAGTTTGATATTTTGATATTATGGATATTACATTCATCATTTGGCATGTTAATTCATATAGTGATTTGATCGGACGATAGTGCTTTGATACTGCTGTTTCTGTCTTAGGGACAGACAGCCTTTGTGCTGTTGTGGTTTCTGATTTTGAGACCGGCTATATGAGAATTGGTTTGTATTATATATTATTCTTGCACATTTTTGCACTCTATCTTGCACTTTTGCCACTTTTTGCACAAATAGTTCATTCAGTATATGGATTTCATGCTTGCTGGATTATGGTTATGATGAGGCATCAATTTTCTCCCCACCGCTTACACATCTTATATGTTTGTATGTCCTGTGTGGTATTGTCTTATGTTTTTTAATGTGTTTTTAATATGTCCATTGTATAGGTTGTGGTTCTAAACATTTAATAAAGTTTGATATTAATTTTTGATTCTGAGTTGGAGTGCCTCCCCTATATATGGCCATTTGAGCCTTGGAGTAGCACCCTTTATTATACTTTAGGTGGGTTGTGCAAGCCCCCCTTTTTGGACCATGGGTTTTTTGGACCCACCAGTTCTGATAGCTGGATTAGAGATCAGTAGCAGGGCATTGTACATAAAAAAACATGCCTGGAATTAGCCTGTAGCTTCATGAACTCACATGAAATAAAAGTCTCCTCTGTAGCTGATATTGTAGAGGTTATAAGAAATTAATTATATTCACTTTTGCCTTGTGGCCAATAGAGGAATCATCCAAACTATCCTTCGCCAAGGTTTTCAAGGCGATTTCAGACTATGTAGACAAGAGAGAATTGTCTTTTCTTCACACCTTGGCCCCTTGATTGTTTAGCAGCTAAGAATGAAGCACTGACATATGGAGCCGCCTTTACAAGGACAAATTACTACAGAACATTCAATCTGTACTACAAACATTTGTATCTACCAAAGCTAGTCTGATAAGTCTACATTGTATATTCTTTTGTTATCAGTTGTCATTTCACATTACTGATGCATAAAAAAATAATCTCATATTCTTACAATCTATGCATCTATGCATTTGTGTTGGACACGCTTTTTGTTCAATGCTGTATAGTGTTTGTGTTGAATGTTCTCCTTGGCTACAGTGCAGGATTAGTGATTTCACAGGACAGATGCTGCACAGCCTGAGATACACTCATGGCTGGTCTTGACAGACAAGGCAGGTCTACAAAACGCTTTCTGGAGGAACTTGTTTCAACGAAATTATTGTTAGCTTCTGAAGAAGTCAGCATGTTATCTGACGAAACGTAAACGTAATATGGAAATATATTATAAAAATGGCACAATCTGACCCCCATAAGGGAGCTATGAACTATCATATCAACTGTCATATTTTTTACATGTTTTATAATTTCAAAAATAGCATTTTAATATAAAAAAATATAAATATAATAATAAATATAATATAAATATATATACAATTTTGGTCAGTGGTTATAGTAGTAATGGGGGAGGGGGGCTTCAATTGATACTGGTATAGCTAAAGGATTTTTAAAAGTTTAAAAAAAAATGTTTAGGTGTTTCCCGTCAACCCAACTCCAGGCACTTTTTACTAAACCATCACCCTTTCAAAAACGGAAGTTTCTACATCTTTTCAGGACTTGTGACCAAGGGCATAGCCATAGAAATAGCAGCAGTTTTTGAGTCTGTGGCTGAAGAGCCACCTGGCTTTGAATTCTCAAGTTAAAGCTGAAAAAAGCCCAGCAGCGGCCGGCCTGGAATCTGAAATATTCCAGGGCTGACCGCTGGCTTTTCCCTGGAGCAATCTTAATTGGGACGTCCTGCTATGTGAAACCCCCCAGGGCCCATGTAAAAACTCACCTTACCCCGCTCTAATGGCGCATGCACAGGCTCTCTTCCAACAAGAGCCCCCCCCCCTGTGACTACGTAATTCGGCAGGCAGCGCTTAGTGTTTTGAATGAGAAGCAACCACTGCCGCATTCCCTGCATCACTGGCATAGTGCGCATGCTCCCACCCCAGCCATTCAGATACCTATTGATTTCAATGAGAGACGTCTGCCCGTAGTCATAGTCATAGTGGGCGGCTCTTATTGGACGAGATCCTGCGCATGTGCCATCGGAGCATGGGAAGGTACATTTTTACGGGTTTACTGGGGGTTTCAAACAGCAGGGTTTCCGAAATCGAGATGTCCTGGGGGTACGGAACAAAGCCTGGGAAAGACACATTTTTGGGTTTTGTTCCTCTTTAAAGCAGAACATAACCCAGCGTGGCAGGCCCTAGAATCTAAAAGATTCCAGCGCTGGCTGCTGGACTTCTCCCTGGACATCCTGAATTGGGTTGTCCCACTGTGTGGATTCCCCAGGTCGCCCATTACAACTCAACTATTCCTGGTCCAACAGCGCATGCGTGGGCTCTCATCCAATCAGAACTGTTTGCCATTACTCTGTCATGTGAGTTTTGTTCCACTTTGAACATACTCTATAATCTTTTAAGGATGTTGCTGAGGCAGGATGGAGGGTTGAAAAAAAATCTCACCTAATCCCTGTATCAGCAGCTTTAGAGATAGGCATCATTCCCTATGTGGGCGGCCCAGCCGGCCCATTACCTTGAATGGGGGCCACGAGCACACTCAGAGTGGGGGATGCTGCTCTGTGCCGCTTTGCTGTGGCCCCCGTCAGAGCTGTTGATGGAAAACGCTAAAGCTGGGACCAGGTGAGAAATAATTTTTATCCCCTCAGTCCTGCCTCAGTATTGGCCACCATAACAATGTTCTAAAATGTGGAGTTGCCCTGTATGAGCTTCTCCATATTGTGCGACCCTTTTTAAATTAAACCCCCATATAAACTTATCTTTCAAGTGGGTACATAATCGAGACTTGACAAAAACTCTTAATAAAGATTTTCGGGGTTAGGTACCCCGATTGTACTATGTTCTCTGATTATGACCACACTATTCAGTTTAAAAATTTCATACGTATTTATTAAATTTTATAATACAAAAATAGATAAATATATTTTTTTTTACAACTCATATTCAAAAGCATCTGTCAGGGTTATTTTGGAGCGTGTTGAACGATCATTGCCATTCAGAAAATACCTTTCAGGTGGGCAGACATGTTTCGCCTTGCAAAGTAGGCTTTATCAATGCCCTTTCACCTGAGAGAGAGAGTATATAGACACATGGTAAGTTATACAAAGCACGTATATTCTAGCAGATGACTAGCATAAATGTCTTATCAATTTTTTATATTAATTTGACAATGTTCTCAAAATAAACAAAAAAAGAAACAATAAAGTACCTTATCAGGAATTTTTTGTGTGTTTGTCTCTTTAAATGTTGTCCCATCAATGTTTTCCCCGAGAAAAGTCTGGTCAAAATGCCCTCTTAGAGGCAACATATGACTTTCTATTTTTTGGTATGCTGTCCCTTTAAAATAATGTTCAGCAACTTATCCTGAATGAAAATGAGGCTCATGTTTATCCTTAATTTATAACATTTTTGATATATATGTTTTTTGTTTTTTATTTTAACATGGCAATTCATACCTATTTTTGTGGAACACTCTATTTCATCAGAAGCGTCACTGAGATTGTATCACTATATCTGTGCTTATAACTTATAACTTACCATGTGTCTGTATACTCTCTCTCTCTCAGGTGAAAGGGCATTGATAAAGTCTACTTTGCAAGGCGAAACATGTCTGCCCACCTGAAAGGTATTTTCTGAATGGCAATGATCGTTCAACACGCTCCAAAATAACACTGACAGACACCATAACAATAACTACTTGATGTCTTCTCTCTTAATCTTGATTTTTTTTAGGGTAAAGTCATTCAGGAGGCACCAAACAAATGTGAAAGGGTACTTACCTTGTGCACCATGCAGATGATCGTGCCAGTCCGGCGATCAGCAACTCACCTGATTGCTAGATCTGAGCCTGTGCCACAGACCATAATCCTGCACCATCCCAGGCTTCAAACTCCATTTATTGGCACTTATGTGTCTGGCAATGCCCCCCACTAGCAGTCACAGGGGTGTGGTCATGCCCCCTCTATTCACTACAATGAAGGGGGGCATTTCAAGCCTTAGCCCACTACCTTCACTGCAATGAGACGGTGTGGCAGCGCGCCTGTGATTAATGGTGAGTGGTGATCCCAACCCACCATTAAACCCATCTCCATTAATTCAAAAGGCGTTTGACTCCCTCGCCTGGAACTTCCTAGTCTACACTTTGCAGAGGCTGGGCTTTCGTCCCACATTTCGCTCTCCATTAAAGGATTTCAATACGAGACTTTGAATATTTTACGTCGCACTATACAGAAGTGTCCGTTGGCCATGGAACCCCTCGCATTTGCCATTTGGGCAGCTCAGCACCTTGAGGACATCCTTTTGGCACACAATCATTCCTTTTTTGCAAAAATGCCATTGTAAATGGGCTTACGCATTGAAGAAAAGTTTAGATTGTTTCAGTATTTCCTGTGCTGGCCATAGGGAGACCCGCGACAATGCCCGGTGGGCCGCTCTGCTTTGGGGCCAGTTGGGCAGCTTTTAACACCCACACTCAATCCCTGCCCCCTTAGTCTCTCTCTCAGCCCCCTGGGCCCAGATCCACTGTACCCACAAGCCAAGGAACCCCAACCCCCCAATGCTATAGCCCTGGCATCATGGTTGGGGGGACCTCAGCAAGAACGTCTCGGGCCGGCCAGGGGCTGGTAAAATCCAGGGCTGATTTTTGGCCCCAGCCCACCACTGACTGTTGCTCACCACCTGCCGCCCACTGGCGCTAAATCAGAAATAGTGATATGTGAATAAATACAATGCTTTTGCGTATGGTCCAGTAGGATTCCGGTTCTTACCATTAAATGTGAACGGTGTTGCTAGTTTAATGAGGGCGATGTCATTGGCCATGGTGCTGGACTTGTATTTGCTGTGGTAGATAATCTTTTCAACCGCAACAGAATTGGTTGGCGGTTCTAATGGCTGGTTGACCAGTCCCACCTGCACACTCCAGGACTCAGGATAGAACAAACTGTTGGGGTGATAAACAAAAAAAAATGTAACTATTCTATATATGACATCACAAAGAATGCTAACTAGCTATGAATTAAACATTGATGACATCTACTAATGAGACTGAGAAAAAGTAATCACCATATAAACATTCTCTAATCAATGAATAAGGGGCTTTAGCAGCAACATGATATATGATTCTATAAAAAGGGAATAGGTGCCATTTTTAGTGATGTTGCTGGCCCTCATACATGAATGTGCCTAGGAGGCCATCGCTGTAATATGGCACATATTCACTATTTAAAGGATCATGAATCACGATGTCACTGAGAAAGCCCCTCTTCATTCAATAGAGGGTGGTGACATCACTGGGATTGCAGCCTATCCGGTCATCAGAAACAGCACAGATAATGACATAACAGCGAGAATGTAGCCTATTCATTGGTTAGGGAATGGTGACATCATTGACCAGTGAAACTTTAAAATCATTTGCCTGGCAGCTTACCTGATACAGTGTCAGCCCCCTGCTGTCTGTTTGCTCTGGTCACAGAAATGAAGGTGAAATCTCTTTTTCCTCTGCCTCCAGCGCCTCCCCCTTGATCCAGACCACAAATAAAATCCTGAGGTTTGTGTCAGGTTGACACCCCGTCTGTTAGTGATAAGCTAAAATGGAGCTCTCCACACTGTCAGTCAATCACAGCTCAATCTAATGCAATGCACACAGCCCTGCTACTCACTGACAATGTTGCTTATCCAATCACTAGAGACCAGTGACATCACTGACAATGTTGCTTACCCAATCACTAGAGACCAGTGACATCACTGACAATGCAGCCTATCCACTCACTAGAGACCAGTGACATCACTGAGAATAATGCCTATCCATTCACTAGAGACCAGGGACATCACTGAGAATACAACCTATCCATTCACTAGAGACCAGTGACATCACTGAGAATGCTGCCTATCCATTCACTAGAGACCAGTGACATCACTGAGAATGCTGCCTATCCATTCACTAGAGACCAGTGACATCACTGAGAATGCTGCCTATCCAATCACTAGAAACCAGTGACATCACTGAGAATGCCTCCTATCCATTCACTAAAGACCAGTGACATCACTGAGAATGCCTCCTATCCAATCACTAGAGACCAGTGACATCACTGAGAATGCCTCCTATCCATTAACTAGAGACCAGTGACATCACTGAGAATGCCACCTATCCAATCAGTAGATACCAGTGACATCACTGAGAATGCCGCCTATTCAATCACTAGATACCAGTGACATCACTGAGATTGCCACCTATCCAATCACTACGTACCAGTGACATTACTGAGAATGCTTCCTATCCAATCACTAGAAACCAGTGACATCACTGAGAATGCCTCCTATCCAATCACTAGAGACCAGTGACATCACTGAGAATGCCTCCTATCCATTAACTAGAGACCAGTGACATCACTGAGAATGCCACCTATCCAATCACTAGATACCAGTGACATCACTGAGATTGCCACCTATCCAATCACTAGATACCAGTGACATCACTGAGAATGCCTCCTATCCAATCACTAGAGACCAGTGACATCACTGTGAATGCCTCCTATCCAATCACTAGAGACCAGTGACATCACTGAGAATGCCTCCTATCCAATCACTAGAAACCAGTGACATCACTGAGATTGCCACCTATCCAATCACTAGAGACCAGTGACATCACTAAGAATGCCTCCTATCCATTAACTAGAGACCAGTGACATCACTGAGAATGCCTCCTATCCATTAACTAGAGACCAGTGACATCACTGAGAATGCAGCCTATCCAATCACTAGAGACCAGTGACATCACTGAGAATGCCTCCTATCCAATCACTAGAGACCAGTGACATCACTGAGCATGCTGCCTATCCAGTCACTAGAGACCAGTTACATCACTGAGAATGCTGCCTATCCATTCACTAGAGACCAGTGACATCACTGAGCATGCTGCCTATCCAGTCACTAGAGACCAGTGACATCACTGAGCATGCTGCCTATCCAGTCACTAGAGACCAGTGACATCACTGAGCATGCTGCCTATCCAGTCACTAGAGACCAGTGACATCACTGAGAATGCCTCCTATCCAATCACTAGAGACCGGTGACATCACTGAGAATGCCACCTATCCATTCACTAGAGACCAGTGACATCACTGAGAATGCCGCCTATCCAATCACTAGAGACCAGTGACATCACTGAGAATGCTGCATATCCAATCACTAGAGACCAGTGACATCACTGAGAATGCTGCATATCCAATCATTAGAGACCAGTGACATCACAGAGAATGCTGCCTATCCAATCACTAGAGACCAGTGACATCACTGAGAATGCCTCCTATCCAATCACTAGAGACCAGTGACATCACTGAGAATGCCTCCTATCCAATCACTAGAGACCAGTGACATCACTGAGAATGCCTCCTATCCAATCACTAGAGACCAGTGACATCACTGAGAATGCCTCCTATCCAATCACTAGAGACCAGTGACATCACTGAGAATGCCTCCTATCCAATCGCTAGAGACCAGTGACATCACTGAGAATCCCTCCTATCCAATCACTAGAGACCAGTAACATCACTGAGAATGCCTCCTATCCAATCACTAGAGACCAGTGACATCACTAAGAATGCCTCCTATCCAATCACTAGAGACCAGTGACATCACTGAGAATGCCACCTATCCACTCACCAGAGACCAGTGACATCACTGAGAATGCTGCCTATCCAATTGCTAGAGATCAGTGACATCACTAACAATGTTCCAGTCCCATTTGTTTCAGACTCTTGCAGAGTGTGAGTGCTGGGTCAGGTGGAGTCAAATCCAGATAGACATTTGTGGTGTAACAGGAACTGGCTTTACTGGAACATGAATGCAGTAAGAGAAGGTCACCTTACATAGTGGATAACATAAACAGGAAAAAGAAGAGATCACCCCAATGTACAGAAAAACTAAATATGCAGCAGAGAATGTACAACAGAGACTACACATATGTAACAGGGCCATCTGCTGTCATAAATGTAAACTGCATTAACCCAGCAATATAGATGCAGCTCACATACTAAGCTAAGCTGAAAGCTGTTGCACACTATCTCCAATATCTCTCTGTGGTATATCATATGTCTTCCCTATCGCCACCATAGTCTCGGCATGTTATTGTTTTTTCGCTTAGACATTTAAACCTCTCTTTTCCAATCATTTGTACTAGCATTAGTTGACCCCTCTCTCCGCACCGCACGCCCGCTCTCTCTCCTGCTTTCTCTCGCTCCACACATTTGAAAGTCTATTCCGGAACATTTTAATTGAAATGTCACGGGAGGATTATCTGACTATGCATAGAACTTGCGTAAACTCCAACATTTCAGCAGCATGGGATTATTCCAGTGCTTGGCCCCTTTACATCACACATCTTGCCTTAAGAAGATTCAGCCTGCAATGCCGCCCGCTGATGTGCCTGGATCAGATTTACCAATGCAGTCTGAGTTCTTATAGAACTGGAGAGGGCCTAACCCCCCCAATGCTTCTTCGTTGTATAAATGTATTGTATCATGGGTGCTGGACTTTACGTTACTTTACGCTTAAGCAGGGCCGGATTAAGTGTGGTGGAGGCCCCTGGGGACAAAATCTGGTGGAGGCCCCAGATACAGTATTTTTTTCCCTTTAAAATAATATTCCAGCCAAGTAACTGATTGGTGGTTGTCTGGCACCCGCCTACTTACTGGAACGTCAGATGGAGTCCCTTGTGCCCCCCTTGTGCGGGTGCGTGCTGCTCGGGAACTCCTGCTTTGCCATTCTGGGTGGGGGGTAGTGTAGTCGCCCGGATGGTTCCCTGCATTGAGCTGCCAGCGGCTGTGCTTGGTGGCTTATGTGCAGTGACAGCTCTGCACCCATCACTGTAGCTTTGCTGCTCTAGACTATCCTGCCTGTGGTGGCTTTGGTTGCACATTTGCAAAAACCAAAAAAAAAGGCTTGCCCAGGCACGGGGGGGGGGGGGGGGGGGGTGTTTGTCCGTGGGGCCGATAGCTTTGTTGCTGGACCAAGAAAAGTCTCCTGGACCAGGAGAAACCCAAAGATTGGTGTAGGCCTCCTTTGCAGGAAAAGTGGTGGAGGCCCCACTTGCGCCCCCCTCATAATCCGGCCCTGTGCTTACGTTCTAAATCCTAACAAGGCCATTCTACAGCCAAGCACCTTTCTACATTTCATTGCTTGTCCAAAAATACCCACCCAGACGCAGTCTCTGATCGGCCCATGACCTCCTACGGGCCTCGAGCCTGATCACCTCCTCCCACTCTCGTGTCCAGGACTTTAGAAGTGCTGCTCTGCTCCTCTGGAATGCCCTTCCCATGCAATTTGACACTTCAAGCCTTAAAACCTTCAAAAGCACCATCAAAACCCATCTAATTAGACAAACTTACTATCTGGCTTAACCAAAACCACTTTACAGTCTAGTAACCCTTCAGAGCACTCGCTACCACGCTTAGTAGATACTCTTTGTCTCCCACCTTTACCTTTAGATTTTAAGCTCGCAAGGGCAGGGCTCTCTCCCCTCATTTACTCCATATATTAATGTGTTCTGTTGCATTTGCCTTACAATACTGCATGTATTATATGCATTTGTAGTTATATCTCTGTTATATACAACTCATAATGTCCTCTGTATTTTAAACCAGACCAACACCCATTTTTCCTTTAACGGGTGTTGGTCGCTCAGACAGATATTAAAGCTCGGGGGCATCCAGAACATAACCCCCCCCCCAGAACGCCCGATATCCTTACCTCCACTTCGGGAAAGGAGTTCCGCGTTTGGCCGCCGGGGCACACGTGAACGGGGTGATCAGGTGGCTGGCATCGAGGACGCGGCCATTGCTCACGTGACCATACAGCAGTCATAGGACTGCTTTCCCAGTGAGGATTATGGGCGCTCTGGGGAGGGGGTCTAAATAGATGGGTTTTTAGGGTGCTTTTGAAGGGTTTAAGGCTTGAAGAGTGTAAAATTGTGTGGGGAAGGGCATTCCACGAGAAGCTGAACGACACGCCTGAAGTCCTAAAACTGGACCAACACCCATTTTTCTTTTTACGGGTGTTGGTCCCTCAGACAGAGAATAAGAACAAACTCGGGGGCATTCAGAATGCTGGAGCCCCCAGAACATAACCCCCTCCCCAGAACGGCTGATATACTTACCTTCACTTCAGGAAAGGAGTTTTGCGTTTGGCTGCGGGGTGATCCGGTGGCCGGCGCCGAGAACGCGACCATTGCCGACGTGACCGCCCAGCGGCCAATCGCGGGTCTCCTTTCCCGGCGCTGGCTCATAGTGAAAGTGAGGGTTATGGGCGTTCTGGGGGTTTGTTCGGAGGGGGCTCCAGCATTCTGGATGCCCCCCCAGCTTGTTTTTATTTGCTGTCTGCAACACATTCGGTTTAAGTTCTTGGAACTTGTCTCACCCTTCTGTAACTTTGTACCGCACCACGGAGTACGATGGCGCTTTATAAATAAACAACAATAATAATTTACACAATACGTCTGTCAGTTTGACCCTAATCCAAGGCAGTCAAAGAAAAAAAAAAGAAAAAGAGATTGGTTCCTTTTCATCTCCCTGGTCCTCAATGCTGAGTACATTCTCCCAGGTGATCTATCAGCATATCAACCTCCTACAAATGTCCTCCCACCACTTGTTCAGGGTTCCCTGCAGCCCCTTTTTCTTATGTTACAGCCACCCCCCCCCCCCTTTGGTGCTTCCTGTGCTCCCTTAAGTCTACCTCTTTTACCCAAATGTCCTACACCCCTCACTCATCTGCTAGGAGTTCTCTGCAGCCCCCTTCTTCTCAATGTCCCACCCCTCCACCACTGCAGGGTGCTTTCTGAAGCCTCCTTCCCTCTTATTGTCCCATTGCCCCTCTACCCCACAGCCCGATTCGGCTGCCCCACTGCTGCATATTAAAGAGGGAATCTGGTCATTTCTGACTAGAGTTCCACTTTAATGTTAGGATTCCCACTCTAACAAAATACAGTAATGCATCTTTATAGTGAAAGAAGAAACCTAAAAACAATTTGCATGTAAACTTAAAGCAGGCTTTAAAATGAAGGGCCAGCCTCTTCCAGGGGTACCCCCAACAATGGTCAACTCTGAAGGAACACTGGGCTCATGCTTACAGGCAGTGGGCTTGTCCACACCTGGATGCCCTGCGGGGGGGGGGGGGGGGAGTGCAGGTAATAGGATAGGAGAATTGGCCCAATAGATAATTTGTTGCCACACCTATCCCAGAGGAGTAGCTAGGCTTTCTGGCACCTGGGTCAAAGATTTGAAACGGTGCCCCTCCCCACCTGTTCTCAGGACCCCCTTTGGCACCCCCCTGAATTTCTGCACCTGGGGCAAGTGCCCCCCCTGCTCCCCCCTAGATACGCCCCTGCCCATCTTTTGAACTGGTGTTCTATTCCCACAACACACATTAATAAGGAGACCAGTTTGAAGTCTGTAGCTTTAATAACAAGTTTGTAGGGATGGGGTAAAACTGGCAAGAAATAATCCAGCATAAATATACATGCACAATATGCAGTGGTACATTCATATGCCACAGGCTTTAGTAAGAAGAGTGCAGCATGGCTGTTAAAGGAGCAGTATCGCAAATTTTTCTTGGTGACTTATATTTAAATGGTACTTTGAATATAGATAAGTGTTGGAATAAGAATTACAAATTTAGAAAAAAACGATGTGTGTGTTGTGCAGCTGGAGACTAATAGCTCATGTTTATGTCTGCTGAGTGTCGGGCGACACTCTGGCCTGTTCCATGCTGAGGAGAGGGGGAAACAATGTAACAAAGTATCAGCTGTTCAATGCTGGCAGCCGTCCAGCATAAGATAACAACATTGCAACATTGCCTGGCCAAAATGTATATATCTAAAACAGAGCAAAAGGCTTTAGAAGTCATTTAGCTGATTGGTAAATTAAATGTCAGTTTGAACCAGAGAGTCATTGGTTCGACCCACCGTTTTTTTTTTTGGGGGGGGGGGGGTTATTTTATTTCACAATTGGATTTTTATGTTTACATCCTGTTTTTTTGCTCTATACATTTTTTATTTTGACAGTTTTCCCTTCATGTTGGCTCTGCTGCAGAATATTTCAGTTTACCATTTTCTCTCTTTTTTCAACACATTTTTTCATATGATCTTTCTTTCAGCTTTGTGTGTTTGAGCAAAGCCCAACCCAGGATTTTCACTATCTGGAGTTTTGTTTTGTGCCCCTAGGGGCATCCCGACTTGGGATGCCCTGATATGTGAAATCCCCAAGTTCGCCTGTAAAAACGTACCTTTCCCTGTCCCACAGCGCATGCGCGGGCTCTCATCCAATCAGCTCTGTTTGCACGCAGATGGGGAGCCTGAGCAGTAACCTTCCTGGCCGCCCGGCCTGTCTAAATGACTATCTGCGTGAGCGCGCCAGAAAAATGGGGGGATCTGTGGTTATCCAGGGGTCGTTTCACACAGTGGGGCATCCTGATTTAGAATGCCCAAGGGGGAAGGTCAATGGCCGGGTCTTATAGACTTCAGGGTCGGCCACTCAGTGTTTTGTTCCACTTTAATACCTTTAGATTTTCTTGCACAGTTATTCAAAGAAGAATTTCAGTTATTTTCAGTCAGTTTAGTTTATTTTGTGTAGATTTTACACATTTGAGTCACCTGGTCTCATAACAAAAGCAGCACCTCACACACACACAGCCGTTACCACTGATTACAGTGTCAGCCTCTGAGGTAAAGTGTTGCTAGGAGACCAGTGGGCTAAATGAAGCAGCTCACTAAATACAACCCAGCAGATCCCCCTATTCAGCAAATGGACTGAGCCATTGTCATTATACAATTTAAAAGTAAGGCATATATTTTTTCCTTTTTCTATCGCCACATTATTTATACACATGTTAGAAGCTATTGTGTGGCTATTTAATTATTTATCTTTTTTTAATGCAAATTTTGCGATACTGCTCCTTTAACTAAGTATACTGTATAAAAGCTATACTCAACTGGTGGACCGGGGTTCGAATGCGGACCTTGGTGTCAGATTTCCGGACCCCTGCCCTGACAGCTCTGCACTCAGATGCTTCTGGGTTGCTGTGCTCAGCACTGCCTCCTTTACTTGATTGATGATGTAGTGCTTAGGCCCTTATTCATCAAGCGATAGCGCCAGGTAGTGTCTGACGAGCGCCAGGTAGCGGCAGCTAACGGCGACTACCGACTCAAGTACGCCCGGCGGCGGTCACAATGACGCATTTATCAAGCAAAATGAGGCTAGCGTCGGCGAGAGCGACGGCTAGCGCGGCATTCATCATGAAGCCACCTGGACCGAACAGCGCCGCTGCAAATTCCCTCACAGCGCCAGGTATGAGCTGTCGCTCCCTGGCGATGTCCAATGCATTTCAATGGAGCAATCTATAATTATTCATAATTAATTGGTATTATTTTTTTTTTTTTTTTTTTAATGTCAAAAAATCGGACACCACTTCTGCAATGTTAGGATTTATTTTTAAGTAAAAAAAAAAATTAAAAAAAATTTGTGCAGAATTGATCTAACAGGTCTGAGATTAATGTATTCATATTACAAAATGATTCTAAAAACATGTATAATGTTACATTC
Source organism: Gastrophryne carolinensis (assembly GCA_027917425.1). Taxonomy (NCBI): domain Eukaryota; kingdom Metazoa; phylum Chordata; class Amphibia; order Anura; family Microhylidae; genus Gastrophryne; species Gastrophryne carolinensis. Next base: position 500,131,095 of record CM051236.1, read on the forward strand.
AAAAAATATGGTTGTTTAGGGGTTAAAAACTAGTTAATACACATCGCCGCAAGCGCTCTGGGGTTTAAACAAGGAATGGACAGCGACAGCACATTCGGAGCGTGATTTGTTGATGAATATGAAGCTAGCCGTTCGCTCTGGCCATTCGTTGTCAGGCGCTCACATACAACGCTGGACCTGTGAAACAGCGACCCACCAGCCCGTATTCAACATTACCGCACACCGACTGAGTCGCTGTCATCAAGCTAATGCCGGCCAAGCACAGCGAATACTGGCTGGCGCTGAAAAAATCACGCTACAGTCGCTCATCTGTCGCTACCTGGCGCTATTAATGAATCGGCCTCCCCGTCTCCCTGCCAGTGTCATGACTCATTACAGCCTGGCACCCAGCATTGCAATATGATGTACTACATGGGTGGGAAGTGGCATTGCAAGGTACACACAAATTTTGTTTTTCGGTCTCTTTGCCCCATCCAGTCCAATCCCTGTCCCCTCAGCTCTGCCTCATCCATCCCTGTCCCCTTAGCTCTGCCCCATCCAGTCGAGTCCTCCCAGCATTGCCCATCCAATCCCTGTCCCATCCGCTCTGCCCCATCCAGTCGAGTCCTCCCAGCTTTGCCCATCCAATCCCTGTCCCATCCGCTCTGCCCCATCCAGTCCAGTCCTCCCAGCTTTGTCCAATCTGGGTGGGGGGGGGATACATACCCTGCAACTCCCAGCTTTGCCAATCTGTTCCAGCTCTGGTCATTCCCCCCCCCCCCCCGATCTACCCATCTATTCCTATCCTTCTAGTTTTGTCCTTTTATCCCATCTCCCAGCTCTCTCTCCATCCCTCCTTGCCCTTACCGTTCTGTCTATCCATCCCTCTTCCTTACAGTCCCTCTCCCCTGATCCCTACTTATCCATCCTTGTTACCAGACCTTATTGCCAGTAACATTTTGGGCTCTAGTCCACCCCTGTACATGGCCGGCACAGAATGCAAGGGGGGGGGGGGGTTAAAAACAATGTGCCACGGGCCAGAGCTGTAGGTTCCGTGCCCCCCCGCCCCAAAAAAGAAGCTTTTGCCCGCTGCCCAATAGGATTCTTGGGGTGGGGGAGGGGGGACAAGCAGCCTTTTTTTTTGTTTTGCGTTGTGGAATCTATAGCCCCCCCCCCCCCCCGCACTGATTTTAACTATTTACCCCAGTAACAGCCCCCTGCCTGGACCCTCATCTCTCACCGGATGCCTGTAAATGGACCTTTACAGGAAGTGGTTGAGTACCCCTGTAGTATAATATGTCTGGCTATCAAACAGTACTCTGGTCACAAAATAGAAAATAACATGTCTCCCAGCAGCTGGGAAAACCAATTGTAGATTGAGTCTCTTAACCACAGTGCTCTATACAAGGCGAGATTGAGGTGCGTAGTTTTGCAGCCTCATGTAGAAATATAGGATGGGGGCTTCTGGGGCTTCCCAGAAGTATCTGCTTAGACAGGAAAAGGAACTAGCTAATCAGAGGTGTGTCTGCATTATCAGTTCTACCATGAACATATTTTTCAGAATATATACCGACCCACCAGTTATAAGAAATGGCCAGTAGGTGGCGCCAACGTATAAGAAATACATTAAATCATAAATTACAAAAGACTGCAATGGGATGAGTAATGCTCAAAGAACATTAACATGTCTGGAGGTCAGAACAACTGGTGTTGCAGAGATGCCAACTCACCTGAATTTTTTCGAGTGTCTCCTGAAATGTATCCCCCTCACCTAGTCATATGGCGATCCGCAGATATCACCTGAGATTTTAGCACCCCCATAACCCCACCCCGAAAGATATGGCCGATCCTATGGCCGCCACAGCCTGCTTTTAGTGATTTCAGTCCTCTGTGGCGGCATCACTTCCTGTCTTAGTTGGCAGGCATTGTCATCCAGACTTGGAGGTGACGCTGCCCAGAGAGATGTAGACCAGAAGTGCGTTCCAGGAGGTGCGGTACCTGGCATCACACACGTGAGACTGGAGGCGGTGCCCACGCTCATGCCCCAATCCTCACCATGCCCTATGTCATGGCCATCACCCTATAAACTGGTCTCCAAGGTTGGCATCTCTGGTATTGGGGGACACCTGGGCAGTTCATGAGCAGTGGAAAGGGTAAAAGCCACAACTACTCCCCCATACCATTTAAAAATGACTTTGAGTGCATTTGAACTATTGCCACGGGTGCATTCCCGTTTGGGATGCTCCTCCAGTTAGAGATCCATACAAAACCCAGGCATGCTATCCGCAGTTGAAAGGAGCTTCACTAAGAAAAGGTTAATATCTCTCTAATGTAGGGCTCAATGATGGAGTGAGAGGTAGATTAGGTTATCTTAGTGTCCCGATGCCCCGGGGGGGGGGGGGTGTAGACCTGCTTAAATAAAAGTGGCCCTGGACCATTAACTCTGTCCCCCCTATTCATCCTTCTGGAGATGTAAGTTATTTAGTGCGGACACTTACTCATATATACAATGGGCGGCAGTGACAATCCATTGGCTGCTGATCAGGGACCCTCCACAGAGGTGGATTCCTTGAAAAGTGAGACTGACCTGCCAAGGCCACTGACCCTCGGCTGAAACATTCCCGCCAACTATACGGACTGACGAGCCATAACTGGGCCGGCTACCACACACTGCCAGAGAAGAAAAAACAGAGACATGTCAATTAATTATTTCATTCAATTATTAATCATCATTAGTAATCAATAAACACATAATCATCATGTATTAGAAAAAACATTAGATCCTTAACAAGCTTCAAGTTTTCTAGGCAAGTATGCTTACCTCCCAAGTGTCCCTGATTTGAAAGTACTGTCCCTCTTTGTAGTCCTTGCCCCCATGTCCCTCGTTGTTCCTCTTTGAGGCGTAACATACAGATCTGCAGCAATAAATAATTCATTTGCCTATTCAAAGTGTTTATATTGTTGAAACTGTTACAATGTATCTCCTATCCATCCCTCAATGAGGGGGCTTGGCTTGATTTACAAAATGTCCCTCTTTCCCACCCTGAAAAGTTGGGAGGTATGAGTATGACATGCAGAGAATAGAAGAGTGATGATGCCTTTCACTCCCAATTGTCTCTCCAACTATTGGCCAACAACTCACTGCTACTTACACCTCCCCTCGCCCTTTTCGCAGCAGACCAGACCCATCCGCCTTTTAGCAATTCAATTATTCAGCCAGTGCCGGATCAAGTGTGATGGAGGCCTCTGGGCACAAAATCCAGATACTGCATTTTTTTTCTTTAAAATAATAGTCCATCCAAGTAACTGATTGGTGGTTGTCTGGCACCCGCCTACTTACTGGAACATCAGATCGAGTCCCTTGCGCCCCCCCTTGTGCGGGTGCGTGCTGCTCGGGAACTCCTGCTTTGCCATTCTGGGTGGGGGGTAGTGTAGTCGCCCGGCTGGTTCCCTGCGTTGAGCTGCCAGCGGCTGTGCTTGGTGGCTTATGTGCAGTGACAGCTCTGCACCCATCACTGTAGCGTTGCTGGCGGCCGCTTTGCTGCTCTAGACTCTCCGTCCTGCCCTGTGGTGGCGTTGGCTGCAGGTTTGCAAAAACACAAAAAGTCTTGCCCAGACGCGCCCCTGATAGCTTTGTTGCTGGCCCGGAAGACCGCCAGAACAAAGACTGAAATGCCTCCTGGACCAGACCATAACCCAAAGGTTGGTGGAGGCTCCCTTTGCAGGGCAAGTGTTGGAGGCCCTGGGGTACGCGCCCCTTGCGTCCCCCTCATAATCCGGCCCTGTATTCAGCATACAAAGATTGCCAGACCTCCCAATCAGTTGCTGCACTGTCAGCTTCCTCTCTCAGCACATTATCTATCACCAGTTTGTAGTAGAGCAGTGGCCCCCAACCCTGTCCTCAAGGCCCAGCAGCAGCTCATGTTTGTGGATCTCTACATAGCCAGCTCTATAGCTCTGCAGATGGCACTAATTACCCCATCTGTGTAGAGATCTGCAAAACCTGGCTTCTTGGTGGGCCCTTGAGGGGTTGCAGACCACTGCATTAGAGGAACACCTACCAGAATCTCCCGACTGCAAACCCTTATCCACAACTCTTATCCAGTTTGTGAACGCACCCACTATAAGGCTCACTCAAAGACTACCTATCTTGCCATTACAATTACAGCCCATTATGACCCTTACTTGTAGATCACAATGTGCAGCTACTGTACCATCACTCCCTACTGATAACCTTCGACAACCCGGCCAGTCCACACTGCTCCTGCACCATCTGACCTTTCAACCTCAGCTATTTGTCTTTGCCCTTTGGCACCACACCCCGGAAAACCTTGACCTCTTGGCTCGACCTTAGACGCAACCTTGGCTCTACTCTGGAGAACACCTGGCTCCCAAACCCTCGCTTTGTTCCTGACTGCACTTCAGCTTCGCTCACTAGCTCTCTGCTGTATCTGCCATTTAGACCCTTATTTAAGAAGGGATAGCGTCAGGTAGTGGCTGGTTAATGACAGGTAGCGACAGGTAGCGACTGGTGAGCGCCGGACACGGCACGCAATTACACATTTATCAAACACCATGTAGCGTTTGATTCATCATTTTCACAGCCTCAGCGAACAGCGCCAGCGTTCAGCCTTGCACAGTGCCAGGTATGACCTCTCGCTACCTGTCGCTCTCCCATACATTTCAATGGACGATCCTTTTCTTCTCTTTAAACTTTTTTTTTTTCAAAAAAATCACAAATAATTCGGTGACCTCCTTCTGGCATTGAAATAGCAGTTTTTTAATTTTTTTTTAATTTTTTAAATATTTCCTCAGAAATGACATTACAGGTCTGGCATTAAAGTGTTCATGTTACAATGTTGTTACAATGTAATTCCATATGTTTTCGCTTTGTTACTAGTTGATAGATGCTTGAAAACAGACTTTAAACACACCGCCTCCTGCGCTCTGGGCTTCAAACAAGTATTTTTCAGCGCCAGAGATTTGTGAGGCTGTTTTTTTGCTGAATATGGTGTGAGTCAGTCGCTATGAGCAGTCGCTAACATGCGCTCCCATACAGCGCTGTACTGGTCAAATAGCGACTCCTCACAATGTATTCAACATTACTGAACAGCGAATGAGTCGCTATAAAGTAGCGACTCATGGCCGAACACTGCGACTACTAGCGGGCGCTCTGAAAATGCCTGCTACAGACGCTCATCTGTCACTACCTGCCGCTAATGATGAATCAGCCTCCCAGTCCTCTATTTGCTTACCAACAAATACCAACCCAGACGCAATCTCCGCTCTGCCCAGGACCTCCTCCTATCCTCAACCCTAATCACCTCCTCCCCCCCACCCAGGACCCCCATACAATCGGCCACTCCACAAGCTTTTGAAGGGTACCCTCAAAGCCCACCTATTCAGAAGAGCATATCACTTGGCCTAAATAAAAGACAGCCCAAGCCCCTTCAGATCAGTTGCCATCATACTAAGTATATACTACTTGTGACCTACCTTTTGTCTCCACTCTTAACTTTTAGATTGTAAGCCTGCAAGGACAGGGCCATCTCTCTTAGTGTATTTCAGCATGACTGTGTATTTGTGCTTTTCTGTCATCTATTGTAAGTTAGTTGTTTTACCCTGTTTTTGTAATTTCACATTGTACAGCACCATGGAAGATAATGCCACTTTATAAATAAACTTTAATAATATTAAAAAAATATTAATAGTCTTTTAGCCAAATGCCCTATGCCCTGGGAGTTCACCTATCAAATCCTGAGTGCAACCATGACTGGTGTGGAGTCTCCAGCGTCCCAAAGGACAGAGGCTTCACTATAGGTGAAGCAGCGGTGAAGGTTGGGGGTTGCTGACTTACCAGACCCTTCTCCTGACTTCCCTGCCCTTAAAGTGGCCCAAAACCCAATCGGTTCCCTCCCCCTGGGGCTTCCAAAATCGGGATGCCCTGCTGTGTGAAACCCCCTAGGTTGCCCCATACACTTAGCTTCTTTCCTGGTCCAACGGCGCATGCGCGAGCCGCGACCGCATTTGTGAATGGCCGGCACGGGCACGCATCCTGCTAGGGGGATAGCGGGGATGCGGACACGGCTCGCGCATGCGCCGTGTTAGAGGGTATTTGGGGATGTGGCCGTCAGCGTCTTCTGAGCCACTTGCCTTAGACAAGGGCTTAGAGGATGTGACATCAGTGGATCCAAGTGCGCTGATTGGACAAGCGACTGTGCATGCGCCATAGTACCGGGAAGATGTGAGTTGGTTTCAGTGACCTGGGGGGGTTCACACAGCGGGGCACCCCCGATCGGGGCAAGGACCAAAACCCAGGATAGGATTGTCAAAACCCTGGGTTTTGGTCCACTTTAAGGATTAAATAAATATAATTTACCTGTAAGCAGACAGGAACCAGATCCCCCATAAGGACAGTGACTACTTAGCTTATCAGTCCAGTGGTGGTGCCAGCGCCGCATTGGCTGCAGCAGCTTTCCTGATGCCAGCTGATGCAAATCAAGGTAGAAGCAAGGATCCAATTGCTGCACTTTCACTATAAAATGGGTGACTGGCGCCAAGAAGGTGAGTCTTTTTCCCCACCCCCCAAGGTCAGGCTCTGTGCACATTGAATGGATGAGAATAGAGTGAGGTGGAATTAGACTAGAGGTACGCTTTAATGACAAACCACACTTTCAACACTCTCCCGAATGAAAAGCCAATACTTTCCACTGACTACTTACCACTGAACCCAAACACTCTATAAAAGCTTTAATTATAACCCACCACTATGCATACCTCCCAATGTTTCAGGGAGGAAAAGAGGGACAATAGTTAAATTAAGCCACACACACATTGATTGATGGATAGGAGATGAGAGGTTGTAACAGTAATAGAAACACTTTGAATAGGCAAATGAGTCATTTATTGCTGCAGATCTGCATGTTACACCTCAAAGAGGGACAAATGAGAACAACAAGGGACAGGGGGACATGGATTCAAAAGAGGGACAGTCCCTCCAAATCATGGACACCTGGGAGGTATGGCATGTTCTCTGTTGACTAATGATCTGTCTTTACTCTCACATCTGACATCCAATAACTTACCCAACAAGTTCCATAGCACGGCCTCCAAGGAGGTTCCTAGCCACTTAATGAGTACATCTATCAACTAATGCTATAGCATTGCAGGAAAGATCATGTGGATATGTGATGTCTGATAGTACAGAAGCCTTTATGGGGTGCCTTGGCTGGGGGTGTTACAATGAGGTCAAGTAAGGGAGGAGGCAATGCGAGGAGGCCCTGGTGTGAACATTAAATGGGACCCTTTGAAGGATTATACAGTAAATACAGGTATACAGGTGAACCATCCAACTCAGTTAGAGATAAATGGTACTTCTTTTTATTAGTGGTGCCAAGTAAGCACAAATATCATGAAGGAGCAACAATGATAGAGCCTCCCTTACCTTCTGGGCCCCTGTGCAGTCGAACCCCCTAAAGCTATACCCTGGGGTGGAGAACCTGGGGTAACTGGTGGGGGTTGCTGACTTACCAGACCCTTCTCCTGACTCCCCTGCCCTTAAAGTGGACTAAAACCCACAGTGATCGGCCGTGCCTCCCCAATTTTGGATGCCCCACTGTATGAAACCCCCCAGGTTGCCCCATACACTTACCTTCTTTCCTGGTCCAACGGCGCATGCGCGAGCCGCGGCCGCATTTGTGAGTGGCCGGCGCGGGCACGCAGTAGGATGCAGGTAGAGATAAATGGTACTTCTTTTTAGTAGTGGTGCCAAGTGAGCACAAATATCATAAATATGATGAAGGAGCAACAATGATGGATCCGTCCTTACCTTCTGGGCTTCTGTGCAGCCGCACCCCCTGCACCCCCTGAAGCTATGCCCTGGGGAGGAGAACCCAGGGGAACGTTGAGTAGACAGAAGTAGAGGGTAGAAGAAGCAGTGTATAGGCTGCATGCTCAAGGCCCATGTGGCCCTAAAGAAATGCAGCCCTCTGAAAATTGTGCCTATGCTCCCTACGGCCACGCTACCCCTGTCCCTAACTCAAACCCTTAATTACCTATAAACTACTCCTAGTTCCAACTGACAATTAGCATCTACTCTTGCAACTAACTGTGACTTCTACTCCCAACAACCCTGTGGCGCTGATCTGAACATTTTTTGTTTCTGGGGCCAGACATTGAGGTTGTATGGGGCCCCAGAATTCCAGTCCTGGACCTGACCATCCTCAGCTGAGAAACCACAGCCCATGATCTGTCCCTACTATGCTATAGGCTCAGCTGCAGAAAGTACTTGTAGACCAGATGAAAAACACTTTTGGTGGGACTCAGAAGCTTAAACTGTAGGCTTGCCATGTGCTGGTCGTGGCCCGGAAGTTTTCTGAGCTGATTTTTGGCTTTTGTCCACCCCTGCCCATCAACAGTCATCAAGTTCTCAGAAGATCTAAGAAGCCACCAGAAGCACTTTGGGTTGGGGATTAGGAGTCATTGACCAGGGCCAGTAAAATCCCAGACCAATTTCTGGCTTCAGTCTGCCCCTCAGTGCAGTGAGAACAAAAATCCCTCTATCATTTGTCATACTCACCAATACATTTTACAGTTGTAACATTTCCCGAGGAGCAGAACTCCCTAGAAAAATAAAAAAAGAGACAAAAAGAGGGGCAAGATGTTCATTCAACACAGAATCCATAGGTGTCACCCAAAACATTGTGGTTCTGAATCCACCCTTGGGATTTCTGTTAAATTTCTTTTTGATCACTGGAGAGTAAGCAACTTATACTACTGTACACAAAACTCATAACGCTTAAGTTTAAACTTATATCCCTTATAATAATTTTCATTTTTAATATATTTTTTCTAGACATCTAGAGCAGGGTGCAGACCCAAGGGGCTGTGATCTCCCTCTTCATAGGGCACCCCGCTGATCACCCGTTTCACTCATCGAGCCCTCGCCAGCCCTCTGTACCATGGCCGCATCCCCAGCATACCTCTATCTGGGGGCAGATAGCTCACAGCTAAAGGTGAGTGGGGTTGCGCCAAGCTCACTCTATGCAGATTTCAGGTTTCTAAATTGAACAAGAGCTGCTGATGGTGCTACTACTAGGTCGGCATCAGCAGCAGTGGAGTGACGAAATGTGACCAAACCCCGATGCAAAGATTGAATGGGGACAAGTCATGGCTCATACAGTAACCCTCTTCCTGTCACTTTAACTAGATTGGATACAACTAGACAACTTAAAGTGGCTAATGGGTGTTGGTCCACTAAAAGCTGCATTAAAACAGGCAAGGGGTGGCATCCAAAATTCTGGAAGCCCAGACCCCCTACCCCCCGTGCATTGAGCCGCCCCCCACCCCCCTTGGAACCCCTGATATTCTTTTCTGTCCCTTGATCCTCCACCTGGAATGGTGCCCAGCGACTGGCCGCCGGGCCGTCACGTGAGCGAGCCTTTTTAGCGTCTAGAACCGTGGAACTGACCCCATCCACGTGATCGCCTGGTGGACAATCCCGACAAGCCTGTTTTAATCTGGCCAGACTAAAAGTGGACTGAAACTGAGCCTGGATCGGCCCTGGAAGATTCCCGGGGCGATCCATTCCCCCCCCCCCCCCCCCCCGGGCATCCAAAACCTGGATTTACCGCTGTGTGAACCCCCCAGGTCGCCCGCTACACTTATCTTACTTCCCGTTCCAACGGCGCATGCGCGGGCCGCGGCCACATCCCCGCTATTGCGCCGTAGGAATGGGGTGAGGTGAGTTGATGTGGGAGATCTGGGGGATTTTACATAGCGGGGCACCCCCCCATCGCGGTGCCCCGGGGGGAAGGGCCAAAACCCAGGATAGTCAAAATCCTGGGTTTTGGTCCACTTTAAGACAGCAGAGACTAGCGGTGCGCCTTTTTTTCGAAACAAGATGCTATGAGGGCACAAATCGAATAAAGGAACAAACAAGATGGGGGCCCCTGACCTACTGGTCACTGGTGCTGTCATAACCTCTGCACCCCCTATAGTTCCACCCCTGATGCAGGCCTGGCATAAACAACCCCCTCCCCACCCCCCAAACATATAGTCAGTGATACTTTAATTTCTGAGTGTACCTCTGTTGCATTACGTGCTGCATCAGTGTTGGCTGGTCGGGGCTTTCAGAAGTTTTTGTGACAGATGCAAACTCCCTCCTGAACGGTTCTTCGATGCCAGCCACGCTCATAGAAGAAACGCTCTCAAAACTGCAAACAATACAAGTTATTATAGTTAAAAACCCAAATAATCAGTGTATTCAATAAAAGAAAGGATTAGCATTAGAACGTATTTTGTATTTTGAATTACATACAGTGCCATAGAAAAATGGAAGTTTTTATGAAGCATTAAATCATAGTGGATGTTGATTTAATTAATTTAAACAATAGTCAAGAAGTAAATTAGATTATAAACTTGCAATTTGAAAAGTGAGTTAAATAGACCCGCAAAGAGAAACTGATTTTTTTCAAACACGAAGGCCGTGTTTCAGTTTGGAACAATTGATGAGATCATCTGCATGCAAAAAAAAAAAAAAATTACTTGAGCAATTCAAAAACACTGCCACACTATTTGCAGGCCCGGTGCTTTTTATATGGCTGTTATGGCACCAGCCCTTTGGCAAATCACCAGTTAAAGTGATCCTACACAACGGGGCAGCAACATTGGCAACAATCTGTAATGCCCCCCTGTACATAGCCCCTACATACCCCCAAACTAGGACCCTGAAATTCACCTCTCCTGTAATCCTCTTCCAGGTTCTGGACCCATATGACCGAATAGCAATTGTCTGGGACCGGCTGCCAGGGGAATCCAGTCCGGGAAGGATGCACCCCAGACACAAGCACATTGCCCAGCAGGATGTGGGACTACTTTGTTTGTATTTCTGTAGGCATTTTATTTAGTTATTAAAGTAGACCAAAACCAAGGATTTTGACAATCCCTGGTTTTGGTGTCATCCAGATCAACTGGGGCCGGAAGCGCACATCAAGCCGGAGGGAAAGTGAGTATGCGGCCACTCCCTGGCCTGTGTACCAGGCTCTGTTGTTAAACAGAGCTCTATGCTGGGCATTAATATTGTTGCAATAGCATTAATGCAACAACTACATCCTGTATATGTGACTGTTTGTTATAAAGTGATAAAGTTATTTTAAAACAAAAAAACAGAAAGTCTTTGGGAGACTATGTGACTGTATTCATAGTGTGTTTAAAGTGGACCAAAACCTGGCACGATCGGCCCAGGAATCTTATAGATTCCGTCCCCCCCAGGGCATCCAAAATCGGGATGCCCTGCTGTGTAAAACCCCCCAGGTTGCCCCATTCCCTTACTTTGCTTCCCGGTCAAAAGACGCATATGCGAGCCATCGCTATCCCTCTAGCAGGGTGTGTGCTCGCGCCAGGCATTTGTGAATGGTCGGCACGGGCACGCTCCCTGTTAGAGGAAAGCAGGGGATGCGGCCACCAGCGTGCTTGAGCCGCTGGTCGTAGACGAAGGCTTAGACGCTGTGACGTCAGCAACTCGGAGCAGCTGCGCATGCTCCGTAGGACCGGGAAGAGGTGAGTTGCGCTCGGCGACATGGGGGGTTTCAGACAGCGGGGCACCCCCAATCAGTGATTCTATCATCAGTCCCAGGGGGTTTCACATCCTGTTTGAGTTTTGGTCCACTTTAATGATGGCTATTTTTAGACACGACAGAGCTCACAGTGCTAACTATTAGGATGGAAGTTTAAAATAAACTAGAATAAACAAGATGAGTCATTACGAAAAGTCTGCCAGCTACCCGCTGAGAGTTTCATTGTGTTATATTGTTACAACCAAGAAGCAAATCATTTATCTTAATTGTTTCTATTGTAATCAGCTGCAAAACTTTCTAAAGCAACCTACTATTGGAATGTAAATAGCTTACAGTGCAATGTGATATGTGCTTTGTGCGCAGTGCAATGTGATGGAAAAGACTGTAAAGATTGCCTCCTCTGTATCAAACACCCAGTCATTTTACATAAAATAACCGTTGGTCCACTCCAGGGGGCGCATCCTGAATGCTGGGTTCCCTCCTCGATTAAATCTTACCCTACTCTGCGCTCACCTGGCAAAATGCATCTGTATGCCCCCTTCTTGTCTTGCAAACTGAAAGCCAGAGAAGCATGGATTAAGGAAAGATTTACAGTGCTCACAAGGGGATGATTGATCAGTCGATCTGATCTCAGTGTCCCAATATGTAGCATTACAGTGATCCAATGGGGGACTGGGATATCTGGAGCCAAGACCGGATTATGAGGGGGACACAAGTCCCGGGGCCTCCACAACTTGCCCTGCAAAAGGGGCCTCCACCAACCTTTGGGTTATGGTCTGGTCCAGGAGGCTTTTCAGTCTTTGCTTTAACAGTGTGCGGGACCGGCAACAATGCTATCAGCTGGGCAATGCTTTTTTTGTTTTTTCAAATCTGCAACCAAAGCCACCACAGGGCAGGACACAGAGTCTAGAGCAGCAAAGCCGCCGCCAGCAACGCTACAGTGATGGGTGCAGAGCTGTCACTGCACATAAGCCACCAAGCACAGCCGCTGGCAGCTCAATGCAGGGAACCAGCCGGGCCACTACACTACCCCCCACCCAGAATGGCAGAGCAGGAGTTCCCGAGCAGCATGCACCCGCACAAGGGTGGCACAATGGACTCGATCTGACCTTCCAGGTAAGTAGGCGGGTGCCAGACAACCACCAATCAGTTACTTGGCTGGACTATTATTTTAAAGGAAAAAAAAACTGTATCTGGGGCCTCCACCACACTTAATCTGGCCCTATCTGGAGCCTACATGGCGAACTGACTCTGGGGGCCCACCGCACACTTGCAAGTATCACTGGCTTACTCAAGGCCCATGCAGAGAAACATTATGCCAACCTGTATTGCCTGTGTGTGTGCACTCGGATGCCACAAATATGATATGCAGGGCCGGATTAACGTAGGGGCGGACGGAGCTGCCGCTCCAGGCCCCTACGTCAAAACAGGCCCAGCAGCCTGCAAACACGGCCCGCATAGGCCGCCGGGCACCCGCTACAGAGCCTAGGGCGGAGCTTGCAGACGGAGCGGGCTGTGCCTGTGGGGATGAACTTCAACTTTAAAATTCATTGGTGGTTCAGTGAGAACCCTCCTCTATCCCTCCCTCCCCACCCCACCACCGCCTCCTGTCTGCTGGAGCGCCGCTCCTGTCAAAGAAGACAGGCGGCGGCTGCGAGCGGGCGGGGCCCCACTCCCCGCTCTGCCCCCTGCTCGCAGCCGCCGCCTGTCTTCTTTGACAGGAGCGGCGCACCAGAACGCGCACCCACCTCGTGCTGCCCACCCCCCTCCCCGCCGCTCGCATCCTCTACCGATGCAGGCCCCGCCCCACTACTCCCCCTGCCTCCCCCTGGCATCCTCCGCCGCACTCCTCGTCCTACCCCCCCTCGCATCCCCCACCCCACTACTCACCCTGCCTCCCCCATCGCATCCCCCGCCCCACTCCTCGTCCTACCCCCCCCTCGCAACCCCCACCCCACTCCTCCCCCCCCCCGCATACCCTGCCCTACCTCCATTCGCAGCTGCCACCTGTCTTCTGTTGGAGTGCAGGAGTTCGGGGGGCGTGGTCTCGCAGGCTTCAGCGCACATCAGGAGACCAGGTAAGTGGCCGCTCTCCTGTGGTACATCTCTTGTACAAATGGTGCTTTATGCTGTGCATTAAATTGCACGGCATAAAGCGCTGATTGGACAAGAGCTTGTGCATGCGAAGTGGGATTAAAGAAGGTTAAAGTGGACCAAAACCCAGGATTTTGACTATCCTGGGGTTTGGACTATCCTGGGTTTGGGATGCCCTACTATGTGAAACCCCAAAATCTCCCGCATCAACTTACCTCACTGCGGTCCTAGGGCGCATGCGCGGCCGCTCGTCCAATCAGCACACTCTGAGCCACTGAGCTATGCACGTCTGAGCGATGTCTTAGCTCAGCAGCTCCAAGCACGCTGGCCGTCGCATCTCGCACTTCCATCTAACAGGGAGCGTGACTGTGCCAGCCATTCACAAATGGCCGGCGCGGGCACGTGTCCTGCTAGAGGGATAGCGGGGATGCAGCCATTGGACTGGGATTAAGGTAAGTGTAGCGGGCGACCTGGGGGTATCACACAGCAGGGCATCCCAATTTTGGATGCCCCGCGGGGAGGGAATGGATCGGCTCAGGAATCTTATAGATTTCTGGCCGATCCAGCTGGGTTTTGGTCCACGTTAAGTCTTCGAGAGAGCTGGGAGTTTCATAGAGCGGGGCATCACAAATCTGTATGCCCCTGAGAAGGTACCAAAACCCAGGATAGTGAAATTCCTGGGTTTTGGTCCACTTAAAGCAGAACAAAACTGCAAGATGCTGGCCACTGTTGGGTTTTGTTCTGCTTTAAGGTGGACCAACACCCAGGATTTTGACTATCCTGGGTTTTGGTCCACTTCGGCGGGGCACCCCAATCGGGGGTGTCCCGCTCCCTGAAACCCCCCAGAAACCCCAAAAAACTCACCTCTCCCCGCTCCCACGTGACCGCGCCGTCCAATCCCCGCTGACGTCCAAGCGGGTCACAGGAACGTCAAAGCAGCTTCCGCCGCCGCCGCCTCCCACGCGTCACTCTCGGCGCCCGCGCCGGCCATTCACAGACGGCCGGCGCGTGCGCGCGCACGTCTAGAGGGGCGCGCAGGAGGCGGCGGCGGCGGAAGCGGCGGCGGATCAGGTAAGGGGTTTTTGGGGGGTTTCACCCCGCGGGACATCCCGATCTCGGATGTCCCGCGGTGTGGGAGGTGATCGGCCCGGGAATCTTATAGATTTCCGGGCCGATCACCCCTGGGTGTTGGTCCTCTTTAAGTGGACCAAAACCTAGCATAGTTTCTGGGTAGTGGACCAAAACCCAGGATTTGACTATACTAGGTTTTTGTCCTTTCCCCCAGGGCACCCCAATCAGAGATGCCAAGCGCAACTCGCCTCTTCCCGGTCCTCTGGTGCGGGCGCTCGTCCAATCAGAGCGCTTGGAGCCGCTGACATCACGCTGTCTAAGGCCAGCGGCTCTGAGCGCGCTGGCGGCCACATCCCCCGCTTTCCTCTAACAGGGAGCGTGCCCACGTCGGGCATTCACAAATGTCTTGCGCAGGCATGCGCCCTGCTAGAGGGATAGCGGGGATGCTGCTCACACATGTGCTGTTAGACCATGAAACAAGGTAAGTGTATGGTTTCACACTTCCTGATTTTGGATGCCCCGGGGGAGGGAATCGCACTGGGTTTTGATCCACTTTAAAGTGGAACAAAACCCACCAGCGACAGTCCTGGAATCTACAAGATCTAGTGTTTCAGCCCCGTAGAGAGCCCTGTGTGTTTACCAAAAAAGCTGCAGGTGTGACGTCACATGGGATAGGTGTTACAGTCTGGGGGGCATAGCGAACCCTCTACAACACCTCTTTGACACTCTGGGCCCCCCAAAAGCGAGTTGGTTCTTTTTTTTTTTTTTTAGCTAAATAACAAACTCTATGAAGATATGCAAATTTTTCATACACTAACATGTATTCAGCTATCCTGGTAATTTAATGTACATTAGACATGTGACAAATGCGCTTTGTGTTGCGTTTTCATTTTATATACTTTGATAAATAGGCCCGTCAAAATCTACAGCACCTGGCCCGGGATGCTCTTAATCCGGCCCTGTATATATATATATGTTTCGGTGATAAAGACCCATAAGGTGGTCCCTGAATGCAGGAGCCTACCAGGGGATTCCCATGTAACCATGTGGGCCAATCTGGACGCGTAGTGTCCCTAAACGTGTACAATACATGTTGTGCGGCATAACGTAGCACATTGCATCACAACTTCTTATGCATCACAATATCTTATTACCTGGTAAACCCTAATTGCTTACATGTCAGGTTCCCATATAACGTCTTCCAGCCATCAGAGCAGACTGTCCTCCAGGAGCCGGCGATGTAGGTCTGCAGCACCCCGTTCCTCCCGCTCAGTCTCACTGCAAAGTGACATAGAGGCTGTTATGAAGGGGGTGGTTCTGATCTATTATCTGTAAAGGTTTTCTTTAATCCAGGTGAACGTAGATCTGTAAGATCAAATCAAGGCAACTGGACTTGCTGTTTTATTTTCTTGAAAACATTTTGCTCTTCATCCAACTGGCTTTCCTAAATCAGCAGCTTGTATAGGAATCTGTCAGCAATCAGTAATAGCATACCTCCCAAATGTGCCTGATTTGGGGGGACTGTCCCTCTTTTGAATCCATGTCCCCCTGTCCCCCGTTGTTCTCATTTGTCCCTCTGTGAGGTGTAACATGCAGATCTGCAGCAATAAATGATTCATTTGCCTATTCAAAATGTGTGTTCTATTGTTGTAATTGTTACAACCTAATTCCTATTGATCTCAATGAGGGGGCGTGGCCTAATTTAACAACTGTCCCTCTTTCCCACCCTGAAAAGTTGGGAGGTATGAGAAATAGCTTCAATCCATAAACATTACGGAGGTTCTGCCAAATTTTTGTACAAGTCATTGTGCTTTGAGAAAGCCTGGCACATGACTAGCGAAACAAACAGCAAGTCCAGTTGCCTTGATCTATTCTTACAGATATGATTCTGATCAGAGGAGCAACTAAATGTGACAGGCCCTGGTACAGACATTAAATGGGGCCCCATCACGGCTCATACATTATTTTTGTCACTTTTACTGAAAAAGATAAAGCTGACCAACAGTCAAAAATGACCAGACCAACACACCAAACAGCACTCATATGCTTCCCTCCCCAGGGCAATTAAGATTGCGGCACGTAAAAATGAATTTACCTTTTTCTAACTCCTACTGTAGTACATTTTAGAAACAAAATGGTGGAATCTGCGGGCTGCCTGCAAACAGGAAGTGATGCTGGGACTTCCTGTTCCTGTTCATTGTCAGTCATGTCAGTTGAATCCAGGCAGGAGCATAGCTGAGATGCCTTTCTTTTCCAACTGTGCCAGGCTGTTGGTCTGGTTTAAGTTAAAGCGGAATAAAACCCAGGACGGCCCCTACTGGAATGTTAAAGATTATAGGGAAGATGCTGGCTCCCCCCCCCCCCCCCCCAGGCATCCCTTGCTGATGTAAACAACGGACGGCCACATCTCCGCATCTTTGGCCTGTGAGCATGCAACACATCGACCATTCTTTCTCCAATTGCTGAGACCCGGAAGGTAAACAGAGCCATTTACATATGCATGACAAACGGCTCTGATTGGATGAGAACCCACTCATGCACCGTAGGACTGGGTAAAGGTGAGTTTGTACAAGCATTCCGAGAGGTTTCACACAGCAGATCAGCCCAAGGCATGGAACAAGACCCGGGAGTCACAGGCTGGGAACAGGTGAACAAAACCACAGCCCAGAAACAGGTGAGCAAAGTCACAGGCCGGTAAGATGTGAGCAGAGTCACAGCCCGGAAACAGGTCATCTTCTCAACAAGGTTCAGCTACAGGAGGCACAGAGAAAAGTATAGAAATCTTCTGGCATCATGTTGCTGCCGGAGACATCCTTATAAAGGCAGTAGATTACTCTGATTGGTGCACACAATCAGCTGACAATTAGCACATGGATGATTATTAACCCCCATGTGTGGGGGGGCCATAATGTGGGTGTACCTCCGACAGGAGGGCATGTGAGTATGTAACTAGAAACAAATTGTCTACAATAGGGTCAATTCAGAGACCGGTGAGAAGCAAATTGTCATTTCCTTTCATTGTCTACCTTAGGGCTGAATTAAAGATCCTAATATGTTAATACAGCAGTCCTGTATAGACAGTCAGCTTTTCTCCCAAACTTCATAATAAAAGGACAGGTACAGTACAGTTAAAATACATAAACCCACATTCCATTATTACCACATCTCAGTTCATCATCTCCACTGGGGCAATCGTAGACCCCATCGCAGCGCCTAGATTGGTGAATACATATTGAGGAGGATTGGCAATGTATCTTCCCAGGGCAGGTGTAATGAACTAGAATTAGAAAGAAAACATATGTAAACAATACTATGCATTTTTTTTTAAAAGGTATAATGTCCCACTTAAACAGGCTACAACTGACTTTGCTACTGGTTTATTGCACACCTGAGGAGGGAATGCTAGGACAGTAGCACTTAACCAGCCTACAAGTGACTTTGCTACTGGTTTATTTCACACCTGAGTAGGGAATGCTAAGACAGTACAGTATAGGTATTTGAAGGTACCTTGCCTTCCTCCTTTGACCTCACTTTTCCTGGTTTCCACTGTACACATTTAATCATCTTATTATATCACAATCATATCAGATTCATCACCATAAATTCATATATTTTATTATGCATGTCTAGTGATTCACAGTTATTGATGGGTTTTGGCAAATCTAGATTCGACCCGGAACTTGTTGATAGACACCAGTTTACCCCATCCCAGATACCATTCAATTCATCGGGCATCCCACTCGCTGGTGCCTCCAGGTGATATGCTGGCCACCATGGAAACTGCTACAGGAGTCTCCTCAAACACTTAGCAGATTA
Source organism: Gastrophryne carolinensis (assembly GCA_027917425.1). NCBI lineage: Eukaryota > Metazoa > Chordata > Amphibia > Anura > Microhylidae > Gastrophryne > Gastrophryne carolinensis. Next base: position 500,149,631 of record CM051236.1, read on the forward strand.
ATAAAAAGTAAATAAATGAAAAAAAAAACTCAACTCTCAGTGTCTTCTGTTAGTGGTTAGACAGAGGTAGTAGAAGCAGCCACATAGAAAAAGAAGCAGACAGAAGAGTATATGACAGTGATGGAGGAGATAGAAACAATGTATTAGTGCAGGGAGAGGTAAGCCTTAATGTTCAAATATAGGTTTTACTATTCTAATACACCACAGAATGTTCTGTACAGGGCACAGTGTCAGACTGGCCCTGGTTGGCCCTAAGCATTGACCTAAAGCCACTATCAGGACAGTACAGCAGATCCATAACATGATGTTTCTTGATGTTTCTTGCCTGAAGTGTTCTTTTAGTTTATTTAATTAATAAACATTGTACTTTATTTTGCTCAAAACCATGATTAAGAGTGGTCATGAATTATTTTTTTATCTAAATGCATAGACAAGGATTCCAGGACTAGGCCCCGTCCTGGCTTACTGAATAGGACCCAGCATACCCACCACACCTCAAGTTTGATTTAAAACATCATTTTATTTAAGAAATCTTTAAAAAACTGTGATCAAAGATCACTCAAATCTATTTGTGTTACAGTCACGTATAAGACACGGTATCCACTTTGTTAAGTCATCTAATACATACATATACACATAGATCTGTATAGTGCTTAATAATGTTTCTAACAGACGGTACTCTATGAGATAGCTGGTTTATCTTACTGGTATGGTGATCGATAAAAGGGCAAACATGTTTCGCCAGATAGGCTTCCTCAGTGCCCTGATCTCCAAACAGTGCCTATCCTGGTTTTTGACCCTGGGAGGGGTTAGGGAAATACAACACATCAGAAAAAATGCATATAGAGACTACAGTTAAGCATTGGTAACAGCACCATCTACAACTGTCATAACTGTAATTTGCAGTGAATCTGACAAAAGTCCAAAAAAAAGCATTCAGAGACAGGCAGAAGCTGTTGCAAGGTATTGTATCTCCAACACCCCTTCTCAACAGCTGAGACTTATTCTTTTAAACCCAAGCCTGTAAGCCTGAGTGTCTTTCAGCAGTCAGGGGCTTAGTAAGGATACCTGCTGTCATATTATCAGTAGTGCAGAAAAGGTCCCTGCTCTTGGAGATCCTCAGTCTCAAAGTGCTGACTTAGGGTTTGCAGTATTTCTGCTTCACCCCTTTCTTGCTCAAAACAAACTAAGCGTTCACCCAAACAAATAAGCACATAAATCCATCTGTTTGCCAATGTCTTTGTGTATAAGCAGGGCTCTACATTACTCCTCTGAAAGTCCTCATGTGTAAGCACTTCATTTATTTTCATACTCCATGCTCTGGCAGCTTGCTTTGCTTGCGTATATACTCCCCTGGTGGTTGTTCCATGTAGATGTCTTCTGATAGCTCACGATGTATAAACGCTGTTTTCACATCAAAGCATTTCACTTGCATTTTCCTTGTGGTGGCTACTGTCAGCAAAGTCCTTATTGTAGCTTGTTTGACTACTGGAGCAAAAGTCTTATTATAGTCCTCTCCATATTTTTGAAAATATTCCTTGGCTACGGAGTCTTGCTTTGTATCGCTCCATGGTGCCATCTGCATTGTATTTGTATCTTAAATAGTCGTCTATCAAAGTCACTATGTACCTTTTGCCTCCAGTTGTAGGTGGGTTAAGGGGACCACATTCATTACTGTGAACTGGTCTTGAAGCTCAATTCTGACTGATTTTAGAAAGTGTTGCTCTTGTAGCTTTGGATTTGATACAACATTCATACTTAACAGTATCTTTTGCCAGTTTCCTTTGCCAGATATCTCTTTGCACTATGTGTGTCTGTGACCTAAATGTCATATGTGTATACCATCATTGTGTTTATGGTGCATAGTCTCACCTTCACTGTGTTGAGGTGCTATAGATGGTCATACAGCTTGACACACACTATGGTCTGTTTAAGTCACACATCCCCCCCCCCCCCCCCCCAGCAAGCCCACAACAGAGGACCGGACTTCCACTTTAAATTCGGCATCAGTGGGGAATTGACCCACTTGACCTTGTCCTATACTTAAATATTGGCCCACTGTTTCAACTACCTACACCAGGGGTCCTATGTGGCTCTCCAGTTGTTTTGCTAGACCAGAACATTTGTGGTGGTCACAATGTTGAAGCTGGATGATACATGGAGCCCTGGGCTTGGCATAGTCAATGTCATGCAGTGGTTAAATGCTGAGTTGGGTAGACAGGGAAATTGCTGCGTTTCAACCATCTTAAGTAATAAAAGCCAGTTTTAAGGCTTCCATATTGAGTTAGTAGGTCGCAGGGCATCTCAAATAGATATACCCTGGGGGGGGGGGGGAACCCTGCGTACATAAAGTTATATTTAAGGGCTAGATGTCGGCTCAAATGGAATGCATTCTCATTGGAGCAGGAGGGGTTAACATGCACACTTAAAGCGGACCAACAGTAAAAAAATGACTAAAATCAGACCAACACAACAAACAGTGCTCCTATGTATCCCTCCCCAGGGCAATTTAGATTGCTGAACATAAAAAATCATTTACCTTTTTCTAAATCCTGCTGTAGTGAATTTTAGAAACCAAATGGCGGCTTGTGCATTTACAGGCCATCTGCAAACAGGAAGTGCTGCTGGGCTTCCTGTTACTGTGCATTGTCAGTTATGTCAGTTGAATCCAGGCAGCAGCATGGCTGAGATGCTGGGAGAGGAAGCTCCTAAATGGCCGCTACCTTTTTTTGGTTCGTGCTGATCGAATTTTCCCTGAAATAAAAAAAAAAATGCCGGCATGGTGGGAGCGGGCAGACCGGCTACGCTGTCAGCGGGCGGCGGAATGCCTGCCCGCTCCCACCATGCCGGCTTTTTTTTAAAAAGCAAACACTTACCTGCATGGTCGGAGCGTGGAGGCCGGCGCCGCTCTCAGCTGTCATCAGAGGACGCATCATCAGAGGGCGCCTGAGAGCGGCGCCGGCCTCCACGCTCCGACCATGCAGGTAAGTGTTTGCTTTTTAAAAAAATGCCGGCATGGTGGGAGGCCGCCCGCTGACAGCGTAGCCGGCCTGCCCGCTCCCACCATGCCGGCACTTTTGCTTAAAAAAAAAATGCCCGGCATGGTGGGAGCGACAGCTGACAGCGTAGCCGGCCTGCTCGCTGGCACCATGCCGGCATTTTTGCCGGCATGGTGGGAGCGGGCAGGCCGGCTGCTACCGTGCCGGCGTTTTTGCCGGCAAGGTGGGAGCGGGCAGGCCGGCCCGCTGACAGGCGTAGCCGGCCTGCCCGCTCCCACCATGCCGGCATTTTTTTTTTCAGATGAGCGATTCGTGAAAGTTCTGTTTGGGCGAACCCGAATTTCTTGGGGAAATTCGACGAATCGCCCGAATCGAACTTTCAAGAAGTTTGCTCATCTCTACTGCTAACGTGCACCTCCCAGGTTAGTTATAAAATGGTCTGAGCGGCTGCCACCCCACCTTTGTTTCAATATAATATAATCACCGCCAATATGCACTACTGATATATCAAAGTACCAGTAAAAGTACAATAACCCAGCCAAAAAACAACACATATTCACATATATTAGGATGAGCGGCATCCAAAATAATTAAAATCTAACAGAACAAAAGTTAAAACTTACGAAGCAGATTTCAGCATTTAGTGTAAGTGATCTACTAGCGCTGGCTGGAGACAATCCATCGTTCTGGAAGACCCAAGTGTCTTTTTTTTTCACCTCGGAAAGGGAGAACTTGTTTTTTAAGACACTTTTATAAAGCCCGCTGGGCTGAACAACAGTTGCTTTGAACTGAACTTTGCATCTTGCAGAGAGACCCGAGGAAGATTAATGGCGGCTTAAATTGTACTGGGACTAGACGTGGCAACTCCTTGACACTGACTATTTAGCGAGTACAGCGAGTGCAGCAAAGTTATCGGCTGTAATGAATGTCTACTGTCCAATTAAGCCATTAATATAAGGATAAACAAGCTATCAAGTCATCGGCCATTCATTGCGCCCGCCAGACAATGAAGGTGAGGGAGGTCAGCCCGCTCTGCTTAATGAAAAAGAAGCCGCTAACTGTCTCTATTCTTTCTTTCAAGTGGCTTGTAAAACATTTAATCCTTGACAATTTAATGGAGACGGCCCTAAATAATGAATACCACTCACCAATCAGGCCCGCAGCAATCGCCAGAACAATCACGAGGACAACGGAGAGGACGATAATGAGATATTTTGCAGGGATAAAGGGATGGCACTTAGACGATTCATCACTTGCCTTGCTTTCTGTTAAGAGATCAACACAAAGTCTTCAGATGTGGAAGGCCGATGGACATTGATATCAACAGTCACGAGGGCTCATTCACACCTACGCAGGTTTTAAAACGTGTTGGTAAAATGAGACAAAAAACAAAATAAGGTAAAAAGTTATAAATTAACCACCTTACAGTCACAATAAAATTGGCGAAGCCCTCCTGAAAATGGCATGTTCTTCATTGCAGATCAACACAAAGGCTTCAGATGTGTGAGGCTGGTGGAAATTAATATCAATAGTCACAAGGGTCCATTCTTACCTAAACTCTTAAAAACCTATTTAGGTTCTGAAATGCATCAGATGGTAAAATTAAAAGAACATAAAAAGTGCCTCCCCACTGCTCTGGGTCACACTCCCCTGCCCAATCCATTACTCTCCATCACTCCAAGCCTTTCAAAGTGCCCTCAAAACTCACCTCTTTAGACAAGCATATAACCATATAAGGTAAGCCTATAATCTTTAAGATTCGCAGGCCGGTTGATTCCCTCCCCCCGGGGCATCCAAAAATGTGTGAAACCCCCCAGGTTGCCCAACATTTACCTTGTTTCCTGGTCCAATGGCGCATGTGTGAACCACGGGCGTATCACCGATACCCCTCTAGCAGGGCGTGTGCCTGAGCCAGGCATTTGTGAATGTTCGCCGCAGACACGCTCACTGTTAGAGGAAAGAAGGGGATGTCAGCGGCTCCGAGCACGCTGCGTACGAGCGGCTGTGTAAGCGTCGTTGGATCGGGAAAAGGTGAGTTGCGCTTGGCGATCTGGGGGGTTTCACACAGCGGAGCACCCCCGGTCGGGAAAGGACCAAAACCCAGGATAGTCAAAATCCTGGGTTTGGTCCACTTTAAGGGTACAAAGATTGAGGCACCTGTTTTTTTGTCGGGGGGGGGGGCAATTATGGAGGCCCTCAATAAGGGATTCTTTTGACAGGGCCACCATCTAAAATTGTTAGGCCCCATACAGCTTCAATGTCAGGGAAATCTGGGTATTAATCTTACACAGACTTCTACACATGTGACAATAAATAATATGGATGGTACAGAGCAAATAGTTCCTGTCAGGTAGGGTGACATTGACAGAACCTTTAAGTAAGATGAGGATGGACCTGTGATCTTTGTATTGAAATGTCACATTGGGTGGAGTTGCCCTTTAACCAGCAAGGCACATTGAATGTGATGCAATAAATCCCATAGACAGCAGTGCTCGCTGCATGCCGGCGCAGTCTTTGCTGAACAGTCACCGGCCCTGGCAGTGCATTTTTCTCCAATAATTAGGAAGAGGAGCCGGCAGGACAGATGGGGAGGGATCCAGGAGTCAGCCGTTCTCTTTCCCTCTGGCCAAATTACAAGTTTAAGCAAATGAACATCTGCATATTGAAACCCTCCAGATTAGAGGACAATAAAACTCGGCAGCTGGAAAATTAATGGCGAGCAATTTAAGCCTGGCGCTCTATTCCCCGAATCTAAATAAAAACACATTCTGTATTTATAGCCGTCAGGTTCATCTCGCAGGATGGGGGATACGAGCGGCTCTATTCTCTTTTTACGTAAATAGTAAAGTCATTTGGGGAGGAAGTTGTCCTAAAGTTCTTTCAAGGTTATGTAAGCTAATTTTAGTGGAAGGCTCTACCTAAAGCGGAACACAAATCACAATACTATTCTGGTTTTTGTATAACTGAAAATGGGCTAGAGTCATATGGGTAGCAAAGAAAGTGCCTCCAACTTGCACCAAAAGGTATCCAACCTCTGAGGAACACTGTATCAATTAACAGAGCAGACAGGTCACTTTTAGAGAGACCCATGTTATTATGCTAATTTTAATGGAAGGCTCTACCTAAAGCGGAACTCAAATCACAATGCAATTCTGATTTTTGGATAGCAGAAATAGGTTAGAGCCATATGGGTTGTGTGTAGGGATGAGCGAATCGATCCGGACGAACCCGGATTCGATCCGAATTTCAGGAAAAATTCGATTCGGATCGAATCCGAATTTCCCCGCGATTCGATCGCTCGAAGTTTTCCTTTAACATCAATTCATTTACATTTACAGGCATTCTAAGATGGCGGACGGGACATGTCTGGACATCTATCCCGCGCCAGTGCAAGCTGGGGCAGTCACATGCAGCCTATCAGCAGCCAGCAAGCCCGGTGACGTCACAGCACTATTTAAGTCGGCCATCTTGCTTTTCCTTCCTCATTTCTCTATTGCATTCGTGAGAGACAGAACGCTGTGTAGCTGAGGGAGAGAGGCAGTTAGACAGGCAGGGACAGACAGGGACAGGCTGGAGACAGGCAGGAGACAGACAGGAGACAGACAGGAAGTCAGCGAAAAACAGGGAAAGGTAGCAAAAATCGGAAGCTGTCACAGGGAGATTATTTTTTTTTTTTTTCATCCAGCCTGAGTGTTACTAGCTGGCTGACAGGCTTTGTTAGCGTTTTCAGGCTGCTTATACTAACTAACTGTGCATATATACTGAACTGATCTTAAGTCTGCTGTGAGGCATCCCATTCTGTGACTACACCAGCCTCTGTTTAAGACCATATAACCATTTGCACTTATTCTAATTGAAATTAGGCCTGATAAAGACACTTTTGCTGGGCATAGCACTACTGGACCCTGCCAGGTCCACTTCTTTTTTGGGGCATCCCATTCTGTGACTACAGCAGCCTCTGTTTAAGACCATATACCATTTGCACTTATTATAATTGAAATTAGCCCTGATAAAGACACTTTTGCTGGGCATAGCACTACTGGACCCTGCCAGGTCCACTTCTTTTTTGGGGCATCCCATTCTGTGACTACAGCAGCCTCTGTTTAAGACCATATAACCATTTGCACTTATTATAATTGAAATTAGGCCTGATAAAGACACTTTTGCTGGGCATAGCACTACTGGACCCTGCCAGGTCCACTTCTTTTTTGGGGCATCCCATTCTGTGACTACAGCAGCCTCTGTTTAAGACCATATAACCATTTGCACTTATTATAATTGAAATTAGCCTGATAAAGACACTTTTGCTGGGCATAGCACTACTGGACCCTGCCAGGTCCACTTCTGTTGTGGCATCCCATTCTGTGACTACAGCAGCCTCTGTTTAAGACCATATAACCATTTGCACTTATTATAATTGAAATTAGGCCTGATAAAGACACTTTTGCTGGGCATAGAACTACTGGACCCTGCCAGGTCCACTTCTTTTTTGGGGCATCCCATTCTGTGACTACAGCAGCCTCTGTTTAAGACCATATAACCATTTGCACTTATTATAATTGAAATTAGCCTGATAAAGACACTTTTGCTGGGCATAGCACTACTGGACCCTGCCAGGTCCACTTCTGTTGTGGCATCCCATTCTGTGACTACAGCAGCCTCTGTTTAAGACCATATAACCATTTGCACTTATTATAATTGAAATTAGCCTGATAAAGACACTTTTGCTGGGCATAGCACTACTGGACCCTGCCAGGTCCACTTCTTTTTTGGGGCATCCCATTCTGTGACTACAGCAGCCTCTGTTTAACACCATATAACCATTTGCACTTATTATAATTGAAATTAGCCTGATAAAGACACTTTTGCTGGGCATAGCACTACTGGACCCTGCCAGGTCCTCTTCTTTTTTGGGACATCCCATTCTGTGACTACAGCAGCCTCTGTTTAAGACCATATAACCATTTGCACTTATTATAATTGAAATTAGGCCTGATAAAGACACTTTTGCTGGGCATAGCACTACTGGACCCTGCCAGGTCCACTTCTTTTTTGGGGCATCCCATTCTGTGACTACAGCAGCCTCTGTTTAACACCATATAACCATTTGCACTTATTATAATTGAAATTAGGCCTGATAAAGACACTTTTGCTGGGCATAGCACTACTGGACCCTGCCAGGTCCACTTCTTTTTTGGGGCATCCCATTCTGTGACTACAGCAGCCTCTGTTTAAGACCATATAACCATTTGCACTTATTATAATTGTAATTAGGCCTGATAAAGACACTTTTGCTGTGCATAGACTTACTGCTGCCTGCCAGGTGCACTTCTGTTGGGGCATCCCATTCTGTAACATACCATACCCCTCTTTATTTACACTAAGCAGCTCTCTTATTTACACTAAGCAGGCCTGTTGGAGGCTGAGTGTTACTGCTCACTTTTGGTGTGCATTATATTCTGTTTCATATAGACCCACCGCTGCCCGGGGGTTCTTAAAATATCACCTACTACCACGCCAGTTAGACTATGTCGGGCAGACAAGTGCCTGGAAGTGAAAAGAGGAGTGGCAGAGGCCAAGATTCCGCAGGCAGAGCTCGCATCAGACTGGGGGCCAGTAGCAGCAGGAGTCACGCTGAGAGACCTAATCTGCCAGTATCTGCTAGCGGTCGGGTCTCCACCAGTAACGCATCTGCCGTGGTAGATTGGTTGACGCGCTCATCAACAACATCATCACAACTTACGTCTGAGACCCCCAGTCTAGGGTCGGTAGGTTCCTCTGACACAACCCTGAGTTGGCATGCCCCGAGAGCAGTCCCTGTCCTCCCATTGCCTCTGGCCTACGCCGTTCCCTCCCCCAGTGACGTATCCTATGCTTTGGGTTCAGCTCCACTCTTTAGTGAGGAGGACCATCAGATAGAGGACAGTCAGCAGCTACTGCCCAGCCAAGAAATGGAGGTGGCTTCTCTAGCTAGGCAGACAAATAGTGATGTGGACAGTGTCGTGGGTGCTGCGAGTGTTCCAGCTCCTGCGCCAGACACTGTTGACGAATCCACGAACATCAGTGACGTACAGCCACAACTCGTGATGATGATGATGACGATGAAGCCGATCGCACTTGGGAGCCGGGTGATGAAGGGGCTTCATCGTCATCATCAGGAGAAGAGGGGCGCAGGTTGCCCCGGAGTCAGCAGCTGAGGCAGCAAGGTGGTAGCAGTCAGCATGGGGGCACAATTCCAAAGACTGGAGCCGGCCGGGGCCGAGGCCGGGGTAGAGCACCTGCTGTGCGGCAGTCTACCTTATCGGGAGGTAGTGGAGCAGGGGTTCCTGGAGTTGGCAACAGCAGCATTGAATCAGTGAGGCCAGGGGGTGGGAAAAGTAGCTACTCGGCAGTGTGGCAGTTTTTCCTGAAGCATCCGCAGGAGGGTAACATGGCCACATGCAAGATATGTAGGCAGAAGGTGAAGCGTGGCCAGGGTCCAAATGTTGGCACCACGGCCCTGCGTCAACATATGATGCGTCACCATAAAGCGACCTGGGAGAACCGAGGCTCCCAAGGGGTGGTCCAGTCTGCTTCCTCACCAAGTGAGCTCCCAATTTCTGCCAGCCAAGGCTCCAGCACCTCAGCCGAAGGCAGCTGTGCGTCATACCCATCCTCTGTCGCTCCTGCTCCTCCTCCTCCTCCTCCAAGTCATGCATCCCGCCAGCAATCCATCAGCGAAGCCATGTCCAAGAGACAGCAGTATGCGCCCACTCATCCTACGGCGCAGAAGCTGAATGTGCTCCTGTCCAAGTTGCTGGTGCTGCAGTCGCTCCCTTTTCAGGTGGTGGAATCTGCACCTTTCAGAGAACTGATGGCTTGTGCCGAGCCGGGGTGGAGAGTCCCAAGCCGTCATTTCTTTGCCAAGAAGGCAGTACCAGCGCTGCACACTTTTGTTGAACAGAAGGTGGGCCAGTCCTTGAGCCTGTCGGTGTGTAGCAAAGTGCATGGCAGCGCCGACATCTGGAGCAGTAACTACGGTCAGGGGCAGTACATGTCGTTTACGGCCCACTGGGTGAATGTGGTCCCTTTGCAGCAGCAGCAGCAACTTGGACAGGTCACGCCGCTTCGGCCTCCGCGCTCCCTGCCCGTTGGGCCTGTGACACCGTGCGACTCGGCCTCCTCATCCTCCGCCATCTCCTCACCCTCCACTGTAGGCTCAAGTCTCAGTGCCCCTCCAGTCTACCATGTGTGCAGGGCACGGAGGTGTCACGCAGTGCTTCACATGGTTTGTCTTGGCGAACGGAGTCACACAGGGGAGGAACTGCTTAAATGTATTCATCAGGAAATCCAAACATGGCTTACTCCAAGAAAACTTAAAATGGGAATCATGGTTACCGACAATGGGAAGAACATTTTGTCTGCGCTGCGCCAAGGAAGCCTGACCCATGCCCCCTGCATGGCTCACGTCTTCAATCCGGTTTCTGAAGTGTTCCCCCCATCTGCAAGACATCCTAAGAACTTCAAGGAAACTTTGCATGCACTTCAGCCACTCATACACCGCCAAACACACCCTTCTTGAGCTACAGCGTCAGAATGGTATCCCCCAACATAGTCTGATTTGCGATGTTTCCACCCGTTGGAATTCCACCCTTCACATGTTGGACCGATTATATGAACAGAGAAAAGCCATCACGGATTTCCTGATGATCCAAGCAGATAGGGGGACTCCCCTGTGTAACTTCAATGTCAACCAGTGGCAGCTCATACGTGACACCTGCCATTTGCTCAGGCCCTTTGAGGAAGCCACTTTATTTATCAGTCGGCAGGATTACGGGATGAATGACGTGATTCCACTGCTTCATGTACTACAGCACATGTTGGAAACCATGGCTGGTCAGGGCACTGGAGACATGGCGTTTACATCTTACGGCCACATGAACCCCGTTGGAGCTGAACTGGAGGAGGAGGAGGAAGAGGAGGAGGAGGAGTTGCCCAGCGAAACACAGTTTAGGCTTGGCGAAATGGCTGGTTTATCTAGTCAGCGGACAGGAGAGGAGGAGCAGGAGCAGCCAGAGGAGCTAGAGGTTTTTGAGGAAGGCGAGACAGAGGACCCGGGCACACCGTGGCAGTATGCAGTGGAGATGGAGACAGGTAGTCCATCCGAGTCACTTGCGCAAATGGCACGAAGCATGCTCACGTGCTTGCGTAGTGACCCCAGAATTGTTTCCATCTGTCGGCGGGATGACTTCTGGCTGTCCACCTTATTGGACCCTCGCTTCCAGCACAAAATGGGGGCATTTTTTAAACCCACCGAGAAGGAGGACAAACTCAACTACTACAAAGACATTCTACGTAGGCAGTTGGCCGATGCCTATCTGCGCCATGGTCCATACTCTCGCAGGTCTGACTCGAGGGGACCTCTGCGCTCACCTTCCACTGCCATGGCCGCTGGGGGGGTTGGCAGGAGCAGCAGCAGCAGCTCCATCAGCAGCAGCAGCCTCAGTCTTCAGTCGCTAATGAGTAGCTTTCTACACCCGCATAGTGAGGCTACTCATGAGCAGCAGGAAGACCTGGAGCAGGACCTCAACCAGCAGGTCATGTCATACTTTGACATGACCATGCCAACACACCTTGAGGATCCGCTGGACTTCTGGGCAGCCAAACTTGATTTGTGGCCGCAACTAGCAGAGTTTGCCCTGGAAAAGCTGTCCTGCCCGGCAAGTAGCGTGCCATCTGAGCGGGTGTTTAGTGCGGCGGGGGCCATAGTTACGGTGAGGAGAACTCGTCTGTCAACTAAAAATGTGGAGAGACTCACCTTTGTCAAAATGAATCGGGGATGGATCAGCCAGGATTTCCACCCACCAATGCCTGATGCATGCGACTAGATTCAGCATGGTGCCACGTTTTACACTTTCCAAATGGTGCAAAACATATTTATGTCTTTAGGCCATTTTTTGGGCTCCTGCTGCTGCTGCTCCAGGGTGTGATTCATCCAATTTTTGGGCTCCTGAAGCCAACTCCAGTGTATATTTGGGCTCCTGCTGCTGCTGCTGCCAACTCCAGGGTGTGAATCATCCAATTTTTGGGCTCCTGAAGCCAACCCCAGGGTCTCTTTAAAGAAATATTTGGGCTCCTGCTGCTGCTGCTGCCAACTCCAGGGTGTGATTCATCCAATTTTTGGCCTCCTGAAGCCAACCCCAGGGTCTCTTTGAAGTAATGTTTGGGCTCCTGCTGCTGCTGCTGCCAACTTCTGCCAACTCCAGGGTGTGATTCATCCAATTTTTGGGCTCCTGAAGCCAACTCCAGTGTATATTTGGGCTCCTGCTGCTGCTGCTGCCAACTCCAGGGTGTGAAACTGTAAGGCGCCGGACACCCGTCTCTCTTAAGCCAGGTAATCCCCAATCTCCACCGCCTCTTCTGCCTTTAGACAAGTCCCCGCTCGCAGGAGACGCGGAATGTGCCTCTCCAGACTCGGTTACCCCCAGGACTTAGATGGCGCAAAGATTACTGGCTTAAGGTGGAGACGGATGAATGGCGGGGTATCCCGAATACGGATGCCGGAATGTGAATGGGATTACAGGTGGAGAATCCCACAGAGAGGTCCAAATACAAGCCGAGGTCAAGCCGGGTGGTCACAGAGCACGGTATCCAAGGGGTCAAGCGAAGAATAGTCAAAGCAAGCCGAGGTCAAGCCGGGTGGTCACAGAGCGCGGTATCAGAGGGATCAGACAAAAGCGAAGTCAGGACAGGCCAAAAGGTCAGGGCGGGCAGCAGGCAAGGATGGTCAAAGACGAAGCCGAGTTGAAACTAACGAAGCAGACTAGTAAGCGCACCCTATTCACCAGAGGCTATAACAGGCACTGGAAAATGGGGCAGCACAGTAATAAAGGGAAAACTGACCAATGGGAAGGGGGACCTAGTGATAGAGAGGGAAGTGTGCTGATTGGTGCAACTTTGAACAATACCCAATAGGAGCGGTTCCAGGGACTGGACCGCCCAGGCCAGACAGGCAATCCAGTCCCTGGGCCCGTCTCCCATCTGGAACCACAGAATTGGACAAGTTAAACTTGCCCCCGGCGGATGCGCTGGGAGCAGCGCCGCCGGGGGGCATAAGCTAATCGTGGTCGCGCGCGCCCCCGTGATTGGCCGGGCGCGCTCCCACCCAGGGAAGGCACAGCCGCGCCGGACGAAGAAGTGGAGGGGCCGCCTGCCCCCACCGCACGATCTGTAGCGGGACCGCAGCGCCCCGCCGCCGCACCCAGAGCCTGACAGCGGCGCCCAGGAGCAGCAGACTGACGGGGCCGCCGCAAGACAGGAAGCTGCGACCCGCCGGATGACGCGCCGCGGGACCGAGGACGGGAGGCAGGTAAGATTCTTACATTACCCCCCCCCGAGGAGGGGCCACCGGACCCTCCAACCTGGGTTTCTGAGGATTCTCCTTATGAAATTTCTTCACCAACCTCCGCGCATGAACCTCCCTGGCCGGAACCCATGATCTTTCCTCAGGACCGTAACCCTTCCAATCAATTAAATACTGAAGGGAATTTCAGTAACCTCAAATTGACATTTTTTCAATTTGGCAAATAAATGATTCTCCCTGAGCTTTTGTAAAACCAGACGAACATGTTTACGATGTTCTGATAGCGAGGAGGAAAAAATCAGAATATCATCCAAGTAAACTACCACAAAACGACCCAAGTATTCCCTAAAGATTTCGTTCACAAAATCCTGAAAGACAGCGGGAGCGTTGCACAAGCCAAATGGCATCACCAGGTACTCATAATGCCCCTCGTGGGTATTAAAAGCTGTTTTCCATTCATCTCCTTGCCGAATCCTAATAAGGTTATAAGCCCCGCGGAGATCTAATTTGGAAAACACTTGGGCCCCAACCACCTGAGTAAACAGCCCATCAATTAAAGGCAGAGGATACTTATTTTTAACCGTTATTTTATTCAAACCCCGGTAATTGATACAGGGACGGAGTCCCCCATCTTTTTTCTCGACAAAGAAAAACCCTGCTCCTGCCGGGGAAGAGGAAGCCCGTATAAAACCCTTCTTTAGGTTCTCTGCGATATACTCCCGCATGGCAAGGTTTTCGGCTCGTGTTAAATTGAAGATTTTCCCCCTAGGCGGCATAGTACCCGGAAGGAGCTCGATGGGGCAATCCCAAGGTCTATGGGGGGGCAGTTTATCAGCCGCTTTTTCGGAAAATACATCAGAAAAATCTAGATATGGGCTAGGCACTTCTTCAGGGGATAATTGAGTGGCTCGCACTGGAAGTTCCAGACAGGAATGAAAGCATTGAGGGCCCCATTTAACTATTTGCCTAGTTACCCAATCAATTTGGGGATTATGCTTCTGTAGCCAAGGTAACCCAAGAACTAGAGGGGTAGAAGGCATTTTTAGAACTAAAAGGGAAATTGATTCAGAATGCCCCGCTCCCACCCTAAGTAAGACTGGTGGGGTTTTATATTGAACGAGCCCCCCCGCGATTGGTGTGTCATCAATGGCAGAGACCCGAATGGCTACAGGAAGGGACTGGAGCGGAATTCCTAGACTTTGAGCTAAACCAAAGTCAAGGAAGTTCCCAGCTGCTCCACAATCTAAGAGAGCTTCCAAATTTATACTCTCTAGGTCAATTTTTACCTGGACCGGAATCACAAATGGAGACAATACATGAGGAGATACCTTACAGCCTAGGTGGGTCCCCCCGATCCCCCCTAGGCTCTGAAGTTTCCCGACGGCTTCTTGGTACAGGCTCTGACCATGTGTCCTATTCCGCCACAGTAAAGGCATAGACCCTCTGACAAGCGCTGACGTCTCTCAGCTTCAGTGAGCCTGGTTGCGCCCAGCTGCATAGGCTCCTCAGAGGAAGGCAAGGCTGGGACTTCGGCTCTCAAGCTGGAGTCGGGATGTGACCCTTTTTCCAGGGGTCTCTCCCGCAGACGTCGGTCAATGCGTATGGCCAAATGCATAGTTTCGTCCAAGGTTTGAGGAACTGGATAGTTCACTAGAATGTCCTTGATGGAGTCAGACAAGCCTAGCCTGAACTGACCGCATAACGCCGGGTCGTTCCAACGCGAATCGACCGCCCATCGTCGAAACTCCGAACAATATTCCTCGGCTGGCCGACGTCCTTGGCGTAAGGTGCGGAGCTTTGCATCTGCTGTGGCCCCTCTGTCAGGATCATCGTATAAAATCTCCATAGCTGAGAAGAAGTATCCACGGAAAGACGTGCCGGATCCTGGGGCGACAGACTGAAGGCCCATGATTGGGGATCCCCTTGGAGGAGGGAAATGACCAGACCCACGCGCTGCTCCTGTGACCCGGACGAGACTGGTCGAAGTTGAAAGTAGAGCTTGCACGAATCCCGAAAATTGGCAAATTTGGCTCTGTCTCCAGAAAACTTCTCTGGAAGTGGAATTTTGGGTTCCACTGGTGATGCGGCCGAAGCCCCTTGAGGGCTGGTGTTGATAGGAGCTGGACGGTTCTCCTGGGCCGCCACGCCGCCACGCTAGGTGCTCCACAGCCGCGGTTAAGGCCTGCACCTGCTCCAATATCTGGTCCATTCTTTTTGGGCCCGTTATACTGTAAGGCGCCGGACACCCGTCTCTCTTAAGCCAGGTAATCCCCAATCTCCACCGCCTCTTCTGCCTTTAGACAAGTCCCCGCTCGCAGGAGACGCGGAATGTGCCTCTCCAGACTCGGTTACCCCCAGGACTTAGATGGCGCAAAGATTACTGGCTTAAGGTGGAGACGGATGAATGGCGGGGTATCCCGAATATGGATGCCGAAATGTGAATGGGATTACAGGTGGAGAATCCCACAGAGAGGTCCAAATACAAGCCGAGGTCAAGCCGGGTGGTCACAGAGCGCGGTATCCAAGGGGTCAAGCGAAGAATAGTCAAAGCAAGCCGAGGTCAAGCCGGGTGGTCACAGAGCGCGGTATCAGAGGGATCAGACAAAAGCGAAGTCAGGACAGGCCAAAAGGTCAGGGCAGGCAGCAGGCAAGGATGGTCAAAGACGAAGCCGAGTTGAAACTAACGAAGCAGACTAGTAAGCGCACCCTATTCACCAGAGGCTATAACGGGCACTGGAAAATGGGGCAGCACAGTAATAAAGGGAAAACTGACCAATGGGAAGGGGGACCTAGTGATAGAGAGGGAAGTGTGCTGATTGGTGCAACTTTGAACAATACCCAATAGGAGCGGTTCCAGGGACTGGACCGCCCAGGCCAGACAGGCAATCCAGTCCCTGGGCCCGTCTCCCATCTGGAACCACAGAATTGGACAAGTTAAACTTGCCCCCGGCGGATGCGCTGGGAGCAGCGCCGCCGGGGGGCATAAGCTAATCGTGGTCGCGCACGCGCGCGCCCCCGTGATTGGCCGGGCGCGCTCCCACCCAGGGAAGGCACAGCCGCGCCGGACGAAGAAGTGGAGGGGCCGCCTGCCCCCACCGCACGATCTGTAGCGGGACCGCAGCGCCCCGCCGCCGCACCCAGAGCCTGACAGCGGCGCCCAGGAGCAGCAGACTGACGGGCCGCCGCAAGACAGGAAGCTGCGACCCGCCGGATGACGCGCCGCGGGACCGAGGACGGGAGGCAGGTAAGATTCTTACAGAATCATCCAATTTTTGGGCTCCTGAAGCCAACCCCAGGGTCTCTTTAAAGTAATATTTGGGCTCCTGCTGCTGCTGCTGCCAACTCCAGGGTGTGATTCATCCAATTTTTGGGCTCCTGAAGCCAACTCCAGTGTATATTTGGGCTCCTGCTGCTGCTGCTGCCAACTCCAGGGTGTGATTCATCCAATTTTTGGGCTCCTGAAGCCAACCCCAGTGTCTCTTTAAAGTAATATTTGGGCTCCTGCTGCTGCTGCTGCCAACTCCAGGGTGTGATTCATCCAATTTTTGGGCTCCTGAAGCCAACTCCAGTGTATATTTGGGCTCCTGCTGCTGCTGCTGCCAACTCCAGGGTGTGAATCATCCAATTTTTGGGCTCCTGAAGCCAACCCCAGTGTCTCTTTAAAGCAATGTTTGGGCTCCTGCCCCTCATAGTGATGCCACTTCAACTCTCTTGAATTCAATTGTGCCGCTCTGCGATTCTATTAGCGATGCCTCTGATCTGCATGTGATATTTCTTCAAAGTATTATTTAACTAACCCAGCACGCATCCTGTGCGTGTTACAGCAAGGCAGAATGGTTTACAACCCTATTGAGGCTCTAGGAGGCTCAGAAATAGCCGTTTTTAATAGCGATTCGTCGCGAATTTATTCGGGTCGAAACGATTTTTGTCGGAAAATTCGGCGAATCAGTCGAATCGAATTTTTCAAAAGTTCGCTCATCTCTAGTTGTGTGTTCTGGTTCCTGGAAAACAACAAAAGTAGCTAAATGCCTCCAACTTGCACCAAAATGCCATCCAACCTCTGAGGAACACTGTATCAATTAACAGAGGAAACAGGTCACTTGGGGAGAGACACATGTTACTATGTTAATTTTAATGGAAGGCTCTACCTGAAGCAGAGCTCCAACCACAATGCTGTTATGGTTTTTGAATAGCAGAAATAGGTTAGAGCTATATGGGTTTTGTGTTCCTGGTTCCTGGAAAGCAATTTTTATTTAATGCATAGATGGCCATTGTATGCTTACGCACACATAGGAATTCGTCCTCCACATTTAACCCATCCGTGTGAGTGCACACATGCTCCTAATTACGGCGCACAGGGAGCAGTTGGGGGGTTAGGTGCCTTGCTCAAGAGCGCTTCAGCCATGTCCTAGGACCAGGAGAGACCCATGTTATTATGTTAATTTTAATGGAAGGTCCTACCTAAAGCGGAGCTCAAGTCACAATGCTGTTAGGGTTTTTGGGTAGCAGAAATTGGTTAGAGCTATATGGGCTGTGTGTTCCTGGTTCCTGGAAAGCAACAAAAGTGCCTCCAACTTGCACCAGAAGGCCATCAAGCCTCTGAGGAACACTGTATCAGATGGAACAAGTCACTTGGGGATAGACTCATGTTTTGTATGCTAATTTTAATGGAAGGCTTTAACTAAAGCAAAACTCAAATTGCAGGTTTTGTCATGGTGGAAATAGGTTGGAGCCATTTGTGTTGTGACTTTTCTGTCCTGGAAAGCATCAAAAGCAGCTAAATGCCTCCAACTTGCACCAGAAGGCCACCAAACCTCTGAGGAACACTGAATCAATTAACAGAGGGATCAAGTCACGTGGAGGCTGATTCATTACTAACGCCAGGTATTGCCAGATGAGTGTCTGTATAGCGGCACTTAGAGCGACCGCTAGTAGACGCTGTAAGTGGGTATTGGGCGTTGTAACAGAGCGTTGCAGTCGCTGTAGTAACCTGGCCAGCATTGATGAATGTGATGTATGTTGGGCGCTTTAACAATAGTACAGCTCTGCAGCGAGCGAGTGGTAATGCCAGCTCCGTGCATCTGGCACTCGGAGCTCAACACCATATTCAAGAAAAATCTACACACACACAGCATCGTCGTTCTAAAGCTGGGCTCTGTAGCATAGAGCGCCGGACGCTGTGTGATTAAAGTTTGTTTTTGAACACATATCCACCAGTAACAAAGCGAAAACACATGGAATGACATTGTTTTAACACTGTGACATTAACACTTTAGTGCCAGATCTGTAAATGCAATTCTGCATACAAATATAAAACAAAAAAAAAATATATATATATATATATATATATATATATATATATATATATAATAAAATTTGGATTGTGTTCTCCTCATTCCTGGAAAGCAGCGAATGCACAATACAGTATATTTAGAGATATGCTTGCACACCCATGGAAAAAAAGGCTAGATACACTGTATACATACATAGACTTGTATAGTTGGGTGCTAATTTCCAATTGGAACATTTCCCTGTGGTTCTTAAAGCGGAATTCCAGCCACAATATACATTTTTGTTAGTTATGCCTAAGCAGTGAAAGCAGCCAGATGCCTCCAACTTGCACCAGAAGGCCATCAAACCTCTGAAGAACTCTTTATCAATTAACAGAAGGTAGAAGTCGCTTAGGGAGGTCCCATGTTTTGTATGCTAATTTTAATGGAAGGCCTTACCTAAAGCGAAACTCAAATCATAGGTTTTTGTGATTTTGTGAATAACACTGGCAGCGGGAGAGAACATTCTACATTAATTGCAGACATAGATATGTTATATTATGCAAAAGGTCCGTTGTTTAATCTGGGCTAATTTGAAAACATTTTGAAATGGACTTCCACATTATTCTCTTAGAGGTTAGACATTGGCATATAATGTGTTAGAGATAGAGAAGAAAAAGTCTCCCCTTAAAGCGGAACAACAGACTTCAGAAAGAATAGATCAATTTAACCCCTCCACAGGTCACTGATTACCTATCGGATGTTGGTGATCTGCGGTTTGTCAGCATCCTGTTGTTTTTCAACTCCCCCGCTGGCTTAGCTGTCTGTTAGCCGTCCATGAGTGATGCATGTTCTCTAGCCAGAGCTCGAAGCCAGGACTAATGCAGCCACAAGCCTCGCAATATTTTGTCTCCTCCCATCGTAAGCAATGGAGCAGACACTGCGCATGCGCAACATTGTTGAAAGAAGAGGCAACCTGGCGCTGTCCATCGGCAGGCTCCCGGGGATAGACAGACAGATAGACTCATCAAGCGAGATGAGCGCAGATAGCCCAATATGTGAACTGTAGGGGGAGGGGAGCAAACAGGAGACGTTTGGGGAGCTTTTATTGGCTCCCACATCCACCTGATGTTTCTGTTTAAACTATGGTGACATTTTGCAGTTTTGAGGTTCACTCAAAAGACAAATTGGTATAACAAACTGAAACAGCTATGGCACCCTAGACATCAAATAATGCAGGACTTTTTTATGTTTCACGTTCCATAGGCAGCAGAAATGTAGCACCCCAACGTGCAAAGCCATTTGTATGCAGTCGGGGGGGGGGGGGTGAGGGAAGAAGGTGCGGTGGAAATAGATGCGCTTGCTCAGAAATGGAACTATCACCTTGCTTATGCTTTTCCACCCTTCATAATCCTGCCTCATGTGATCCAGAATGTGGCTCAGGAAAAGGTGAAGGTAGTACTCATCGCTCCTTATTGGCCAAGAAGAGTATGGTTTGCAGAATTGACCAAGATGGCAATAAAGGGTCCATGGAATCTGTCAGAAGTTCCAGATATCATCCATCAAGAATCCATTCTGCATCCAAATCTGTCAAGGCTGACAGCATGAAACCTGAGAGGTCACTATTGAGGAAGAAAGGGTGCTCCCTAAGAGTGACAGAGTCATAAGTTAACTACCAGAGAAGTTTACGGAAAGGTATGGAAAAAAAAATCTTCTTTTTGTGAAGTTAATAATCTGAAGGAAAAGGATATAGCCTCAGTGCTAGAATTTGTGCAGGAAGGTTATGAAAAGGGACTGGCTGTAAGTACCCTGAAGACTCAAGCCTCTGCATTATCGGTTTTCCTGGACAGAATGAACTTGTGAATCGTTTTTTCCCAATCAACCATACGTAAGAGGCCAGCTCCGTTTAAAGGCTTTTCTACTTGGGACTTGTCTATTGTTCTAAAGGGTTTAATGGAACCTTCGTCTGAACCCTTAGAAGAGGTTTCAGAGAAATAGTTATCTATGAAATGTTTTTTGCTAGCAATAACATCAGCAAGAAGGGTGAATGAACTTCAAGCATTGTCAATTAAAGAACCTTATTGTGCTATACTCCCAGACAAGGTGATTCTTAGACCTAATCCATTATTTTTGCCTAAAATAGCAACTTCGGATAACAGGTCACAAGAGATAGTTCTCCCAACACTGCCAAATGCAGTAGGAAAGGAGGAAGACCTCTCGCTTCTTGATGTGAGAAGGGCTCTGATTATTTACTTGGAAAGGTCCAGAGACTGGTGCTTGGCAGAGCAATTGCTAGTAACGTTTAATAGGTAGAATAAAGGTTCAGCAGCTTCAAAATCTACTGTTGCTAGATGGATACAACAGACTATTGCAAAGACTTATGCAATTAAGGGGGTGACTCCCTCTGAAGTGTCAGCTCACTCCACAAGGACAGTGGCCACATCTTGGGCATAAAGAACTGGTGCTTCAATAGATGAACTATGTAAAGCTGCCATGTGGTCTTCGCCCAGTCCTTTGGAAGAAGTGTACTCCTTGCAGCATCCCACACCTAAGGTATAATTACTTGCCTAATCCTCTCCATGTGGTCAAGCTGAAGGATGATTTGGAAAAACCTCCGTTAGACTTACCGGTAGCGGCATTTTTAGGAATCCTTCAGCTTGATCGCTTATTACCTGCCCAGATTCCTAAGGGTTGGCGTACGGTTACTGTTCTATAACTGAGGTGGGGAGGAAGGGGTGGGGCTTTTAACTTCTGTTCCTGTTTTGTGTTTCCTCCCAGGGGGTGGAGCATAATTTCTCTCCACGTGGTCAAGCTGAAGGATTCCTAAAAAAGCCAGTACCGGTAAGTCTAACAGAGGTTTTTTTTCCACATTGCATTGGGCCCCTGCGCCTCCTCCCCCCCAGCAAGCCGGGTTGTCACTAACCTCGTAACAAGGCTGAGCTGCATGCTCTTTCATCAGTGGTGCAGTTGCCCTGCCCCTTAACCTCTGCTTAATGTGGACCAACACCCAGGATTTTGACTATCCTGGGTCTTGGTCCACTTCGGTGGGGCACCCCCGATCGGGGTGCCCCGCTGTGTGAAACCCCCCCGATCACCCAAAAAACTCACCTCTCCCCGCTCCCAGCGCCGACGGACAAGCGTTTTGACAGGCAGCTCCTCCGCCGCCGCCTCCCGCGCATCACTCTTGACGTGCGCGCGCCCGCGCCGGCCGTCTGTGAATGGCCGGCGCGGGCGCACGCACGTCTAGAGGGGCGCGAGGGAGGCGGCTGCGGCGGCCGAAGACAAGGTAAGGGGATTTGGGGTGTTTGGGGGGGTTTCACCCCGCGGGACATCCCGATCTCGGATGTCCCGGGGGGAGGGAGGTGATCGGCCCGGGAATCTTATAGATTACCTGGCCGATCACGGGAGGGTGATGGTCCACTTTAAGCGCTGCCCCACAGAGCTGAGTCTTTCTGCAAGTCCCGTCCCTAGAGACATGTCATCATCCTGCTCTCTGGCCCCAGCATTGCAACAGGAAGTACTGCACACACTAGAACAACCTAATGCAAGTTACACAGTGCACACACTTCCTTTCTCTGTCTCTCTGCTCCATCCATCCCTGTCACCTCTGCTCCATCCATCCCTATCCACTGAGTCCTGACCCATCCATCCCTGTCCCCTCAGCTTTGCCCCATTCATCCATGTCCCCCCAGTTCTGCCCCATCCATCCCTGTCCCCTCAGCTCTGCCCCATCCATCCCTGTCCCCTCAGCTCTGCCCCATTTATCCCTGTCCCCTCAGCTCTGCCCCATCCATCCCTGTCCTTCCAGTTCTGCCCCACAACCCTGTCCCAATAACCTGTCTACCTTCAGTTCTGCCCCATCCCCTGTGCTCTATGCCTATCCATCCCTGTCCACCCAGTTTTGCCCATCTACCCCTCTTCCTTTCAGCTCTGCCAGTCTATCCATCTTTCTTCCAGCTCTGCCCAGCTCCCCCCACCAGCTCCACCCAGCCATTTCTGTGCTTTTCTTTCTCCCAGTTATCTTTCCATCCATCCATTTCTGCCCTTCCTGTTTAGTCCATCCCTCTTCCTCAATACTCTGCCCATTCATGTGGGGCCAAGCTAAAAAACAGCTCCAATAGGTGGTTTGAGGGCAAGTAGTCCTTCTTAGATTTGGCCATGGATTTTTTAGACCCCCCTGACCCATGACTCTCTATCGCAAAGGGGCCCACTGAGACCATGCTGCCCGATGGGCCACATAAACCTGGAACCGGCCCTGCTCACTTTGGACTCCTGGCCTAGGCCATGTGCCACAGGTGACTGGGCATGGTTCAGGGAGTGATTGGGGGGCTGTAAGAGAGAGAACCTGTGGCAGCTGAAACAGCATATTTTGAAAAACAACATTTCTGTCAGTCTACTTTGTTTGAAAACAATAATGAAGACTGTTTGTTTTTTCTTTGTTCTTTTACACATTACGTGACGTGGTTATTTACATACACAGTCATGATTCAGTTAGTTCCTTTTACCTGATGTTGTTTCTCCAGGGTCCACTTTTGTTTTGGACAAGAAGAATCTAAAATAAGAGAAAGCAATGTCTACAACTGGCACCTCCTCTTCTGAAACAGACACAATTTCTAGGCTGCTCGTGGGCGGAGCTTCTTCTGCAGCCTGGAAACAAAAAGAAAGCATAGGGGTAGAATTGATATATGAATGTACATGTGAATGGACTAGACTGACCGATCGATCAGGGCCACACCTGGGTTAAATCAGTCTGTTCAAGATTTCAGAATGCCCCCGCCCCCAACACACAGATTAATATGATAGGGACAGATGGAGGGAATGTGGGAGAATAACAATGAAGAGAATATACATGGTCAGACTGCAACAACTTGGGCCCACGAGAGAAAATCATTCTTGGGCCTACCAGGGGAAATCATTTTTGAAGCTGACCATAAGAAATCATTCTTGGGACTGACCAGGAGAAATCATTCTTGGGGTCACCAGAGGAAATCATGTTTGGGGCCACAAAAGGAAATCATTCTTGGAGCCACCAGAGGAAATAATTCTTGGAGCTACCAAAGGAAATTATTTTTGGGACCGACCAGGAGAAATCATTCTTTGGGCCCACCAGAGGAAATCATTTCTGGGGCCCACCATAAGAAATCATTTATGGGGCCGACCAGAGGAAAAAACTCTTGGGACCGACCAGGAAGAATCATTTTTGGCGCCCACCAGAGGAAATTATTTTTGAGGCCCACCAGGAGAAATCATTTATGAAACCCACCAGATGAAATTTGCTTTACATACAGATATTTAACCATGTTAAAAGTGGATTCTTCTTTTACTACACAAATACATCACAAGCCTAAAGGGGACTTCTGATGTTTTTTTAACCAGATGTTCAGAACAATGTGTCCCAGATTTTGTGCTTTTCCCATCATGGAATTTGGGGCAGATGGCTGCTTTAGCTCCTTTCCAGAGACCCCAGAGCCACTCGTCTTAGACGATGTAATGTCAGCGGATCTGAGCACACTGATTGTACGAACGGGCGCGCATGCGCCGTAGGACCGGGAAAAGGTGAGTTGGTTTTGGGAAGCTGGGGGTTTAATACAGTGGGGCACCACCGATCAGAGTGCCCCGGGGGCAAAGACCAAAACCCAGGATAGTCAAAATTCTGGGTTTTGGTCCATCCAAGTTTGCAGCCCATGGAGTCACAGGAAGTGTCTTCTGACTGTGCTTCTCTGCATTGTGGGATTGCTGTCCTTTTCCTGACCCAGCTCTGCTCTGTCTGTGCAAAGCACAGCTATAACCCTGCCCCTGCACTCCCCCCCCCCCTCCTCTCCTCAGTATGTGATGCTTCTGAGGCAAGACGGCGGCACCCGAGTCTTGAACAGAGTTGTAGCCCAACGGCGTAAAGAACAATAAGGAAGTAAGTAATTAAGTTAGAGACTAAAAACTTAAAATAGTTTTAAATACTATGGAATAGTTTTTATGGGGTTTGGGCTTTTCATTAAATGATGCTGAAGGTCCGGTTTAAAAGGTGTAAAGAGATCATATATATAGGTCTGCCTACTGCAAGGGATTCTGGGAGAAACTCTATTATCTTTGGCTTGTACGACCCACACAACTTTATGTTTTTGGAAAGCCCGCTCTGCCCTGCACCTTTAAAGCAAAACTCCCTTATTGTCAGGGTTTTGATGCTCTTCCTTATTGTTTTCCTCTTCTGGAATGTAAAATAATCCTGTGTGTTAGGATTGTGCCCCCAGACCTGTGATTTAATTATCAGCACGCTGTGCCCAAGTTTCCTATATTTCCTTGTGTCTGTGATAATGTGATAATAAAGTGGGAGCGGCTTTTCTGGCCATGGGTAAAAACTACTGACTACAAATCCCCAAACTCTTCCACTGTAACAGGTGAACTCATCAGCAGCTTTGGCTAAATCACACAACAGTAATGGCCATACCTTCCAACTTTTCAGGATGGGAAAGAAGAACAATTGTAAAATTAGGCCACGCCCCCTCATTATGGGATGGATCGAAGATAGGGTGTAACAGTTACAACAATATAAACGCTTTGAATAGGCGAATAAATCATTAATTGCTGCAGATCTGCTTGTTACACCTCAAAGAGAGACAAATGAGAACAACGAGGGACAGAGAGACATGGACTCAAAAGAGGGACAGTCCCTCCAAACCAGGGACAGTTGGGAGCTATGGTAATGACCCCCCAGGTGAGAACGCTGTTTGGCAGGGAAAATTAATTAATTTTAATAATTAATATAATTATATGAATTTAATATATAATTTAATAATTTAACATTATATTTAATATCTCATTAAATTAATTAAGCTCATTTAAGATAATTTAAATTTAAGATAATGTAAGATAATTTAAATTTATTTAAGTGTTTCTGGATAGGAAAGTACTGGGTTAGGCTACAAACAGACTGTTGGCCCGTTAAAGTGGAGCAAAATCCTCATCTATAAGATTCCCGTGCCGATTGATTCCCCCGGGCATCCAAAATCGGGGTGCCCCGCTGTGTGGAAACCCCCCCCCCCCCTCGTTCCCCGGTCCAACGGCGCACATGCGAGTCGCGGCCACAACCTGCTATCCCTCTAGCAGGACGCATGCCCGCACCAGGCATTTGTGAATGGCCGGCGCGGGCACGCTCCCTGTTAGAGGGAAGCAGGGATGCGGCCGCCAGCACGTTCGGACCCATAGTGCTAAGATGTCGGCTTAGACGTCCATAGCTCAGCGGCTCTGAGCGCACTGATTGGACGATGTGCCGTAGGACCAGGATGAGGTGAGTTGATGTGGGAGATCTGGGGGGTTTCACGTAGCGGGGCACCCCCGATCTGTGTGCCCCGGGGCAAAGGACCAAAACCCAGGATAGGCAAAATCCTGGGTTTTGGTCCACTTTAAGGGGCTGCAGGTAAGGTGTTCTATAGGGTCCTGGAGTCTGGGCCAGTAAGGGAAGCTGGGTGAGTCTTGCAGGACAAGTAGCCCAGTCCAGTACTGATCCAGTGCAGGGGTATTATAAAGAGCTGGGGGTTAATGCTGGACTTGCTGAGGAGCATGTGGCGCCTGAGTGTTGTAGTGCACGGAGGAGAGCTCTCAGCCGGGTGGGCTACAGGGTGCAGGTGGCACCAGGAGCAGGGCTGGCTAGAGGCTGCTGCTAAACCGAATGAGGCAGACATCAGGGCTGGAGTGCCCTTATATGAACTGTAAGTAGGCTTGGAGGACCACCTGAAATTGTGAAAACAGTTACTGTGAAGACATGTGTTTGACTTTTGGGGATTAATTACCCCCATTGTATTCCTTGTATACCTGTGTCTGTGCCCAAGACGATCCCGGAGCCTTACAGCTGTCATTAACCCTTTAGCTACTGGTACACAAGATTGTGAGATCTTAACTGCAGTTTGAACTGGAGATGGGGTTGAACCTGTCATCTCTGCCTCGGCCAATCAGCTGGTTAGCAAACCAGGAAGTCTCTGAAACGACCTTCAAAACACCACTTAGGTGTACGTTGCTCACATAAACACATTGTTACTATAAAAAGAGTTTTTTTTTTATAACACAAAGTTGCAAACAAACATAGATGAAAAAAGATATGGTCAGCACAGCATTTTGGCACACAATAATGGAAACTTTTAAAAAGGCCATTGAAAGTGGAATTAGCCTTTAAAGTGGACCAAAACCTAGGATTTTGACTATCCTGGGTTTTGGTCCTGATTGACGTGCCCTGCTGTGTGAATGAATTCTCCAGGTCATCTGAATGAACTCACCTCTTCCCGGTCCTACAGCGACCTTTAACGGGGAGCATGCTCACGCCGGCCATTCACAAATGTCTGCCGCGGGCATGTGCCCTGCTAAAGGGATAGCGGGGATGCGGCTGCTGCTCGCGCATGCACCATTGGACTGGGAACTAGGTGGGTTTTCAGGCGACCTGGGAGGTTTCACACAGCGGAGCACCCCCGATCGGGGTGCCCTGGGTAGAGCAAGTATGCCTGCCTGGAGTTTCATAGACTACAGGGGGCTGCGGGTAAGGTGCTGCGGGGCTGCTGGTAAGGTGCTCTATAAGGTTCTGGAGTCTGGCCAGTAAGCGAAGCTGGGTGGACTCTCATAGACTCCAGGGTGGGTTTTGGTCCTCTTCAAAAAAAAATTGTTTTTGTCTCCTTAAAGAGGAACATCGGACCTGAAATAAAAAGGGTCCGATTCACCCCCCATCCAATTAACCCCTACTTACCTTTTAGATGTCACCGCTGTCTGCTGCAGCAACATCCGGCTGCTTCAGGGCCATGCTCCTCAATGTCCACAGCAATCTTGCAATCTCGCGGCCCTACTGCTACCCACTCATGGGCACTGAGCGGGAGCAAGATCAAGAGATGCGAGCAGTGCCTCATGGGACGCAAGATGGCGCCGCCCGTCGTGAGGTCGCTTGGAATCTGAGGGACTCAGAAAATGGATCCCCCTGTGAGGTGAGTAAATAGTGCCCAAAGATAAAACCGGAGGGAAGGCAGAAGATCTGTGAGGTTTGGGGGAGGTTTTAAAGCTGACCTTCAGCATCATTTAATAAAAAGCCCAATGTTCCACCTAAAACTAACTTGGCATATATCTTGGACCATAACAGAGACAGCTCATCACCAGGGGCATAGCTTGGGGGGGGGCACTTGCCCCAGGTGCAGCAGGTCGGGGGGGTGCAAAAGGGGGGCCTGACCACAGGTGAGGGGCACCTTTTCGAATCTTTGCCCCGATGCCAGAAAGCCTAGCTACTCCTCTGCTCATCACTAATAGTAAATGATAACAGGGGGCCTCAGAGACTCACGGATCCAAGTGCAGCTGCTCCCTGTGCAAACCCAGTAGAATCATTTTAAAATGTAATTGTAATTAATTGAATTTAATAGAATTCTTTATAATTTAATTGTAATTAATTTAATTGTAAAGGCTCTTACCTTGTCCTCAGTGGCCATGACTGTGCCATAGACCCTCCTCTCAGCACAGAACGGAATCCCTCATCTGGATACTTTGTATCAGTCTGATTACCTGTGTGCAACGGAGGATGCTGCAAGTGATACATGGTAACTGAGACCTCACACTGTTACCTGATAGCCACACGAGTCACTATGGAGACCAGGAGGGTGACAACCAGTCACCGTATGGATCAGGTAGATGAATAATGATTGGGTCACCACTTTCGGCTACTGCAAGAAAAATGAGGCAGAACAATATTACCAGCAGGTATACAGGTATAGAAAAGGTTGTAGGATATTACATAGTTACATAGTTATTATGGACATATGTCCATCAAATCAACCAAGGGTGTTGGGGTAGTGGGAAGTTATTTTTTTTTTTTTTTTTACTGATAAGCACTAGTAACGGTTAATGTTACTTTCTTCTAAATAAGCATCTAATCAGCTGTTGAAGCTGTGAAACGTTTCTCTGGGAGGCTATTCCACGGATTTATAGTTCTTATGGTAAAAAAGGATTGTCGCCTCCAGAGATTGAATTTCTTCTTTTCCAGTTGAAGGGAGGGAGCGCCCCCTTGTCTTTAGAGAGGACTTTACCTGAAATAGTGTTTACCCATATTTTTTGTATTGGCCATTTATATATTTATACAAGTTAATCATGTCGCCTCTCAGACGTCTCCTCTCAAGACTAAACAGATTTAATTCCTGTAATCTTTCCTCATAACTAAGATCTTTCATTCCTCTTATTAGTTTGGTTGCTCTCCTCTGCTCCCTTTCCATAGTCAGAGCATCCTTTCTATGAACAGGGCCCAGAACTGGACGGCATATTCCAGGTGAGGGTGCACCGGTGCCTTTAAAAGAGGCAAAATTACTCACCTATCCCGTGATTCCAGGCCTCTATTAATGCATGATAATATCTTGGTGGCCTTGGAAGCAGCTGCTTGGCATTGCATTCTGTTATTTAGTCTGTGATCTACCAGCACCCCCAGATCCTTCTCAACAAGTGATTCTCCCAGTTTTACTCCCCCGAGGATATATTTGGCCTTCAGGTTATTAGACCCCAAGTGCATCACTTTACATTTCTCCACATTGAACTTCATTTGCAAAGTGGAGCCCAGACCCTCAAAGTGTCCAAGTCTGCCTGAAGCTTGTGAACATCTTCAATAGACTGAACTGTGCTACATATCTACGATCCTTCAGCCAGTTTCCAATCCAGTTACAAACTGTATTTTCTAATCCTGAAGATCTCAATTTCCCCAATAAGCGTCTATGGGGGACAGTGTCAAATGCTTTTGCAAAATCCAGAAAAACTATGGGCCTTATTTATCAAGGGATAGCGCCAGGTAGTGTCTCACTAGCGCCAGGTATCGCCAGCTATCGGCGGCTACCGACTCCAGAACGCCAGGCTGCGAACACAATCACGCATTTATCATGCTAAATGAGGCTAGCGCCGGCGAGAGCGTCAGCTAGCGCGGGATTCATCATGTAGCGGACTGCAACGAACAGCGCCGCTGCTAATCCCATCACAGCGCCAGGTATGACCTCTCGCTACCTGGCGCTCTCCAATGCATTTCAATGGAGCAATCTTTAAATATTCATAATTAATTGATATGAATATTTTTTTGTTTTTTTTTAACTGTCAACAATTCTGTGACCACTTCGGCAATGTTAGATATTTTTTTTAAGGTAAAAAAAAAAAAAAAAAAATTTGTGCAGAATTGATATTACAGGTCTGATATTAATGTATTCATATTACAAAATGTTTAGAAAAACTTGTTTAATTTTGTAATCAAAAAATATGGTTGTTTGGGGGTTAAAAACTACTTTTAAGCCATCGCCGCCAGCGCTCTGGGGTTTAAACAAGCATTTCACAGCGCGAGAATTTTTTGAGCGTGATTTGTTAATGAATATGCTGGGAGCCGTTCGCTCTGGCCATTCGCTGTCAGGCGCACCCATACAGCGCGGAACCTGTGAAACAGCGACTCCTAACCCCGTATTCAACATTACCGCACACCGACTGAGTCGCTGTCAACAAGCGAACAACGGCCAAGCACAGCGAATACTAGCGGGTGCTGTGAAAAACATGCTAATGGCGCTCATCTGTCGCTACCTGGCGCTATTAATGAATCGACCTCTATAACTACAGCCGCCCCTCTGTCCAGGCTTCTACTCACCTCCTCATGGAAGCCAATCAGGTTAGTCTGGCTACTTCTGCCCTTAGTAGTGGTAGTAGTAAAACCTGTGCTGGTTGTTACTTATAATATTATGCATAGTTACATATTCGTGTATATAGTCCCTTAATATTAAATGAAAAATTATGACCATCTGTATAGAAAAAAAAAGTTACACAACACTATGCCAGGGGAGCAGCCAATGGGGTGGTCCAGGGGGATGGACAAGTAATGAGCTTAAGATCTGGGCCGAAGTTACATTTAACCTGCATTCAGTCTGGGTTGGGCCATACCAGATACCGGCAAAATCCAGGTCAAATTATTCAGCATGCCACCTGCCAATGCTGGCAAGTAGCATGCCGACCATTATTACCCTGTGAACTGGTATAGTTAACCAACAGTAAAAAAAAAAACTACAGTTCTAAAATAAAAAAAAAAAGAACTCACCACCCGTGTGTACCTTCATCTGTGCCCCGCTGGATGGCTTCCTCTCTGCAGGTCAGCTGGGCTGGGTGCTCCCTCCTGGTCCAGCGGGCACTGGTCTGATGCTGTTGCAACATCCCCATTGGCATCTGTGGTAAGGGGGACACAGCCCCCGCCCCTTCCTTATCATCCTGTCAAGCTACTGGTGACCATGGGGGCTTTTATACCACAGTGCAGGAGCCTCTGTAGAATTACTCCATGTGACTAATGATGTCACTGGAATGGATGGACATGGAGGGAGATTCCCTGGGAATCCCCAGCCCCATGCACCTACTCTCCAGTGATGTCATTAAAGAGGAACAACACACACAATTTTCACTTTTTGGGGTGTTGCTCTTCTCAGTAGGGGCATCCCGAATTAGGATGCCCCACGGTGTGTATGCTATGTACTCACCTTCGTGTCGCCCTCACGATGCAGGACTAGAACAGGTGCGCTGATTGGCTGAGTGGCTCGTTCAACCAATCAGCGACCACCTGGATGGCTAAGCAGTCGGGCGTCGCAGAAAGGAGCCAAGTGCGCCAGCAGCTGCATCTTCTAGCCGCTGTGTGCCCGCGCCTCCCATTTAGAAAGGCCAGGCACAGGTGCGCGCATGGCTAGAGGTGAGCCGGGATGCTGCTGTGGTGCAGAGACATGGCAAGAGCTCTAGGACAAGGTGAGTGGAACAAGGCTTCTAGGGTGTTTTACACAGCGGGGCATCCCAATTCTGGATGCCCCAAGGAGTTGAACTCGGATGTCCCCGGAGTCTTTTAGGCTCCAGGGCCTCTGATGTTCCTCTTTAAGGGCATTCTGGTCACCTTCAAAAGGACAGTTAATAACAAACAAAAAACAAAATGCAAACAAGACCATTCAAATGTATGGTTGCACACACATAATTATTTTGCCCAGGACTGATGCAGAATTTATTTTCTCAGCATAGGCATACAGTTTTTGTTTGGCTGAAACAGATGCAGACACTGAATTATTTTGCCCAGGACAGATGCAGACACTGAATTATTTTGCCCAGGAAAGATGCAGACGCTGAATTATTTTGCCCAGAACAGATGCAAAAACTGAATTATTTTGCCCAGGAAAGATGCAGACACTGAATTATTTTGCCCAGGACAGATGCAGACTCTGAATTATTTTGCTCAGGACAGATGCAGACGCTAAATTATTTTGGCCAGGAAAGATGCAGATGCTGAATTATTTTGCCCAGGAAAGATGCAGACACTGAATTATTTTGCCCAGACCAGATGCAGACACTAAATTATTTTACCCAGGAAAGATGCAGACACTGAATTATTTTGCCCAGGACAGATGCAGACACTGAATTATTTTTCCCAGGAAAGATGCAGATGCTGAATTATTTTGGCCAGGAAAGATGCAGACACTGAATTATTTTGCCCAGAACAGATGCAGACACTGAATTATTTTGCCCAGAACAGATGCAGACACTGAATTATTTTGCCCAGGAAAGATGCAGACACTGAATTATTTTGCCCAGAACAGATGCAGACTCTGAGTTATTTTGCTCAGGACAGATGCAGACGCTAAATTATTTTGGCCAGGAAAGATGCAGATGCTGAATTATTTTGCCCAGGACAGATGCAGACACTGAATTATTTTGCCCAGGAAAGATGCAGACACTGAATTATTTTGCCCAGAACAGATGTAGACACTGAATTATTTTGCCCAGGACAGATGCAGACTCTGAATTATTTTGCTCAGGACAGATGCAGACGCTAAATTATTTTGGCCAGGAAAGATGCAGATGCTGAATTATTTTGCCCAGGAAAGATGCAGACACTGAATTATTTTGCCCAGAACAGATGCAGATGCTGAATTATTTTGCTCAGGAAAGATGCAGACACTGAATTATTTTGCCCAGAACAGATGCAGACACTGAATTATTTTGCCCAGGAAAGATGCAGACACTGAATTATTTTGGCCAGGAAAGATGCAAATGCTGAAATATTTTGCCCAGGAAAGATGCAGACACTGAATAATTTTGCCCAGAACAGATGCAGACACAGAATTATTTTGCCCAGAACAGATGCAGACACTCAATTATTTTGCCCAGAACAGATGCAGACACTGAATTATTTTGCCCAGGAAAGATGCAGACGCTGAATTATTTTGCCCAGAACAGATGCAGACTCTGAATTATTTTGCTCAGGACAGATGCAGACGCTAAATTATTTTGGCCAGGAAAGATGCAGATGCTGAATTATTTTGCCCAGGACAGATGCAGACACTAAATTATTTTGCCCATGAAAGCTGCAGACGCTGAATTATTTTACCCAGGAAAGATGCAGACGCTGAATTATTTTGCCCAGAACAGATGCAGACGCTGAATTATTTTGCCCCGGACAGATGCAGACACTAAATTATTTTGCCCAGAAAAGCTGCAGACGCTGAATTATTTTGCCCAGAACAGATGCAGACACTAAATTATTTTGCCCAGGAAAGCTGCAGACGCTGAATTATTTTGCCCAAGACATATGCAGACGCTGAATTCTTTTACCCAGGATAGATGCAGACACTAAATTATTTTGCCCAGGAAAGATGCAGACGCTTAATTATTTTGCCCACGACAGATGCAGACACTAAATTATTTTGCCCAGCAAAGATGCAGACGCTGAATTATTTTGCCCAGGACAGATGCAGACACTGAATTATTTTGCCCAGGACAGATGCAGACATTGAATTCTTTTGCCCAGACCAGATGCAGACACTGAATTATTTTGCCCAGGAAAGATGCAGATGCTGAATGATTTTTCCCAGAACAGATGCAGACGCTGAATGATTTTGCCCAGGAAAGACGCAGACGCTGAATTATTTTGCCCAGGGAAGATGCAGACTCTGAATTATTTTGCCCAGGACAAAAACTAGGGATGCAGCCGCAGGTGGCAGATGCACTGTGGGAGCCGCCGGGAAAGGTGAGTTTACTGGCCACCCTGGAGTATTTCAGAATTTAGGTCTAGGTCACAAAACTTTTCTTCTACTTTAAGACCACCTACAGTATCTGCTCTCCTTGGCGATAAAGAATAGGGAATATGATGGAGAAACAATAACACTTTTCATAAGCGACTGGCTGGGCCATAAGTGTCTCAGGCAGAATATTATCAGTCCAGGTGAGGGATGGGGGAGAGCTTGACAATCCTCGACAGAGAGTGGATGTCACAGAATAAAGAACTATCACCGCTTCCTGGATAATGCTGATAAAATATTCATGATGCTGAGCAGAGTGGAAGCGACACAGATCGGCTACACGGAGCTCACCTCTGGTAATGAGACCCTGCACATGAAACCCGGCTGCAGTGATCCCAACATCTCCAAGAATAGACTCGGATTAGCTTGTAACTTTCATTAGGGTGAATAAAGAATAACGGGTAGGCGGGCCAGACGCCCACTCTGACTGTCTCTTTCTGCCAGTGTCACTATAGGGGCCCAACCTATAGTTACAGGATCAAAGATACATGAGAGTGTAATAATTACTGTCACTCTCTATTTAAAGCGAACCTTCAGCATAATTTAATAAAATGCCCAAACTCTTGAAAAAACGATTCCCCAGCATCTAAAATTAATATATTTTACGTTTTTAGTCACTTACTATTTAACCTTTCCCCCGCTGGGCTGCAACTCTGTTCAGGACTCTAGGATACGGACGCTGCCATCTTGACTCAGAAGTATCACATACTGAGGAGAGGAGAGGGGTGAAAAGTGCAGGGGGCGGGGTTATAGCTGTGCTTTACACAGACAGAGCAGAGCTGGAGTCAGGAAATGGACAGCAATCCCAGAATGCAGAGCGGCATAATCAGAAGACATTTCCTGTCTGCAGGCAGCCTGAAACTCCATGGGCCACCATCTTGGATGTTTAAAATGCAGTAGATGCAGGTGGGATGATTTTTAATGTGGGCAATCTGTATGTACAGGGTGGGGGAAACATACAAGATTTAAAGTGGACCAAAACACACCCTGGAGTCTGCCAGAGTTGTGCGGGCCAAAGCATTTGACAGCATTTGGTGGACTCTTGCCTTGTCTGAGTTTGATTAAATAACATCCAAAGTTCATGTTTTTTATATTTATTCTCTAATTACTTGTTAATTGTCACAAGCTGTTGGGTAATGGCACAACTGTGGATGCAGGTCAACAGAAAATGGATCACTAAAAATGTGCCTGTCTGGCGTAACTAAAGATTGGGGACCCCCCATCACCCAAAGTCCAGCATGGCAGATTAGGAGGATGTTGCCCAGCTTTGGGTGTTTGCAACTTTCTGTGCCTCATGCCTCTCCATCTTTTGAAAGGCCAACTGGTTGGCCTCCACCAGAGCCCCAACCAGCGTCTTCATCTGCTGGTGGTGGTGCTGCTGCTCCACAACCACTGCAGCCAGGTCTTCTTGAGCAAACCGGCGGTCCATTGCATAACTTTAAAATATCTATTGGCGTTTTGGTGAAAAGTGGTGCTGTTGGCCTGCCAGTTTTCCTCCGTGATTTGGCACTGCCTTACCAAAGACAGGTGATGTCTGGCTGCAGGCTTCCTCCTGGACGCTCTCTGGAGCTGGTGGGGCTGCTACTGGGAGAATGAAGCTGTAGCTGCAGAGAGGGGTGGTCATGGCCAGTGTCCATGGTGCCAGCGCTGGTGGAGGAGTCCAGATGATATTGGGGGTCTCATCTAGATGTGCCCTTCCTCCAGCAGTTTTATCCAAGAGAGGTTCCATCTGTGTGGAGAAAGGTCAACATTAGTGTTCATTTTTCCCAGTGTTACCACACAGCCTCCAGGGCTCCAAACTTTACCCTGGGATCACCCTCCTCCTCCACCCTGCCCCTTGTCATTTGCCTTTTAGGCTCACTCATTTACCTCATCACTGTCTGGACTCTGTGCCCTTGGTGGCTGGCTGGTTGCTGACTGGTGGGTGGGCCCAGCCTTGATGTTGTCTTGGTGGTAGCCAAACCAGATGGGCCAGCTGTGGCTGCAGGTGGCGGGGCATTTGGACGAGTAGCTGCTGGCTGGGGTGTTGCTGCAAAGTCAAGGTAAATGTCGCTGCAAAGTCAAGGTAAAGTCAAGGCTGGGGTGTTGCTGCAAGGTAAATGAACTGGTAGTTTCCTCTTAACAGTATATGTGCCCCTTCAAAATCCCTACAAGGGCTACACACTGGGTCCCACATTGAAGTGGGCTCCCAAATTTTGGTCTGCTCACACCCATATTAGGGGTTACATATAAGGGTTGCCTAATACCCTTGGTGTGTGTAGTTGCATAACATATGTTGCACAGGCAAGCCTTCAAAGTTGGGTGTGCATGTGGGAACTAAAGTTGATGGATGGGGTGTTTGGTTGGCTTCTCCCCCCTGTACCAAGCTACAGTACGCTAACAAGTCTTACCACTGGTGGGCGCATGCCGCCTATCGGTGTCCATGGTGCTTTACACCCCCTGGTAGATGTTGGGGTGGAGCATCCCCAATACCCGCTCCTCAGCATGGGCTAATAGTAGAGTTTGAGGATTCCGACACCAGTTTTTAAGCTAGATTCAAACAAAGTAGAGGGAGGCTTGAGTAGATTCAAACAAAGTAGAGGGAGGCTTGAGTAAGTTTTCCAATATTTCCTGTACTTTTTGTAATTTTGTATTAGTTTATTTTTTTATGTAAATATATTTACAAAAGAACAACATTTTAATAAAACAATTGTTTTAAAGTTATATGCTGCATGGTGGCGTGTTTTCTATACAACTACATTAAAGCAAACAAACAGCAGTGTAAAACAGAACAACAAAACAGAAGGTGGCCGGAGTATATGGTGAGTAACAGTGGATAGAAGCAGACGACATGGCAACCTAGGTACAAAGGTAAGTAGGTGCAAGGACATGCAGACTACCATGAGATGCCCTAGATGCCAGCAGGAGGACAAAGGTAAGTATGTGCTAGGACATGCAGATTACCATGAGATGCCCTAGATGCCAGCAGGAGGACAAAGGTAAGTATGTGCTAGGACATGCAGATTACCATGAGATGCCCTAGATGCCAGCAGGGGGTGCAAAGGTAAGTAGGTGCAAGGACATGCAGACTACCATGGGATGCTCTAGATGCCAGCAGGAGGACAAAGGTAAGTATGTGCTAGGACATGCAGATTACCATGAGATGCCCTAGATGCCAGCAGGAGGACAAAGGTAAGTATGTGCTAGGACATGCAGATTACCATGAGATGCCCTAGATGCCAGCAGGGGGTGCAAAGGTAAGTAGGTGCAAGGACATGCAGACTACCATGGGATGCTCTAGATGCCAGCAGGAGGACAAAGGTAAGTATGTGCTAGGACATGCAGATTACCATGAGATGCCCTAGATGCCAGCAGGAGGACAAAGGTAAGTATGTGCTAGGACATGCAGATTACCATGAGATGCCCTAGATGCCAGCAGGAGGACAAAGGTAAGTAGGTGCAAGGACATGCATACTACCATGAGATGCCCTAGATGCCAGTAGGAGGACAAAGGTAAGTATGTGCTAGGACATGCAGATTACCATGAGATGCCCTAGATGCCAGCAGGAGGACAAAGGTAAGTAGGTGCAAGGACATGCAGACTACCATGGGATGCTCTAGATGCCAGTAGGGGGTGCAAAGGTAAGTAGGTGCAAGGACATGCAGACTACCATGGGATGCTCTAGATGCCAGCAGGAGGACAAAGGTAAGTATGTGCTAGGACATGCACACTATCGGTATAGTGGCAGGGGACGGCAGGAAGCACATTAAAAAAGCTGGTTATAACAAAAAAAAGGTGTACGCCGGAAAGCCACAGAAGGACATGGCAGGCTCTGAATCAGGCTGAAGGTTTTGGCCTACTTATAGGCTCATTTGTATGGTGGGGTGAACCCAAACCACAAAGTTGGAGTTCATATCGAACTTCTGAACACGGACTTCAGAAGTCCGTGTTTGACTTTGGCGTTCAGCCAAACCCAGAAAGATGGTTGATCAACCACAATTTTGCAGTCCTAGCAACCACAACCATGCCCATGCCATTATTTATTTATTGATTAATATTTTTTTTTGTTATTATTTTGAGTACTTTCCCTACCCCATTTTGTGCAGGACAATCACACTGGTGTCACTCCCAGTTGGCCCTCTGATGCGATGCAGATAAAACCTGCATGCAACTGTAAATATGTGGAATAGTCTCTCATAGAAGCTTGCTACGGCATCTGACAACTTCTCAAAAGAATTAAAAAATATATTTAACTGTATCTATTATCTGTACATAAAAATAAATTTTCTCAAGCGCAATGTGGAGCGGACAGAGAAAGAGGAGGAAAAGGAAGGGACGCACAAAGGAAAAGGAGGAAAAGGATGGGACAGATAGAAGAAGGGGAGGAAAAAGATGGGGCGG
Source organism: Gastrophryne carolinensis (assembly GCA_027917425.1). NCBI lineage: Eukaryota > Metazoa > Chordata > Amphibia > Anura > Microhylidae > Gastrophryne > Gastrophryne carolinensis. The sequence goes on from CM051236.1 coordinate 500,187,694, forward strand.
ATAGAGGAAGGGGAGGAAAAGGATGGGTAAACAGAGGAAGAGGAAGTAAAGGATAGGAAAAATAGAGGAAGAGGAGGAAAAGGATTGGGAAAATAGAGGAAACAGATGGGGCAGATAAAGGAAGAGGAGGGAAAGGATGGGGCAGATAGAGGAACAGGAGGAAAAGGGTGGGGCAGATAGAGGAAGAAAAGGATGGGGTAGATAGAGGAAGAGTAGGAAAAAGATGGGGTAGACAGAGGAAGATGAAGTAATGGATAGGAAAAATAGAGCAGGGGGGGGGAGGAGGGGCAGACAAAGAAAGAGGAGGGAAAGGAGGGGGAAGACATAGAGAAAATAATGGGGCAGACAGAAGAAGTGAAGGAAAAGGATAGGGCAAATAGAGGAAAGGGAGGAAAAGGTAGGGGCAGACAAAGGATGATGAGGAAAATCATATGGTAGATAGAGGAAGAGAAGAAATGGGATAGGGCTAGTAGAGGAAGGGGAGGAAAGGGAAGGGACGGACAGAGGAGGAGCAGGGTAAAGATGCGGTAGATAGAGGAAGAGGAGGATAAGGATGGGGTAGATAGAGGAAGAGGAGGGAAAGGAAGGAGCAGACAGAGGAAGAGGAGGTAAAGAATAGGGCAAATAGAGGAAAGGGAGGAAAAGGAAGGAGCGGACAACGAGAGAGGAAGAACATCATAGGGTGAATAGAGGGAGAGGAGGGAAAGGATGGGGCAGACATAGAGAAAATAATAGGGCAAATAGAGGAAGGGCAGAAAAGGTAGGGGTGGATAAAGGAAGAGGAGGAAAATCATAGGGTAGATAGAGGCTAGAGGAAGAGGAGAGAAAGCATGGGGCAGACATACATAAAATAATGGGGCAGACAGAGGAAGAGGAGGAAAAAGAATAAGGCAGATAGAGGAAGAGGAAAACGATGGAGCAAACAGAGGTAGAGGAGAAAATAATGAGACAGATAGAGGAAGAGGGGAAAAAAGGATAAGGTAAACAGAGGAAGAGGAGGAAAGAGAAAGGAGAAAAAAGGGTTGGGGCATGTAGAAAGAAGGAAAGCATAGGACAGACATAAAAGAAAAGCAAAAGTATTAAAAGCATGACTGAAAGAAAGAATGCTTAAAGAAAGGTTAATGAAAGTGATGGTCAGTTAGACTGAAATAAAGGGAAGAAAATTACATAAGGCAAAAGGAATGTAAAGAAAATACAGAGAGAGACAAATAGATGAAGGAAACTGGAAGGAGGAAGAGTCAAGATATATGTTGGGCATGGGAAGGGGGAACTGGATGTGTTTTTTAGAAGAAGAGAATCACAGCAAGCTGGGCAAATCAGATACTTAGCAGGCAGATTGCATTTTGCCGCTTTGCTCAGATATCTGATCTGCGGCTTACGTGTTCTGCGGCAGAGGAACTGTCATCACTGATCTGAAAATGGGATATTCAGAGAGAGAAAAAAATGGATTTTTATTTTGAATTTATATTTTGCTTGTGCGGTATCTGATTCGCCCAGCCTGCGACTAATCTCAGACGTCTCATTTTCTCGCCATTGTAGCGTTTTCTGTATTTCTACAAGCCGGCGATAGTGAATCCATTCACCGCACAGAGGAAGTGTACCAAGCAAAGGAAATTGGAAGCATTATGCTAATAACATCCCCCCTCCGCCCCTCTGCATACAGTACACGTAGTTATTCCTGGGCTCCTTCTGATCATAATATTTCACAGGGATTGGAAAAGATGTGTTGAAATTTCCTCTATTCCAATTATTTTATTAATGGATTAGTTGAAACGACTCCCATTAATTAGCAGATCGCAGTGACACCTCCCCTCACTGATTTCATTATTGGGTGTCAACAGAACTCCATTTACTCCAATAACTGATTGGCAGATGGTATTGGAGTTCCTCTTTAACCTCATAATAAAGGGGCAGCGGTGTGAAGATAGCTTCGCTGCTGCCTCTGGCAAACTAAAAAAGCCCCCCCGCCCCCGGGCACGTGCCAGGCCTCTGGCATCTCCAGGGGCCCACTCAGATTGGGTTGTGGGATGATTCTTTAGTGGACCCCACCCCAAGGACCGATTAGCTGGTTGTCCAGTGGGTGGGCATGCTCATGGCTGGCTTCAAGACCAGAGGAGTATCAGTGGCCATGGAGAAGGTAGGCAGGTCAGAGGGTGGTGAGGACCAGAGGGTGATCGGCAACAGTGGTGGACTTTTCAGTGTAGTGGAGAAGACAACATGACAAGAGGATCAGTGGCAGAAAAAAGTTGCCAAGGACTAGAGGATGATTGGCGGCAGTGGGAAGGGCATTATGTGCTGGGGGCTGTTTTAAATGTGATGTTCCTTGTAAATCGATAAACCAATTAGACCCCCGCGATCAGCGACAGAAGAAGATCCATCAGTGGCAGGGGGGGCTGAAGGGTGACCTGATGGGGTATAAGAAGTGACACACCACAATGGGGCCGCATAAACTTGGAGTCGGCCATTCCCAATATAGTAAACATCATAGGTGACCGGCACCCGCCTATAGAGCCTGCTCCAAACAAAGCACAGCATTGACATAACTTGGTTCAAATGTAAGAAATGCTTAATATTATACTTCACTTTTTGTCATAGTTTTATCCTTATTATTCGATAAAGTATCTTTGTTTTTACCAAACTTCCTGGTGCATTATTCATTTAATATATTAACCCTATATTTTTAGGAACCCCATTGTCCCTACATTTAGATTACATATACAGTCATTAGAACAGCCAGCGCACCATATCCACCAGGGGGCACGGAAAAGGAGATCCAAGGCGGTCCTCCTCAATGTAGTCCATAACAGTATCTTATCCAGCCTCTCAATTAAACTTAACTTTTAATGTCCAAGGGTTAAAATAGCCGAAAGGGAAATAAAGTGCCAAAGTGCATAATAGCATGAAAATCCAGATGACAAAATGTGTCCTGTTCAGTACATATCCATAACGCGTTTCGGGCCGCTAGGGCCCTTAATCATCTTTAACGATTAAGGGCCCTAGCGTCCCGAAACGCGTTGTGGATATGTACTGAACAGGACACATTTTGGTATCTGGATTTTCATGCTATTATGCACTTTGGCACTTTATTTCACTTTCGGCTACTTTAACCTTGGACATTAAAAGTTACATTTGATTGAGAGGCTGGATAAGATACTGTTTTGGCCTTAGGTTAAAGAGTAAGATCATGAGCTACCCACCCCCCTCTTCCCCTGAGCTAATATTCCTTTTCTACACTCAAACGTATCCAGTTGCCCTGATCTTTTCGTTTAATAGTTTGCTGATTTTCAAATCAATTAGAATGAAACTGTTGAGTTTGTGTACAATGGCAAACACGATTCTCTGTCACAGATTGGATGGCATCTATCTTCAGCCAGCATCCTAATTACTTTCCCAATGCTCCTATGGCGCAGATGTGGCCCAAAACCGAGCACGCCGATTGGTTGTTCTCCCCGCTCAGTCAATCAGTGCGCTCATTTTTGCTCAGCTGCCTTCAGCTCTGCTAGCCCCTGAGCTGAGCCGAAGGAAGCCGAGTGGAGCTGAGTGGGCTGCCGGCTACATCTCCCAGCTCAGTCTATTGCTGTGGCATATACAAAAGGTAAATCCAGCTCCAGGGATAAAACTTAACTTTTACTTGTAAAAATGTTAAAATGTGGTCCATAAGAGGATTCAAAGCAAAACAAAGTGTCAACAGCAATGCGGTATCACTCCCGTCCCTCACCAACAAATGTGACACGTTTCAGGCTTCAAGAGCCCTTAGTCATACCATATTGCTGTGGCATGCCAGTGCTGCCCATTCAGAGAGAAGGGAAGAGAGATTTGGGCCAGAGAGATAGATCTGAGTGACATCTGCATAAAAGTGATATTGAAAGCCCAGTGAGGTTATTACCAGAAGTGTATAGTGAAAAGAGTAGGGGTCCTATTACTGAGCCTTGTGGTACACCAACAGACAGAGAACTGGAAGAGGAAATTGTGCTTGAGTAAGATACACCAATTGTGTGATCAGAGGGATAGAAGGAGAGCCGAGAGAAGATGAGACCTTGGATTCCAAAAGAAGAAAGAATCTTGAGAAGCAAGCATGGTCGACAGTGTCAATAGCAGAGGATAGGTCAATAAGAATGAGAACGGAGTAGTAGCCTTTAGATTTGACAGTCAAAAGATCGTTGGTGACTTTGGTCATGCTAAACAGTATTTCAGGTAAAATCCTCTCTTCCACTGGAAAAAGAGAAATTCAGTCTCCGGAGGTGACAATTGTTTTTTACCATAAGAACTATAAATCTGTGGAATAGCCTCCCACAGACGCTTGTTACAGCATCAACAGCTTCAAAAAAGGATTAGATATTTATTTAGAAGAAAATAACATTAACAGTTACTATTAGCTGTTATCAGAAAAAAAAACAAAAAATAAAATAAAAAATAACTTCCCCTACCCAAACACCCTTGTTTGAACTTGTTGAACATATGTCTTTTTTTTCAACCATATTAACTATATAACTATGTAACTTTGGTGAGTGTAGTTTCAGTGGAATGACTTGACCAGACTGGAGAGGATCTAGGAGGGAGTTTGTAGACAGATAATGAGCCAGTTCTGAGTGGACATGCTGTTCAAGAAGCTTGGATGACAAAGGGAGCAGAGAGATTGAGCGGTAACTGAGGAGGGCAGAGGGCTCCAAAGAGGGTTATTTGATGAGTGGAGTTATAACAGCATGCTTATAGGAAGAATGAAAGGTACCAATGGAGAGGGAGAGGTTGAATAGAGATGTTAAGGCTGGAATGACAGCTGGAGACAATTGAAGGATGAGGTGGGATGGAAGCAGGGAGCAGGTGGGGTGGAGAGTCCTTGTACAGTTAGCTGAGTGAAATGAGTTAATGAGTGGGGCGGGGGGGGTTGGGGGGGACAGAGGTATTCTGAGGGGTGAAGCTAATTTGAATCTTGTCTATTTTATAGAGTGGTGGCAAATTGCCCTGCTGTTATCTGGGAGGATGGAGGAAGTGGTGGTGGGCGGAGGAGAGAGTTAAAGGTGTTGAAGCACATAAAATGGCAGTCCAAAGTTCCTGAAGTGCTTGTTTGTATAACAGCTTGGTTTTGGATTTTCTTCATTGCCGTTCAACAACTCAATGTTGAAATGTTAGTATTAACCCTTTCGCTGCCAGCCTACCTGCAGCATTTGCCACTCCCTGTTGCCAGACTGAGTTTGACTGTTTTGCGCTACACATGTTCAACTGTCATTTTCGAAAGGCTTTCCAGGGATTTCCCAGGAAAATTATATATTGTTTTTTTCAACAGAGTCTGGGCTTTAACATGAAATGTCTTGTTTGTGTTTTTTAGGTGTATTCTCAACATTTTTGGGTGAAATGTGTGAAAAAAAATAAAAAAAATATATTTTTTTACAATTTGTAGAGTTTTTTTGTAATAAAAAATGTAAGTTTGTCAATAAAATCTTATTGCGTGAGAAACCCCAATTTCTCCCGCTTACAGCGATACCACATATGTATAGGTAGACACCCTTTCCTGCCCAGAAGCCTTTTATAGCTGCTGGATGACAAATGGTTAATTAAAAAAAAAAATGACATAGGGTCCCCCTTCCCGGGTTAAAAACCCTTAAAAATCCAAAAAAAAAAATGACGTGGGGTCCCCCTTACCCAAAGTAACCAGCCCGGGACCAGCTATGGGGGCTTGTAGGCACAGAGTGGGGGGGCCCTGCAGCCTACGAGCCCACATAGCCTATGTGGGCCCGGGCTCTTCTGCCCCCCCCTGGCCTTTGGGGAGGCAGGTAATGGGGGTGCGGGGGTTAATGGCAATGCCACCCCCCCAGCCATGTGAACTGGTATAAGGGGTCTCATGGACCCCTTACCAGCTCACAAAGGGTTAACTGTAAAAAAAAAAACACCACACAATAAAAAAAAGTATTTTATTAAAAAAAAATAATTTTTTTTTACTGTACTTACCTTCGATTGCAAGCTCTTGTCCCTCGCCGCTCAGCTGACAGATGCCGGTGATCGGTACAGGAGAAGGAGGAGGCAGGAGATCAGAGGATCTCCTGCCACCTCCTTACCCTGTGCCGATCACCGGCATCTGAGAAGTTGAGAAGGGTGAAGCCAGATATCGGGGGCCGGGATGACGTCATAAGCCCCGCCCCCAAGGGGGCGGGGCTTAGCGGCAAGATGGCGGCCGCCATCGAGGATCAAAGGGGAGAGAGCCTCTCAGGCTCTCTCCTGAAGATCGGTAAGTCCTGGGGGGGGATCGGAGGCCCCCCAGGTGAAGAGGAGGGACAGCGGGAGCCAGCGCACATGGAGGTAAGTGAATGTCATTTTTTTTTTTTTTTTTTTTTTTACAGTTAGCAGCTGCTGCTGCAGAAGCGGGGGGGGGGGGGGCGGCCTATTCCGGGGGCTCTCCTGGAGCCATCCGACCCCCCACGGGGGATCGGATGGCACCAAATTAAAGGGGAGACCCGGCCGGATCCAACAAGGGGTCAGGTGAGTATTTTTTATTTTTATTTTTTAAACTAGAAGCGATCAAAGTCAAGCACGTAACACCTACGGGCTTGGCACTTAAGGCCCAGCCAAGCCAGCACGTAGGTGTTACGTGCTTGGCAACAAAAGGGTTAAGCCAGGGCTGTCTTTTTTTGGGCTGAGGGGGGCAACAGAGTCAAGGGCAGCGATTAGTGTATTATGGTAGTGTGAAGCTGCAATGTCTACAATGGTGACTGAGGGCAGGGTGTGGAGGGGTTTTAGGGATTTAGAGGAGATTGAAAGTCTAGGTTTCTAAGGTTCCTGTGCAAGGTAGCAGGTTTGTGTGCGGAGGAGTTAATGTTAGTAGGTTGTGATCAGACGGGAAGCAGGGATAAAAAGAGACTGGATGCAGAACAGAGGTGACTGAAGAATAGTTCAATTGTGTGTCCGTCTTTGTGGGTGGGGCTAGCAGACCATTGTTTTGAGGTCAAAAGAGGAGGTGAGTGATAGTAATCTGGTGTTGGCACGTCAACGGGTATGTTGAAGTCACCCATAATTAAAACTGGGATGTCAGTAGACAGGAAGTAGATGAGCCAGGTGGAGAAGTGGTCCAGGAAGAAAGAACCAGGTCCAGGAGGGCAATAGAAAATGACAGTATTTAGGTGACGGGGGACAGACACAGTAACTTCAAAAGTAGAGAAGGATACAGAGGGTAGGGCAGGGGTTGGGTTAAATGAGCAGTGTGGTTTGTTAAACTGATGCCAACACCGCCACCCTGTTTGTTGCTTCATCTTGGGGTGTAGCTAAACTGTAAGCCCCCATATCAGAGGACAGCGGGTGAGGCTGTGTCAGAGATAGTGAGCCAGGTTTCAGTAAAGGCCATGAAGGTGAAGAGGATGGTAGTAAACAGGTCATGGATGTATGTAAGTTTGTTGCACGCTGAATGTGCATTCCATTGTGTGCAGCTGACAGAGACAGGAATACGTGGGGAAGTATTGGTTTTTCTGATGCTGGCTAGGTTACATGCGTTTGCTGCTTTGATGCAGTGCTTAAGGTTTGTCTGTGAGGTGGGAGGCATAGAGTAAAGGGTGTAAAGGGGTGAGGTAGATGGTCCCGGGTTCAGAGCTATGTCGCCAGTAGCCAGTAGGAGTAGAGAAAGAGAAAGGACATGAGTGTGGAATTTTAAAGTGGCAGAGCATGTTTTGCGGGTGTATGCAGAAAGGGTGGGGAGTTTGACAAGTGAAATAAACTCATGTGAGGACAGGTAAGGTGATCAAAGCAGTGATTGGGAGATATAGATGGATTTCACAGGAGAAGGGGGATACTATTAGCTTAGGGCTTTGAGAGTGAGAGGAGATAGGATTGTTAAATAGCAGAGAAACTTTATCGTTGGATTGGAGATCTTCAAACAAGCAGAGTCTGGTACCTGTTCACCTCTCACTCAATTCCAATGCACATCAACATTTGCTGCTAGCGCTGGACATGGCTGCCAGCTATAACTCCTTGCTATATTCTATATGCAGAGAAGATGTGAAATTTCCAGCTGAGGTGTGGGCAGAGTTAATAATTGGGGCCCAGGTTAGGGATGAGCGAACTTTTGTAAAATTCGATTCGGCTGATTCGCCGAATTTTCCGACAAAATTTGTTTCGGTACGAATTTATTCGTAACGAATCGCTATTAAAAACGCCTATTTCTGAGCTTCCTAGAGCCTCAATAGGGTTGTAAACCATTCTGCCTTGCTGTAACATGCATAGGATGCGTGCTGGATTAGTGAAATAATACTGTAAATAATTATGACATGCAGATCAGAGGCATTGCTATTAGAATCGCAGAGCGACACAATTGCAGAGAGTTGTGGTGGCATCACTATGAGGGGCCCCTATATTGCCTGAAAAACACACCCTGGAGCTGGCAGCAGCAGGAGCCCACATATTGGCTGAAAGACATCCTGGAGTTGGCAGCAGGAGCCCAAAAATTGGCTGAATGACACCCTGGAGTTGCAAGCAGCAGCAGCAGCAGCAGCCCAAACATTGGCTGAAAGAGACACTGGAGTTGGCAGCAGGAGCCCAAGAATTGGCTGAATGACACCCTGGAGTTGCAAGCAGCAGCAGCAGGAGCCCAAACATAGCTTGAAAGAGACACTAGAGTTGGCAGCAGGAGCCCAGAAATTGGCTGAATGACACCCTGGAGTTGCAAGCAGCAGCAGCAGCAGGAGCCCAAGCATAGCTTGAAAGAGACACTGGAGTTGGCAGCAGGAGCCCAAAAATTGACTGAATGACACCCTGGAGTTGCAAGCAGCAGCAGCAGGAGCCCAAACATAGCTTGAAAGAGACACTGGAGTTGGCAGCAGGAGCCCAAAAATTGGATGAATCACACCCTGGAGTTGCAAGCAGCAGCAGCAGCCCAAGCATAGCTTGAAAGAGACACTGTAACTATTGCCCTCGCCGCACTAAACACCCGCTCAGATGGCACGCTACTGGCCGGGCAGGACAGCTTTTCCAGGGCAAACTCAGCTAGCTGCGGCCACAAGTCAAGTTTGGCTGCCCAGAAGTCCAGCGGATCCTCAAGGTGTGTTGGCATGGTCATGTCAAGGTATGACATGACCTGCTGGTTCAGGTCCTGCTCCAGGTCTTCCTGCTGCTCATGAGTAGACTCACTATGCGGGTGTAGAAAGCTACTCATTAGCGACTGAAGACTGAGGCTGCTGCTGATGGAGCTGCTGCTGCTGCTCCTGCCAACCCCCCCAGCAGCTATGGCAGTGGAAGGTGAGCGCAGAGGTCCCCCCGAGTCAGACCTGCGAGAGTATGGACCATGGCGCAGATAGGCATCGGCCAACTGACTAAGTAGAATGTCTTTGTAGTAGGTCAATTTGACCTCCCTCTCGGTGGGTTTAAAAAATGCCCCCATTTTGTGCCGGAAGCGAGGGTCCAATAAGGTGGAGAGCCAGAAGTCATCCCGCTGACAAATGGAAACAATTCTGGGGTCACTACGCAAGCACGTGAGCATGCTTCCTGCCATTTGCGCAAGTGACTCGGAGGGACTACCTGTCTCCGTCTCCACTGCATACTGCCACGGTGTGTATGGGTCCTCTGTCTCACCTTCCTCACAACCCTCTAGCTCCTCTAGCTGCACCTGCTCCTCCTCTCCTGTCCGCTGACTAGATAAACTGTGCACTGTGCCACTCCTCCTCCTCCTCCAGTTCAGCTTCAACGGGTTCATGTGGCCGTAAGATGTAGACGCCATGTCTCCAGTGCCCTGACCAGCCATGGTTTCCAACATGTGCTGTAGTACACGAAGCAGTGGAATCACGTCGTTCATCCCGTAATCCTGGCGACTCACAAATAAAGTGGCTTCCTCAAAGGGCCTGAGCAAACGGCAGATGTCACGTATGAGCTGCCACTGGTTGACATTGAAGTTACACAGGGGAGTCCCCCTATCCGCTTGTATCATCAAGAAATCCGTGATGGCTTTTCTCTGTTCGTATAGTCTGTCCAACATATGCAGGGTGGAATTCCAACGGGTGGAAACATCGCAAATCAGACTATGTTGGGGGCTACCGTTCTGATGCTGTAGCTCAAGAAGGGTGTGCTTGGCGGTGTATGAGTGGCTGAAGTGCAGGCAAAGTTTCCTTGAAGTTGTTAGGATGTCTTGCAAATGGGGGGAAGACTTCAGAAACCGCTTCACAACCAGAATGAAGATGTGAGCCATGCAGGGCGCATGGGTCAGCCTTCCTTGTCGCAGCGCAGACAAAATGTTCTTCCCATTGTCGGTAACCATGGTTCCCATTTTCAGTTTTCTTGGAGTAAGCCATGTTTGGATTTCTTGATGAATACATTTAAGCAGTTCCTCCCCTGTGTGACTCCGTTCGCCAAGACAAACCATGTGAAGCACAGCGTGACACCTCCGTGCCCTGCACACATGGTAGGCTGGAGGGCACTGAGACTTGAGCCTACAGTGGAGGGTGAGGAGATGGCAGAGGATGAGGAGGCCGAGTCGCACGGTGTCACAGGCACAACGGCCAGGGAGCGCGGAGGCCGAAGCGGCGTGACCTGTCCAAGTTGCTGCTGCTGCAAAGGGACCACATTCACCCAGTGGGCCGTAAACGACATGTACTGTCCCTGACCGTAGTTACAGCTCCAGAAGCCAGCGCTGCCATGCACTTTGCTACACACCGACAGGCTCAAGGACTGTCCCACCTTCTGTTCAACAAAAGTGTGCAGTGCTGGTACAGCCTTCTTAGCAAAGAAATGACGGCTTGGGACTCTCCACCTCAGCTCGGCACAAGCCATCAGTTCTCTGAAAGGTGCAGAGTTCACCACCTGAAAAGGGAGCGACTACAGCACCAGCAACTTGGACAGGAGCACATTCAGCTTCTGCGTCGTAGGAGGAGTGGGCACATACTGCTGTCTCTTGGACATGGCTTCGCTGATGGATTGCTGGCGGGAGGCATGACTTGGAGGAGGAGGAGGAGCAGGAGCATCTGGAGCAACAGAGGGTGGGTATGACGCACAGCTGCCTTCGGCTGAGGTGCTGGAGCCTTGGCTGGCAGAAATTGGGAGCGGCGTGCCACTTGGTGAGGAAGCAGCCTGGACCACCTCTTCTGAGCCTCGGTTCTCCCAGGCCGCTTTATGGTGACGCATCATATGTTGACGCAGGGCCGTGGTGCCAACATTTGGGCCCTGGCCACGCTTCACCTTCTGCCTACATATCTTGCATGTGGCCATGTTACCCTCCTGCGGATGCTTGAGGAAAAACTGCCACACTGCCGAGTAGCTACTTTTCCCACCAACAGCCCGCATTGATTCACTGCTAATGTCGCCAACTCCAGGAACTCCTGCTCCACTACCTCCCGATAAGGTAGCCTGCCACGCAGCAGGTGCTCTACCCCGGCCCCGGCCCCATTTGGCTCCAGGCTTTACAATTCTGCCCCCATGCTGACTACCAACCATGCTGCTAACACCTTGCTGCCTCAGCTGCTGACTCCGGGGCAACCTGCGCCCCTCTTCTCCTGATGATGAGGATGAAGCCCCTTCTACACCCGGCTCCCAAGTGCGATCGGCTTCATCAACATCATCATCATCACCGAGTTGTGGCTGCACGTCACTGATGTTCTCGGTTTCCTCAACAGTGTCTGGCGCAGGAGCTGTAACGCTCGCAACACCCACGACACTGTCCACATCACTATTTGTCTGCCTAGCTAAAGAAGCCACCTCCATTTCTTGGCTGGGCAGTAGCTGCTGACTGTCCTCTATCTGATCGTCCTCCTCACTAAAGAGTGGAGCTGAACCCAAAGCATAGGATACGTCGCTGGGGGAGGGAACGGCGTAGGACAGAGGCAATAGGAGGACAGGGACTGCTCTCGGGCCATGCCAACTCAGGGTTGTGTCAGAGGAACCTACCGACCCTAGACTGGGGGTGTCAGATGTAACTTGTGATGATGTGGATGACCGCGTTAACCAATCTACCACGGCAGATGCGTTACTGGTGGAGACACGACCGCTAGCAGATACTGGCAGATCAGGTCTCTCACCGCAACTCCTGCTGCCACTCGCCGCTAGTCTGCTGCGACCTCTGCCTGCTGAATCTTGGCCTCTGCCACTCCTCTTTGAACATCCTGGCACTTGTCTGCCTGACATTTTTATGTATTTGAAATGCGCAATAGGCACTTAAAAAAATGTGTTTACTTTAAAAAGCAAAAGCTAAATAAAGTGCGATACTGCTTCTCTGCACCAGATACTATGAAAATTGGCAATATGGGATACCCTGCGGACTGGTGTTTTTACAAGACGCAAAAAAACAATTCAAAATGCAATATATTAATAAAACAGAGCCTGTAGAAGCTGCTTTAGTATAACAGATAGGGTGAAATGTGCTGGTTTGGGATGCCCATCCGGACTGGTGCTTTTACAGGACGCAAAAAAACTATTCAAAATGCAATATATTAATAAAACAGAGCCTGTAGAAGCTGCTTTAGTATAACAGATAGGGTGAAATGTGCTGGTTTGGGATGCCCATCCGGACTGGTGCTTTTACAGGACGCAAAAAAACTATTCAAAATGCAATATATTAATAAAACAGAGCCTGTAGAAGCTGCTTTAGTATAACAGATAGGGTGAAATGTGCCGGTTTGGGATACCCTGCGGCCTGGTGTTTTTAAAGGACGCACAAAACCAATTCAAAATGCAATATATTAATAAAACAGAGCCTTTAGAAGCTGCTTTAGTATAACAGATAGGGTGAAATGTGCTGGTTTGGGATGCCCATGCGGCCTTGTGTTTTTACAGGATGCACAAAACCAATTAAAAATGCAATATATTAATAAAACAGAGCCTTTAGAAGCTGATTTAGTATAACAGATAGGGTGAAATGTGCTGGTTTGGGATGCCCATGCGGCCTGGTGTTTTTACAGGACGCACAAAACCAATTCAAAATGCAATATATTAATAAAACAGAGCCTTTAGAAGCTGATTTAGTATAACAGATAGGGTCAAATGTGCTGAAATAGTATGCCCATGTGGGCTGGGGTTTTTACAGCATACAAAAAAAATTAAAACTAATCGAGTTATAAGAAATTCTTGTGTGTAACAGATAGGGTTAAATATGCCACTGCCAAGATGGGATGCACAGTGGCCGGGAATATTTACAGCACAAAAAAAGCAATTTAAAACTGATCTGGCAAATGAAGTGAAGTGAAAATAAAAAAAAAGTTTCCCTGTCACTTTCTCTGCTGTCCCTGCCTGGATCGTTCCCGATTTTTCCCTCTTTCCCTATCTTTCCCTGGCTCTCCCTGGCACTGTGTGGGTCTCTGTGGGTCTCCCTGACTCTCCCTGCCTGTCTGTTAGTCTCTCCCTGTCTGCAGCAACCTCCATTCTGTCTGCAATGCAAGGCTGAAATGCGCACAAGCAAGATGGCCGCCGTTTATATAGCACTGTGACGTCACCGGGCTTCCTGGCTGCTGATAGGCTGCATGTGACCTTCCCATGATATGACCTTCCCATGATAACTTGCCCCAGGGGACATGTCCGAACATGTCCATCCACCATTTTACAATGGCTGTAATTGAAATAAATGGAGTTTAAAGGAAAACTTCGATCGATCGAATCGCGGGGAAATTCGGATTCGTTCTGAATCGAATTTTTCCTGAAATTCGGAACGAATTTGGGTTCGTCCGAATCGATTCGCTCATCCCTAGCCCAGGTATCTGGACACAAAGGCCTCTTGACTAGGGGAGGGTAATAAACTCATGGACCAGGCAAAAGGGAGAGAGTGTCCCACTAGAATGCAGATAATAACTGACAGCTATAAATTTACATAAGAGTGCATGGCAAAAAAAAAAGTCAGGGATAGCTTTGTAGTGATTGTTGCAGAGATGAGCAATCAGACACATAGGCCCTTATTTATGAAGGAATAGCGACAGGTAGCGACTGGTGAGCGGCCAGTAATGACGGGCCCCGCCACGAGAACGCCGTCTCCCCACCACAATCACACATTTATCAAGCCAATCCTGCTTAGCGACTGAGATAGCGCCATATAGCGACTCATTCATCATTATTCCAGCCCCAGCCCACAGCGCCAGCGTCCGACCTTGAACAGAGACAGGTATGACCTCTCGCTACCTGGCGCGCTCCAATGCATTTCAATGGAACAATCTTTAAATATTAATAATTAATTGCTATTAATGTTTTTTTTTAAATGTGAAAAATTCTGTGACCACTTCTGCCATTTTAGATAATTTTTTTAAGGGAAAAAAAAAATCTAAAAAAATCTAAAAAGAAAAATAAAATTGTGCAGAATTGATATTACAGGTCTGATATTAATGTATTCATATTACTAAATTAATTAAAACCCTTTTTTTTTGGTTTCCAAAAATATGGTGGTTTGGGGATTTAAAAACTACTTTTAACACATCGCCTCCAGCGCTCTGGGGTTTAAACATGCATTTCACAGCGCTTGAATTTTTTGAGCGTGATTTTTTGATGAATATGGTGGAAGCCAGTCGCTCTGACCAGTCGCTATCATGCGCACCCATACATCGCGGAACCTGTCAAATAGCGACTCGTAACCTTGTATTGAACATTTAGCCACACCGACTTAGTCGCTGTCAACAACCGAACAACGGCCAAGCACAGCAACTACTAGCGGGCGCTGTGAAAATACCGCTACAGTCGCTCAACTGTCGCTACATGTCGCTATTAATAAATCAGCCACATAGTTTAGATGCATACCAGAAGAGATGGCAAGGAATCTCCACAAACCCCAGTGATGTCTCATCTTGGACTAAGAGGTCAAAATTTTGTTTGCTCAGACTTCTGTCTTGTCTTCTGGGCAGGACATTCTTCATCTTGTTGCCTAGTTTCTAAAAACCTTTTCCAGCAGAACAAACGTATGATGTAGGCCAGAGAATAATTCATGCATGTCTCCATTAGGGATGGTCCAAGAAGTTGGACTATGACAGCCCTGGAGTCTAAAGAAGTTTGAAGTTCCTCTTTAATGGTAATGGGGCAGGAGACAGGGTTAGAGTGGGCCAAGAGTGTTAGAAGAAACTCATTGGACAGTATAGTTGACCCCAGTATGGGAGCAACAGGGCGGGACAGGAGGGTGGAAGGTTAAAGGGGGGGGGGGCAGTCAATGTGGCTGAATGGGGTTTAGATATTTCTGATGGTGGCATTGAAAATCAAAGCTAAAATACTACAAAGACCTAGAGGCTAATTTATTATTATAGGTGAGGTTTGTACTTGAGCGCCTCAGCCGAGACGCTCAGAAGCGCCCGCACAACAATGTCAGCTTTAGGCTGGTGGCGCTGTCATCTGTAGCGCTCATAGCCAGGCAGTGTTTGGAGCGCACGGCTTTTATATGCCTATGAGCTAGCGACACCTAGCGCCGGCCGGGAGTGCTGCAAGATAAAAATATTTATTAAAAAATACAAAGCGCTCCAAGAGGCGCTAAAGAAAAAACAAAAGGATTTTAGGCACACAGCACCTGTTGGAATCCCAATTTTTATTTTTTTAGGGTCCTGGAATTTTTTTTTTTTTAAATAAAAATGGGAATTTCATTAGCTGCACTATAAAAACATGACACAGCTTTCTCATGGCCAAAATTACAAATTTGCAACGCAACACAAAAGTACAAAAGATTCATCCAAAAATAATCCCAACCACCCCAGGGATCCCGTGGCACATGCACCAGCCCCAAAAAATAACAAAAATTAAATAATTATAACCCTCCCAGCCCATTGAAAAGTATGGGATCAGGCCACACAGTGCAGGGTGAGCCGCTGGTCCTATCTGGCACTGTAGGGAACTGTAGGTAGTGTCCTATGTATCATCAGTGCCGGTGATGGGATGAGTGCCGGCGCTGATGATCGATGGGACACTACCTGGCACTATCAGAGGCTCTCTGGATTTTTACACATTTTTCACTGGGACCTGACACTCACCTGACACCTGGCACTATGTGGCCTTAGCGTTTCTTAAATAAACCCCTTAGTAAGGTTGTGTATATTGTACAATGAGATTGTAAGCTTTGCCGTCAGCAGCACTGAATAATCTATTCCTATTGAATGAAGGTTTGATTTAACATGGGCAGGCTGATTCATTACTAGCGCCAAGCAATTGCAGATGAGCGTCCGTACTGCGGAGCTAAGAGCGACCGCTAGTGGTCGCTCTGATCGGCCGTGAGTCGCTATTACAGAGCACCTCAGTCGCTGTAGTAACATTGCCGGCATTGATGAATTTGATGTGTGAGTCGCTATAACACCAGTACAGAGCAATATGGGAGCGAATGGTAGCGACTGGTCAGTGTCAGCGATTTAAACCATATTCATCAAAAAAACAGCCTCACACTGCGCCGGTGCTCAAAATGGTGTCGCTGTAGCCCAGAGCGCCAGAAGCTGTGTGATTAAAGTCTGTTTTTGAACACATATCTACTAGTAACAAAGCGAAAACACATGGAATTACATTATTATAACATTAACTGTAACATTAACACTTTTCAAAAATGTATTTAAATCGGCCGGGAGAGGTCACACAATGATTTGATACAAAACAAACAAAAATTGTTAAAAGAAAACCCTGTTTAAACAGAAGAAAAGAAATGTCCATTGAAATGTATGGGAGTGCGACAGGTAGCGTCAGGAAGCCATAGCGCCGCCGGAATCCGCTGAGCCGCCTCTAATGATGAATCGGTCGATACGTGTCGCTGTAAGAGGCGCTCACCAGATTCGCTTTCATAAATGTGGTATTGCGTGCCGCGGCCGGCGTTCACCTGACGCTACCTGTCGCTTACAAGGCGCTACCTGCCGCTATCCCTTGATGAATAAAGCCCTCAGTCCACTCAGAATAGCTCACGTCATCAGAAGGACCAATGGAACCATCAACCATAGTTTACATACTACAAACCGAATGTTACAGACATCGGTTTGTAGTATGTTACATGGTGCAGAGATTGTACAATCGGATTGTCGTTTTTATGAACCACATTCTGCTACATTTGATGAAGATAAAATGGCTATTGTACAATGAGGATTGTAAGTCTATGGCCAGCATGATTCTTTGATCACACCTTGTTGAACTATAGGGATAGGGATGGGGAGGCTGATTCATTAATAGCGACATGTAGCGACAGTTGAGCGACTGTAGCGGCATTTTCAGAGCTCCCGCTAGTAGTCGCTGTGCTTGCCCGTTGTTTGGTAGTTGATAGCCACTCAGTCGCTTTGCCGTAATGTTGAATATTGGGTGAGGAGTCGCTATTTGACCGGTTCCGCGCTGTATGGGAGCGCATGATAGCGACTGGCCCTAGCGACCGGCTCCCACCATATTCATTAAAAAATCACGCTGAAAAAATTCTCGCGCTGTAAAATGCATGTTTAAACCCCAGAGCGCTGGCGGCGATGGGTTAAAAGTAGTTTTTTAACCCCCAAACAACCATATTTTTGGAAACCAAAAAAAACAAGTTTTGTAAATAATTTAGTAATATGAATACATTAATATCAGACCTGTAATATCAATTCTGTACATTTTTTTCCCTTAAAAAAATTATCTAAAATGGCAGAAGTGGTCACAGAATTTTTCACATTAAAAAAAAAAAAAAAAACAATTAATAACAATTAATTATTAATATTTAAAGATTGTTCCACTGAAATGCATTGGAGAGCGCCAGGTAGCGAGAGGTCATACCTGTCGGTCGGACGCTGGCGCTGTGGGCTGAGGCTGGAATAATGATGAATGAGTGGCTATATGGCGCTATCTCAGTCGCTAAGCAGGATTGGCTTGATAAATGTGTGATTGTGGTGGGGAGCCGGCGTTCTCGTGGCGGGGCCCGTCATTACCGGCCGCTCACCAGTCGCTACCTGACGCTATTCCTTCATAAATAAGGGCCTAAGATTGCAAATCTGATCAGGCAGATGAGCTATTGAAGGAATTTTCAATGGTTTCATTGGCTTTCTGGTATAGCTGTGCAATATCCTTTCCACCACTAGAGGGCAGCCTCTGCAATCTCCTGAGTACTGATCTGCAGCATCAGGGAACTGATAGAGCTTCACACTTCTAGTTTAGTTAGTTCAGGTAACAGTGTTGGGCTGGCCTGGTTTGGGCCCACCAGTAAAACTTATAGGGCCACTCCTTTTTTTAAAGCAGACCTTAAAACAAATATGCTTTTTGGTCCTTTTTTAAACATTTGGAATGCTTCGATGATTAATGTCAAAATCGGCCATTAAAGTGGACCAAAACCCAGGATTTTGACTATCCTGGGTTTTGGTCCTTGCCCCCGACGTCCCTCAAACACCTCTAAAAAGTCAAGGAAATTGCTGCCGTTTTTTTTAGGATGCCCCCTGTATTAAAATGGAACAAAACCCAGACTGGCCAGAGGTGGAATCTAAAAGATTCCAGGGCTGGACTTTCCAGGGCATCTCGCTATTCACTCACCTCTTCCTCATTCCAACGGTGCATGTATGGGTTCTCGTCCAATGAGAGATGTCTGCCGTGACTATGGGAGTTATTCATGAAGGGATAGCGCCAGGTAGCGCCTCGTAGCCCCAGGTAGCCGCAGGTGAACGCCGGACGCTGTAGGCAAAACCACATTTATGAAAGCGAATCTGGTGAGCGCCTCTAACAGCGCCATGTAGCGTCACATGTATTATTACAGGCGGCTCAGTGTATAGCACCGGCGCTCTAGCTTCCAGAGCCAGGTATTACCTTTCGCTCAGTGTCGCTCTCTCCCATACATTTCAATGGACGTTCATTTGCTTGTGTTTAAACAGCGTGTTTGCCATTTTTTATTATTTATTTTTTTGCTCCAATCATTGTGTGACGTCTCCTGGCTGCAAACAAACACTTTTAGAAACTTTTTTGACTTTTTATATTTTTATGCAGAATTGTCATTACAGGTTTGCCACTAAAGTGTCACAGTGTCACAGTGTCATCCCATGTGTTTTCGCTTTGTTACTGGTGGATATGTGTTCAAAAACAGACTTTAATAACACAGTGACTGGCGCTCTATGCTGCAGCACCCAGCTTTAGAGCGCTGGCGCTGTGTGTGTGTCCTTTTTTGATAAGTATGGTGTGGAGCTCCTAGTCAGTCGCACTGAGCAGGCTCTACCTCTCGCTCCCTGCAGCTTTATACTGGTGTTAGAGCGCCCAACATACATCACATTCATCAATGCCGGCCGAGTTACTACAGTGACTGAGGCGCTCTGTTACAGCGGCCGATACCCGCTTACAGCGTCTACTAGCGGTCGCTCTAAGTGCCGCTATACAGACGCTCGTCTGCCAATACCTGGCGTTAGTAATGAATCAGCCTCTTAGTCATTGGGAAAACATCTCTCATTTATTAAAATGGAGAGCGTGCGCTGCCGCATCCCTTGCATCCCCAGTGGAGTGCGCGCTTCTGTCCCAGTCTGTCTGTAAAGGGGCACCAAGAGCTTTCAGCTAGACCTGCAGGCCTCTGTTTTTCAAAATATCCCCACCTCTGCCTTGTGCAAAAATCAAACTTTTTTCCTTCTTTATAATTAATCCTTCTTTCTCTTTTGTTCCATTATCCCTCCATCTCTCTTACTTCCTTTTTTTTTCTCTTTCTTTTTGTTCCTTTGTCCCTTTTCTCTTTCTTTCTTTCTTTCTTTCTTTTTAATTCCTTTCTTTTCTCTTTCTTCTTTCTATCTTTGTTCTTTTTCTTTCTTTCTTTTTTCTTTCTTTGTTCTTTATTTTTTCTGCATTTCCTTCCTTCCTTCCTTCCTTCCTTCTTTCTTTCTTTCTCCTTCTTTTCCATTACAATGTTTTCCTCTTTTTCTAGCCTCCCTTTTTCTGGTACTTAGGCAGTTAGATAGGTGTGCTCAGTACAATACCCTGACCTCAAGATAAGGTAGCGGCCCTGTGGGTTAACCTCTAAACCTGTAAAGTTTTAAAAGTAGTGTGCTATGGGTTAGATGAAGAGTATGTGTGTGGAGGAGGGAGAGGGCACAAGGGGGCAAATACAGAGGAGCAGCATGTTCCATCTTGCCAGCGTTCTGACATACAGGAGTCACATGACCACCGCGGTGGAGGGGAGATGCTTTGGCCTGTGTTCAACCCATCGCACCCTCTACCCCCACAAATACACTCCTTCTATGGCTGTGGGTTTGTTAGGCATCAATGTTCCAGCTTTCGCAGTTTTAATAGCACCCCCCCCTTCAAGTTGCCACCCTAGGCACAAGCCTAGGGTTGACTAATGGGAGATACAGCCCTGGTGCTCAGCAGCATGGCCGGCTCCAGGTTTGTGGGGGCCCTTGGGCAAGAGAGTCTCAGTGGGTCCCAAAGTAGTGTGTCACATGATGTAACCTTTTTCAGCTCCGTTGCCACAAATGGATCATCTTCTGCTGCTGCTCGCCCTCCAGTTTATATTTCCTTCCCTATAGCCACCAATCATCCTCCAGTCCTTATTACCTTCCCTATAGCCACCAATCATCCTCCAGTCCTTATTGCCTTCCCTATAGCCACCCATCATCCTCCAGTCCTTGTTGCCTTCCCTATAGCCACCAATCGCCCCCCAGTCCTTGTTGCCTTCCCTATAGCCACCAGTTATCCTCCAGTCCTTATTACCTTCCCTATAGCCACCCATCATCCTCCAGTCCTTATTGCCTTCCCTATAGCCACCAATCACCCTCCAGTCCTTGTTGCCTTCCCTATAGCCACCAGTTATCCTCCAGTCCTTATTGCCTTCTCTATAGCCACCCATCACCCTCCAGTCCTTATTGCCTTCCCTATAGCCACCAATCACCATCCAGTCCTTATTGCCTTCCATATAGCCACCAATCATCCTCCAGTCCTTATTGCCTTCCATATAGCCACCAATCACCCTCCAGTCCTTATTGCCTTCCCTATAGCCACCAATCACCCTCCAGTCCTTATTGCCTTCCATATAGCCACCAATCATCCTCCAGTCCTTATTGCCTTCCCTACAGCCAACAATCATCCTCCAGTCCTTGTTCCCTTCCCTATAGTCACCAACCGCCCTTCAGTCCTTATTGCCTTCCCTATAGCCACCAATTGTCCTCCAGTCCTTGTTGCATTCTCTACTGCCACCAAGCACCCTTCAGCCCTTACTGCTTGCTCCGCTACCCCTAAAGACTCCATCCTTGCTGTCAGTTGTCACCTGGTTCCCACCACCTTCTGAGCTTCCATCAATTGCCCTCCATTTCATGCCTTCTCCATTGTTGCTGATCATCCCCTGTTGCTGAGGCCAGCCATGAGCAGCTCTGCACACATCACCTGGCATAAGGTGGTTCTGGTCCCCTGTAAAATAATAACATGGCCAAGTGTGAGCCTGAGTGGGCCCATGAAGATGCCAGGGGCCTTGGCAATTGCCCAGGTTTGCCCTGCTTAGCAGTCACCGCACTCTTCCTTCAGTTCCAAGGCTGACAGGACAAATATAAGCAACCAGACATTTAGAAGGAGTCAGAAGCAGTCAATAGTGAGGGACTGAATGGTCAGCCAATCATGAAGTGACATCTGCTAGCCAACAGAACACAGGTTAAAGATCTTAGTCAGCCAATCAGTGGGGAGGAGGAAGACATTCATATTTCGTAAGGTGATTTAGCAGTTTGACAAGGTGTCCAGGTGTAGAGGTGGGCTACTCCCTGAAAAACAATGGGTGACTTGGCATCTGTGCCTTCCTTCATTCTTCTTCTCTGCTTAGCTTTCTAGGAGAGAAAAAAAGAGAAAAAGAAAGATGTAGAAAGGAGAGAAAGATGGAGGGAATGTGCAAATGAGAAATAGACATAGCTTTGTCTCTTAAAGAGGAACATTGGACCGAAAATAAAAAGGGGCCGCACCCCCCCATCAGCCTCTACTTACCTGAAGCGGCGACATCCGGCTGCTTCAGAGCCCACTCCTCTGCCCCCTGCCAGCCTAGCCATCTGTCTATGACAAGCACGGCCTTCAGGGCTGCATTATGAGGGGGCACAAGGGGAACACGCCCCAGGGCCTCCACCACTTGCCCTGCAAAAGGGGCCTCCACCAACCTTCGGGTTATGGTCTGGTCCAGGAGGCTTTTCAGTCTTTGGTCTGACGGGCCGCGGGGCCGACAACAAAGCTATCGGCAGCAGGACGGAGAGTCTAGAGCAGCAAAGCCGCCGTCAGCAACGCTACAGTGATGGGTGCAGAGCTGTCACTGCACATAAGCCACCAAAGCACAGCCGCTGGCAGCTCAATGCAGGGAACCAGCCGGGCGACTCCACTACCCCCCACCCAGAATGGCAAAGCAGGAGTTCCCGAGCAGCACGCACCCGCACAAGGGGGGCACAAGGGACTCGATCTGATGTTCCAGTAAGTGGGCGGGTGCCAGACAACCACCAATCAGTTACTTGGCTGGACTATAATTTTAAAGGGAAAAATATACTGTCTCTGGGGCCTACAACAGATTTTGTTCCCAGGGGCCTCCACCACACTTATCCAAGGGATCCAGTAGATGGATCCCCTGGTGAGGTGAGTATATAGTGCCCAAAGATAAAACCTGAGGGGGGGGGGAGCCGATCGGTTAGGCTTGGGGGAGGTTTTTACCTCCCCCGATGTTCCTCTTTAAAGTGGACCAAAACCCAGGATTTTGACTATCCTGGGTTTTGGTGTGAAACCCCTCAGTTCGCCCAAACAAACTCACCTCTTCCTAGTCCTACAGTGCATGCGAGGCTGCTCTTCCAATCAGCGCACTCGGATCCGCTCGAGCCGATGTGTACAGACCGGATCGGAACGCGCTGGCGGCACATCCACCCTTCCCTCTAATAGGGAGCATGCCCACGCTTGCCATTCAATAATGCCTTGCATGGG